>CM046431.1:7118913-7318913 GCA_025506505.1 Flaveria sonorensis
CACTGGCAGCATTGCTAGGAACCTTCTTCCAGTCCTTTGTAGAACTTCTGGGCTCTGTGAGTAAGAAAAGCCATTTGTTGGACTATCTCCATGTACTCCAGATTCATCTGGATGGATCAGTCCAGGTCTTCAAGAGTGAAAGAAAGTTGCCTGTACTTTCATCAGTGGAGACAAAAGCTTGAGAAGAACTTGTCTCTTGGAAGGGACTTCCTTGGATGTAGCTCTCGCTGGGTGTCTCAGGGAAGGTGATGAAAGGACCTTTTATGAGTCTCAGGGTAGCAGATGAGATGATGTTGTGGTTCTCTGCTATCCCTTTCAACCACTGAAGGGCTGAACTCTGGTGTGTTGGAGCTACCAGATGAATTTGCATATTCATCTCCATCTGGTATCCACTGAGTATCCCATACAACTCAGTGAGAGTAAGGGTCTTGAGGTTTTCAGTCCTCTTAATGACCACACAGTAGTGTGTCCATTGTCTTGGAGAGAGAGGACATGAACTTCCAACAATATCCCTGTTCTCAATAGTTACCCCAACATTCCAGAGTATCCACAATCTCAACATACCTGAAGTATTGTTGAGTCATGGTTTCACCTATCTTGAAGGTGAAATTTTTCAAACTGCTGCTTCAGGAGATCCTTCTTGTTCTCTTGGCTTCATTTGAACCCTCATACATCAGTTTCAGTGCATCCTATAGCTGTTTAGTGGTCTTGCACTTCTTGAAACCTCTGTAGATGGAGTTTGGAAGAGCAGTTTGGAGGGCTGTCTGGCTTTCTGATCAATGTCAATTCTTTTCTAGTCTTCATCAGAAAAGTCAGCCTCTCCTTTGGTATCATGCCACCACCACCAGCAGCTGAAGAGGTGCATGGTACATGAGGTCCATCTACAACAGACTCCCACATCTGGAATCTTGAGACTTGATAAAGCCTTCCATTCTTTGACACCAAGTGTCAAAATCCTTAGGAGTGATCAGTGGGGACTTTGTCATTATTCCAGTTTCCATATCAGCTTTGGAGATAGTTGCCATTTGAAGAGTTAAGTGATGTGTGTTACTAAGAGGTTTTGAAGATGGTGAGATCTTGCAAACAAGAGCTGGAATGCTCTGATACCAAATGCAGGACCGTTAGAGGGTTCTTAACACTTAATTAACACACTTAGGAGGATATATTAAATCACTTAACAGTTCAAATAGGGAACTGAGAACTTTAACAGATGATACAATGCACAACACAGTAAAGTAAGAGCAAGAACACAAGAAATAATTTTCAAGGTAGTAGTATATTGCTTCTTCAGTTCTATTACAAGTGTTTGCACTGATATTTGAAATACAAAAACCTTTGACTCTTTATACTAAACCTACAACCATCAATATGCAAAAGAAAGTTGGATGTGACTAATCTAGACAATAAGATCAACCTAAAGTCCAAAGGCATATTGCCTTTTGACTAGTGACTATGACAGGCCATAGCTCACTGACTTTCCTATTACAAAAAGCCAAACAGGAAACAAATACAGAAACTTGCAGATAAAGACCTTATCTACCTTATCATAAGCATGGAGGTTTCACCAACTTATGATAGTTAGTGAACCACCAGAGCATGCAGCGGACAGGAGGTTGCTTTATGATAAAGTTGACAGAAAAGTGACTTTTCTCTTTCTTCTAAAGTAATCAGTCTTATCTTTATTCAGCTTTGGAAGACTTTGTCTTGAGAGCTTCGGAAGACTTCATATTTAACCTTCGGAAGAGTTGAGTCTTTGGCTTCGAAAGACTTGACACTTAGTGTAAAGTTCCTCAGTAGTTTCTTCTGAACATTGGCTTCGAAAGATTTTACACTTAGCATTTACTTGAGTGTGTAAAACTTCTGAAGCTAGTTCTTCTTTGTTCCTTAGTGCATGTTGGAAGACTTGGTTGTTTTGGTATCATTTGTTATCCTTGTTTGCATCAGCCTCTTAACCTCAGAGGTTGATGAACAAGTATTGGAACATCTTTGTACTCCTGAATGCATTGCTAAAGTTAATAAATACAGGTCCTATAACTTAGAGATGAGATCTGATCTTGAGTCCTTAAATATCTTAAAAGCTGACTTTAAAAGAGCTGAAAATGATTATAAACTTACGATAGAAGATCTAGAGAAAACCATTTCAACTCTTAAGCATGAGCACACTAACTATGACTCAAATCAAAGATCTCATCTCAAAGTTAACTGAATGCCAGGCTGAGCTTGTGATCAGCAAAGCCAGGGGAGAAAAATGTGTTCTTGAAGAAGAGACCTTAAGAACATAATATCCTCATCCTTACATGCAAAAGTTTGTTATCAGAATAAGCAGGGACTAGGATCTACGGAGATAGCTCCTCCACACACTCTATTGTCTGTAAGATCTCCAAGGTGTGGAACTTTGAAGATGAGCTTCCCTCATAGACCCCATTGTTGAAGAGGATAAAAAGGAGATAGTGAAGGATGACTCTGAGAAGAGTGAAGAAGATCATCCTAAGAAGGGTCACTATCTCCTAAGAGAGGAAAGAGTCTGGAATGACCAAGTCAAAGAGAAAGAACTTGATTAGAAGAGCTAAGAGAAGATCAAGAAGGCTCAAGAAATCAAGGCCACTTTTGACTCAAGCAGAAACAAGTGTTCATTTCTGCAGGTTTTGAAGTGGTAAAGACTGAAGACTCAACTATGAACTCTAGTACCAGGAGTTCTAGTTTAGTTCCAAATCATTCCAGCAAGAAGAAGAAGACTGACCAGCTGTGTACCACTGCTACACAGCCTGAACCATCCAGCTCCAAGAGCAAGCCTCTCCCTAAGAAGCTTGTTGCATCATCTGTAAAGATGAAGATGGAGAAGGAAAGTGATCAAACTCAGTCTTGCTCTCAAAAGAAGACTCTCAGAAGGAAGGAACTCGACTGTGTCATGTGTGGTAGTACTTCTCATCTGGCTAAGGATTGCAAGTACAATCCCAAAAGTACCATCCACATGACCAAGAAGAACACTTCTGAGAAGAAGAAGGAACAAACAGCTTCGGAAGGAAAATCTGTTTCCTTCGAAAGCTCCAAAATGAAGAAGAAGA
The DNA here is from genome assembly GCA_025506505.1 of Flaveria sonorensis. Classification (NCBI taxonomy): domain Eukaryota; kingdom Viridiplantae; phylum Streptophyta; class Magnoliopsida; order Asterales; family Asteraceae; genus Flaveria; species Flaveria sonorensis. The sequence continues at coordinate 7,121,979 of CM046431.1, forward strand.
CAAGTGAAAACTTGCCTTCGGAAGAAAAGTTGGTCTCGAAGAAAGGAATGCTTCCGAAGTACTGAAGCTTGCTGCAGTGAAAGCAAGATCTTCCGAAGGTCCAGTCTCCAAAACTTCCAAAGTTGTCAAAACTTCTGAAGCTTTGAAGGTCAGGCCCAATCTTCCAAAGGTGGTGTGGAAGATGAAGGAAGACCATGTGACTGAAAGTTCTTCATCAACAACAGCAAATGATCCTCAAAGCTTGAATATAGGATCACTTACTGTTACATTGTCTTCAACTCATTTTAATAAGCCCAAGACCAATGAGGATTGGGTTTCTAAGTGTAACTAATCACCTCTTTTTGTGCAGGAACAGTTAAAGACCAAGAAGAATGTTTGGATTATTGATAGTGGTTGTTCCAGGCACATGACTGGCAATGGTTCTCTGCTTCAAAATTTTGAGAAAATTGATGGAGGACCAGTTGCTTTTGGAGGAGATACTGGTGGTTACATTTCTGGAAGGGGCAGAGTCATAAATGGTAAGCTCAGCATTGAGAAGGTAAACTTTGTCAAGGAGCTTGGATACAATCTTCTGAGTGTATCCTAATTTTGTGATCAGAAACACCATATGCTCTTCACTGAGCATGAGTGCATTGTTCTCAAGCCCGGTGCCATCAGAAAGCATATGCTCAGAGCCCCAGGAGAGGGAACATGTACAAGATGGATTTACATGAAACATCTCCCTCAAGAGAAGTTTCTTGCTTTCTGTCTAAAGCAAATAGTGATGAGTCTTTTCTTTGGCATAAAAGAATGTGCCATGTAAACTTTAAGAACATGAATAAATTATTAAGAATGATTTGGTAACTGGAATGCCAAAGAAAGAGTTTACAAGTGATGACCACTGTGTTGCATGCCTGAAAGGGAAGCAACCAAAGTGTCTCACAAGCCAAAGGAAAAACTCCATCACTACTCCCCTACACCTATTACATATGGATTTGTTTGGCCCCACCAGTGTAATGAGTTTAGGAAGGACCTCTTACTGCTTAGTGATCACAGATGATTTCACAAGATTCACTTGGGTCTTTTTCCTTAGAACTAAGGATGAGACCCCTGAGATCTTGAAGAACTTCATTCTGAAAATTAAGAATCAATCTGATCACAAGGTCAAGACCATAAGATGTGATCAAGGAACAGAATTTAAGAACCAAATCCTTGATACATTTTGTGATGAAAAGGGTATTACAAGACAATATAGTGCTCCCAGGACTCCTCAGCAAAATGGTGTTGTTGAGGAGAAACAAGACACTTATTGAAGCTGCAAGAACCATGTTGTCTGACTCTAAACTGCCCATCACCTTCTGGGCAGAGGCAGTTAACATAGCCTGCTATGTGCAGAACAGAGTTTTAGTGGTTAAGACTCATGGTAAGACTCCTTATGAGCTGTGGCACAAAAGGAGACCATTTATTGGTTTCCTCAGGTCATTTGGATGTCCTTGCACCATCTTGAATACCAAAGATCAAGTAGCCAAATTTGATGAGAAGTCAGATGATGGACACTTTATTGGATATTCTTCCCAAGCTAAGGCTTATAGAGTATACAATCTCAGAACTAGAGTAGTTGAGGAGTCAGCCAATGTGACCTTCAATGACACACTCCTAGTGTGAAAGGTTCTGGTCCGGATTGGCTATTTGATCTTGACTTAGTTACCAACTGTTTTAACAAGTCTTGTGAGAATGTTTCAGGATAGATGTTTCAGGATCTACAAATAATATATCAACAGGAGATCCTGACCCAAGATTTGAGCTGAGAAGACCAAGCAAGATTACTACTTCAGCTCCTTTGGTGACTAACCCTGCAAATGAAGATCCTATCAGCACAAACATGACAAATTCAGCTGATACATCTGAGGTGCCTTCAAATTCCAGCTCAGAGGTTTAAAACTCAGGTGAAGGAGCTTCAAATGTAGGAGGAAATGGAGGTGGTGATAGTGATCAAGAATTTCTTGATGCTGATAACCACTCCATAGAAGACAACATAAATGATGTCACACATTCATTGGATCAAGTCTCACTTGATAAGTGTGCTGATGTGGTGGGTGACACTCCATTGCCAGATCTAAATTTCTCTAATTTGGATCTGTCCAATCAACTTGCTGTGATCCCTCAACTAAGGATCCACAAGTCACACCCCACCACAAACATCATTGGAAATGTTGAGACTGGGGTAAGAACAAGAGGACAAACCCATGACCAAAATGTTTGTCTACTCTTGTTTCTTGTCCCAGATTGAGCCAAAGAAAGTTGATGAGGCTCTGAAGGATGGAAGCTGGGTTGAAGCTATGCAAGAAGAGCTACTTCAAATCAGAAGACAAAAGGTTTGGAACCTATGTCCTCTTCCTCAAGGGAAGACTGTCATAGGAACCAAATGGGTTTTTAGGAACAAGAAGGATGATAGAGGACTTGTCATCAAGAACAAGGCAAGACTAGTTGTTCAAGGGTACACACAAGAAAAGGGAATTGATTACACAGATGTTTTTGCTCCTGTGGCAAGACTTGAAGCTGTAAGAATATTCCTGGCTTTTGCTGCATCCAAGGATTTCAAGGTCTACCAACTTGATGTCAAGTGTGCTTTTCTGTATGGGGTGATTGATGAAGAGGTGTATGTCAAACAACCACCTGGCTTTACAGACCCAGATCATCCTGATTATGTCTGCAAGCTTGATAAAGCTCTTTATGGGCTGCACCAAGCTCCAAGGAAGTGGTATGAAACACTATCTCAGTATCTCTGTCAACATGGTTACAAGAGGGGTACTAGATGGAACTCTCTTCATCAAAGGGACAGGGAATGACTTAATGCTGGTTCAAGTATTATGGATGACATTATCTTCGGGTCAACTAATCCAAAGCTCTACAAAGACTTTGAGAGGCTGATGAAGAACAGATTTGAAATGAGTGCCATGGGGGAACTAAATTTCTTTCTGGGAATTCAAGTGAAGCAAGTTGACAATGGCATCTTCATAAGTCAGTCAAAGTATGTACAAGACATACTTACAAGATTCAACATGACTGAATGTAAGGTTGCTAAGACACCCATAGCCAGAAACCACTCCCTAGGACCTGATCTTGAGGGGGAGTGTGTGGATGAACATCTTTACAGGGCTATGATTGGGTCTCTTATGTACCTAACAGCCAGCAGGCCTGATATCATGTTTGCCACATGCATTTGTGCAAGATATCAAGCCAACCCAAGATGTCACACCTGGTTGCTGTCAAGAGGATTCTTAGATATCTCAAAGGTGCTCCCAAGCTTGGCCTTTGGTATCCAAAGAGTTTTGACTTCAATCTGTATGCTTATACAGATAGTGACTATGGTTTGCAACATGACTGCAAAGTCTACATCTGGGGGATGTCAATTCCTTGGTGGAAGGATTGTCTCATGGCAATGCAAGAAACAATCCTGTGTCTCTGCATCAACTGCTGAGGCTGAATACATTGCTGCTGCAAGTTGCTGTGCTCAAGTGCTTTGGATTCAGAATCAGATGCTGGACTATGGATTCAACTTCAAAGAGACTCCCATCCACATAGACAACAACAGTGCTATCTCCATTACAGAGAATCCTGTGCAGCACTCAAGGACCAAACACATCAACATCAGGTATCATTTGATTAGAGATAATTTGAGAAGGGATTAATCAAATTAGTCAAAGTTAACACAAATGAACAATATGCTGATCTGTTCACTAAAGCTTTTGATGAACAGAGATTCAAATATCTTGTATCAGCTATTGGGATGATTAACTTTGAGTAATTGTTTTTAAAAAAACTTAAATCAACTTTATTTCTAAAACCTGTGTGTCCAAAGTTGTCTATTTTATCACCTTCATAAGCCTAGTTTATTTTGGAAGAAAAATTTTAATGATATTCCTTAGATTTTTGAAAATTTTTCAAAAATATTTTCCTTTGAAAGATTTCAAGTTGCCTTCGGAAGAAATTTATGTCTTCAAATCAAGAACTACTTATAAGAAATTTACCTTCGGAAGAAATTCTGAGAATATCTTTCGAAGCTTAAATATGCTTCTAAGTACTTGCATGTATTTGAAGGACAAATATCTTCCGAAAGCAATTAAGTCTCGGAAGATTTATTCTCTTTAGAATAAAACTCCCAAGACTTAATATCTTTCGAAATCAAATATGTGTCGGAAGAAAAACTCTCTAAGTATTTTTCTTCGAAGCCAAATTTTCACAATTCTTAAGAATATCTTCCGAAGCCAAATTGGCTTCGAAAGCTTTTTCTCAAAACTTCCGAAGCAAAAATTACCTTCGGAAGATTTTCAACTTCCAAGAAAACTACCTTTTTGGCGCTTTTTTCAGAAGTGGGACCTACTTTCGGATTTCAAAGTTTATCCTTTTGCATTAACTTTTCTTAAATCCATTCCATATATATTCTAACGGTTCCCTTCTTCTCACTCTCTTCTTCTTCCACAAATTCTTGACCTAAATTCTCCCAAATTAACCTTCTTCTTCACCAACAAACTTCCTTCATGGCAAACATTGATCGACGAAACCAACAGGGTTTTACCATGCACCTTCACAGACAACACAATCAGGTTGCTCTTTTAGACTCTGAGAAAGATCCTCATTTCTTAGAGGTCTGTCGATACCTTTCTACGTCTCACTACTTCACCTCCCTTACCATTGATCCTCCTCTTTATGAGGATCAGTTACTTGCATTCTGGAGGACCTGCCAAGAGGTCACCATGGATGGGGAGAAGGCACTATCTGCTATAGTGCAGGGGAGGACAATCTTCATCACTCCGGCCATCATAAGCTCACACCTTCAGCTGGATGATGAAGAAGGTGAGTTGTCTTTTCCGAAAGCTGCTGTCAACCATTCTTTTCAGCAGATGGGCTATGAGGGTGACTTCTCAGTCAAAACCTTCAGGAAGGGGAAGGTCTCATCCAAATGGAAATACCTCCTCCATGTCATCATACACAGTCTCTCAACAAGCATGGAGGATGGGATCAAGTTCCAGAGGACCTCTCCTTCATAGTCCATGGAATGGTTCAGGGGGTCAAATTCAGGTACTCTCAATTTGTCTATACAAATTTACTTGCTAATTTAGACTCCTTAGAATACTACATGTTCTCGCGATATGTCCAGCACATTCTCAACTGTGAACTGGGCTCACAGTTGAGGGGAACAGGTAATATTCTTAAATTGGGACAGATGAAGCCCAACATCTTTAAAATACTGAGAAAGCCTACTGTTGGCTTCTCGGGGTAGAAACACCCTGGTTTCAAAAATGTTTGAGCTCATTGCTCAGGGTGGCAACCTAGCAGCACCAGCTAGTGTTGAACCCACACCCTCTACCTCAACTCCACCCCCACAGCCTCAAATTACCATCACCTCAAAAGAAAAACCAAACGAACCCCTGCACCTGCTACTGAGCATGTGCAGGTCCCCATATCACAACCCATACAGGAGGAAGTGGAATCTGAGCTCCCACTTCCCCTAGGAGCAGACCACTCCCATCTCTCAAATGATCAGTGCTGAGGTTCCTCATGCTCAGCCTGATGAGCTCACATCCCCAACAGCTTAAGCCATCACTCTGAGTCTCAACACTCAAGTGATCAGCCTTCAGGGATAGTTACCACCCTCAGCCGTTGGACTTAAACCACCCAATTCCCAGCCTTGATTTCTATAATGATGAGGACTTGGGTTTCAGTGAGTACCATGAGTCTCTCCTCTCTTCCCACACTCAAGGAGAAATGAGTACTCCTGACTCACCCAGGTCTAGCCCACATCATCTACCCACAACTGAGGTGGGTCTTCCTGAACATGTTCAGGAGATCCATATGGAAGAGGCTCTCACTTTAGAAAGTGATTACATCAGTAAGACCTCAACCATGGCAACCCAGCCTCTTGACACTTCTCTGGAAGTTGTCATGATAGGGGAAATCCAGCAGCCAAGAACACTATGCTGGTGATGAGGAAGAAGACTTTTGTCCAATTCTCTCATCCCCTAGTGATTCTTCAACTGAAGATGAGGGGAGTCTGAAACATAGGGTGCACAAACTAACAAACACCTGCACCTATTTAGTTTCAAAGATAGTTCACCTGGAATCCAGGTGACTATCTTGCAGAAGAGGGTCAATGACCAGCAACTTGAGATCACCAATCTCAAGGGCCAGTTAGCTGAGAAAACCTTAAGGAGGACTCAACCAGGCCCATAAGAACCTGTGGAAGTAATGGATGACACCCCCAGCTCACCTATGCAAGAAGGTGATGCTACCAAAAAGGGGGAGAAAGTCCTCACAACCACAGAACCTGGGAGTTCCTCCCAGAGTATGGACATAGAGGAGTCACCAACCTCTCTTGCAATTGTCCAGACTCAGCAACCTCCTCAAGTCATGAACATGGACTTACTCATTCAACACTTGTTTGAGGAGGGAATTCCAAGAGAAATGTCTACTCCCTCTGAGAATCCAATTATAGGATGGGGGTATGACACCAACAGAAGAGCTTTTGTGATCTCTAGAGCTCAGGGTCAACTGTAAATCTTCAACTTCTCACACCTGAGTTTCTATGAGTGCATCAATCTGGTGAATCTTCCACTTGTCAACCCAAGCCACAACAGACAAGCTGAGAGATTAGCATACTGGATTCAAGATAGGGTGCTAGAGGAATTCAAATTGAGATCAAAATTATATAGACAAAGGCTAGCAGGTGAGATCTTTGGTCAACTGGATGTTGAGGTGGACCCTAAGATTAGCTTCGAAGGGAAAACCTTGACTGAAGGCCTAGAGGTTGAGCCTGTGAACCTTGAGACAGGATCTCCCTCTGCACCTAGTACCCTCAGTGAGGCACCAGCTGGTGAAGGTGTCTCACAACCTCTTTTGGCCAGAGCTTGACTGCTGAACCAAGCAATAAAGGCCAAAGTTCTCTCCACCCTGAGTCACCAAGGCCTGTGGTTGACAAAAGGAAAAGGAAATTAACTCCTAGAAGATGGAGGAGGAGAAGAGAGAGGAAGAGGAAGCTGAGAGGGAGAGGAGTTCAAGTAGGTCCCCAGGCTTTATGGAAGCTGCAATCCGGGCTGCCCCTAAGCCAAATACTCAAGAAGATGAGTTAAGGGTAGCCAGGCTAAACTACCTGGGGATCAAGAACTACAACATAGATGAACTCATCTCTCTCCTTAGAAGAGTTGAATGAGCTGGTTGACACTGAGCTGTCAAAGGAGATGAGGGAGGCAGAGGATGCAGCATTGCTCCTCAAGGTTAAGGAAGAAAAGAGACTGAAAAGGCTTTACAAATAGGCTCCTATCCTCTCCCCAACTCAAGAAAGCCCTGAGACAGAGGATATCGCAACTGCACAACCTCAGGTAGATAAGGAATCCGATAAAATCAACATGATCAACTACCTGAATGCCACAGACCTCTATCAGGCATATGCACTTCTTCCCCTATCCTATGAGTATGTAGAGTTTGAATATCTCAAGCTGCTAGAGCAACAAGTCATGAAAGAAAAAAAGGCTGCTAAGAGAAAGCTCAGGGAAGAAGCTGCAAAGTCAAGAGCCATCATTCATAAAAGCCAAAAGAAGTCTGCTGACAGACAAAGGATGATGAGCTTCTTGAAGCTGTATGGATTCTTTGGAAGGAGGATTGGTCCTATGTCTCTATCCATAATGGATGAGCATATAAGGATGATCAAGCAGAAGATCAAAAGGGGAGAGCTTGTGGAATTACATTCTCCACCAAGTCCAGCTCAACCTGAAGTTGAGGTAAAGGTTGAACCTACTGAGACAACACAACCTGAACCTAGAGTTGTATCTTAGTCAACTTCATCTTCTGATCCACATTAGGGTCCTCTTCTCTCTCCTTCTGAACCTGTGAGAGAAAAGAACCCAACTAAGAGGGACACTACTGAACAATCTGGTGCTGAAGACCAGTCCTCTTAGTTGAAATCATCAAAGAGGAGTAAAAGGATGGCCAGAAGAACCCTACAAAGAAAAAGAAAACTAAGGCATCCACCTCTACACCTCAGGATGAGTCAGAACATCCTGAGGAAGTGCATGAAGAGGCTGCTCAACCAACTCCCATGAGAGTAGAGCCTCTTGCAGTTGGAAGACCCATAGTGTCTTGGAGTTTTGCTGACAATCCAGATAGATGGTATGTCACTAGAGATCAAGGAGGTCAAGATGTCTACTTTCAGCAAGACATGCTTGCCCTTCCTCTACATGATCTCTATGACATGAGTAGATTTTATGAGAGTCTGAAGGATCCTGACCATATGATGAAGAGAGGTTTGCTGCTGATCCTAATAAGGACTATCAACATCTGAAGAATCTATCTATTTTGGTAGCATCAGCCTAGGGGGAGTTTGTAGGAATCTATCTGAAGATTATGAGGCTGATGCAACCAAAGATCTTCCAACATGCACTAAGGAACAAGGATGAACTTGCTACGAAAACTTTACACTTCTAAAACTCTAAGTGTAAAGTGTTTTGAAGCCAAAAGTTCAAAAGAAATTACTTCGGAAGCTTTACACTTAACAGAAAATATTTCAAGTGTAAAAACTTCCAAAGCCAGAGGCCAAGTTCTTCCAAAACCAAAGATGAAGTCTTCCAAAGCTTCAAAGACAAAGTCTTCCAAAGCCATTTTGCTGTGAAGACTGATTTCTTCGAAAGACAGAAAAAAGATGCTTTCTCTGATCTTCTTTTGATAAAGCTGACCAACTTTCTGCTACAACTCTGATAACTCGCCAACTTGTATGAGTTGGTGAAACTTTCATGCTTTAGTGAATAGTAGATAAAGTATTTGTCTGTAATTTTCTTCTTTTGTTCCTTTAGACTTTTTGTAATAGGAAAAGTCAGTAAGCTATGGCATGTCATAGTCACTAGTCAAAAGGCAATTTGCGTTTTGACTCCAGATTGATCTTGTTGTCTAGATCAGTCAATTCCAACTGTCCTTCCAAGTATTGACGGTTGTAGGTTGTAGTATAAAAGAGTCTCAGGTCCTTGTATTTTAGATCATGCTTTGAACACTTGTAATAGAACTTTCAGCAAGACATGCTTGCCCTTCCTCTACATGATCTCTATGACATGAGTAGATTTTATGAGAGTCTGAAGGATCCTGACCATATGATGAAGAGAGGTTTGCTGCTGATCCTAATAAGGACTATCAACATCTGAAGAATCTATCTATTTTGGTAGCATCAGCCTAGGGGGAGTTTGTAGGAATCTATCTGAAGATTATGAGGCTGATGCAACCAAAGATCTTCCAACATGCACTAAGGAACAAGGATGAACTTGCTACGAAAACTTTACACTCTCTAAAACTCTAAGTGTAAAGTCTTTCGAAGCCAAAAGTTCAAAAGAAATTACTTCGGAAGCTTTACACTTAACAGAAAATATTCCAAGTGTAAAAACTTCCAAAGCCAGAGGCCAAGTTCTTCCGAAACCAAAGATGAAGTCTTCTAAAGCTTCAAAGACAAAGTCTTCCAAAGCCATTTTGCTGTGAAGACTGATTTCTTCGAAAGACAGAAAAAAGATGCTTTCTCTGATCTCTTTTGATAAAGCTGACCAACTTTCTGCTACAACTCTGATAACTCGCCAACTTGTATGAGTTGGTGAAACTTTCATGCTTTAGTGAATAGTAGATAAAGTATTTGTCTGTAATTTTCTTCTTTTGTTCCTTTAGACTTTTTTGTAATAGGAAAAGTCAGTAAGCTATGGCATGTCATAGTCACTAGTCAAAAGACAATTTGCGTTTTGACTCCAGATTGATCTTGTTGTCTAGATCAGTCAATTCCAACTGTCCTTCCAAGTATTGACGGTTGTAGGTTGTAGTATAAAAGAGTCTCAGGTCCTTGTATTTTAGATCATGCTTTGAACACTTGTAATAGAACTTGAGATCAATATACAACATCCTTGAAAACTAATACTTGTGTTATTGTTCTAAGTTCTGTCTTATTGTTACTTGTGTTCTTTGTATCTTCAAAGTATCATGTTCCCTATTTGAACTGTTAAGTGATCTAAGATCACTCCTCTTGTAAAGCTAATTGTAGTTAACACCCTTACCCGGTCCTGCAGAGCTACCCGATGAGTTAAGTGAAATTCATCCGACATTTCATGTATCTCTCCTAAGAAAGTGCTTGGCCGATGAAGATATGATCGTGCCATTGGAGGATATCGAGGTGGATGAAATCTCAATTATGTGGAGCAGCCAGTGGCCATCATTGACAGAAAAGAGAAGAGGATGCGGAATAAAGTGGTTCCACTGGCGCGAGTACAGTGGAGACACAGGAAGGGATCCGAGTTTACGTGGGATACTGAGGAAGAGATGAGACAGCATTACCCATAGCTGTTTGAGGTGTGACGGGTTTTGGGAACAAAACCTCTATAAGGGGGATGGACTTGTAACACCTGGAAATTTAAAAAGAAAAAGAAAGAAAGGTGAAATATCCCAATTCAAAGGGTTAAAGTTGTGCAAGTGTAGAACTTGCCCATTATGGGATTTAAAAGAAGCATGGCAGCCCACACCCCCATTTCACTTCTGCTTTCGACTGCAGGAAGAGAGAAGAAGAAGTTTCAACCGTTTTTTAGTGTGAGAAAGCTAAAATTCTCCTAGAGGTGAGGTTTTCTTGCATTTTTTGTTCAGTTTCAGTTGGATTCGAGCTGCTGGACTGATTTTAATGTGTTCTTTTGTGTTTGACTGCTTGTTTCGGTATGTTTAGGTGCTAGAACTCCCAATTGCTCTCGGTCTAAAGAAGTCTTACTCGAAAGCTACTAGAGGTGAGTTCTAGATTCCCCTATTTTACTTGTTTTAAACTAGTTTGGGGCTGAAATGCATATTAACTGAATTTTTACAACCGAAGCATGCGCTTTCTACATTTTTGCATCTGATGTGTGTGATGTGTGTGTTTTAAATGCCTTCTTAGATGTTGCATAGTTGTAAGCTCTGTTCTAAGTGTTTAGCATGTTAGTTCTGTGCTAAGAATATGTTAGAACGAGGATTTGAAACTGGTGGAATAGCCTAAGTAATGTGTTCATCCGCATTTGCATTTTATTCATTCGCATTTGTTGGAGTTCATCCACATTTGCTGAAATTCAATCGCATTGGTTTTATGTTCAATAGTTAAGTATTTTTGTTCATCCGCATTTGCTTTTGTTCTTTCGCATTTGTAAGTGTTCATCCGCATTTACTGATCTTCATCCGCATTTGCTGAACTTCAACCACATTGGTTAAGTTCATTCACCTAAGACTTAGCTCATCCCCATTTAGTATTGTTTATCCACATTTGAACTTGTTCATCCGCATTTGGACTTGTTCATCCGCACTTGGTTCACCTGCACATCTTTAAACACTTAGAATATTTTTCTAAGACTTTCATCCGCATTTGTTTGTCCGCATTTGCTGAACATCTAGCCGCATTGGCTTATGTTCATCCGCATTTCTTTGGGGACTTAGGATTTTCGGAAATCTTGGGAAGTAGAATGTAATGTTAAGTTCTGAGATGTTTTGATGGTTTATGCCTGTTGATGTTATGTATGGTTGTGGGCTGTGGTTGATGTTCTATATTACATATTATTATGTGACTTTACGTGGTGTGTTAATACTCTTGTAAGTGAAGTATTATTGTAATGAAAGTGGTAGATAAAGATAATGAAAAGTGGAACGTAATAAATGAATTAAAAGTCTTGCAAGCATATAAAAGGGGTTCACAATTCTTTATGGGTTGCCACCTCGACAGTGTGCCGAGTGCACACCTAAAGGCTAGTCTTTGTGACTGATAGAAACGTGCGAAACAGGATCCTTGCCACTTGCCCCCATGACTGTAGTCGCTTTGTGCACCGAAGATGGGGCAGAGTACATGGCAGGATCTAGATAGAAGTGAAAGATAATAAAGTATGAAACAAATGATTTTGAATGATGATAAAGGATAATAAATGATTATTATCAAGATGTACGTGTGATGTGTGATCACGAACGAAAGTAAAGGAAAGGTTTTTATTAAAAGTACAGTATTTTATTATATAAACTAGAACTCACTCAGCAACACTAACTTTTTATATGCATTTTTAGTTGGCAGGTAATGTTGTTGCAGGTAAGTGTTAAACTTTATAAAAATTATTTTAAATCAAACCCAAACTATTTCAAATCATCTTAAATTAATAATTTTCAAATCTTTTAAATTTTTGTAAGGTTATACTTGAAAGGCTGATGCAACCAAAGAAACCAAAGCAACCAAGGAGCTTTCAGCTTGCATGCGCATTATGCAGAGTAGAAGTTACTTCGGAAGTTTTACACTTCTCACAGCAAATTATTCTAAGTGTAAAATCTTCCGAAGCCAAAGACCAAATCTTCTGAAGCCAAAGATGAAGTCTTCCGAAGCTTCAAAGACAAAGTCTTCCGAAGCCAATGAAGTGAAGACTAATTTCTTCTGAAGACAGAGAGGACATGCTTTCTCTGACCTACTTTTGCATAAAGCTGACCAACTTTCCGCTGCAACTATGATGACTCACCAACTTGCATGAGTTGGTGAAAAGGTCCATGCTTTTGTAACTATAGATTATGGTTTAGAGTCTGTAACTTTCTACTTTGTACCTTTTATCCTTTTTGTAATATATTAGGATGTGAGCTATAGCATGTCATAGTCACTAGTCAAAAGAGAATCTGTCTTTTGACTTTACATTGATTTTGTTGTTTAGATTAGTGTTTCCAGCTGATCTTCAAAGTATGGTAGGCTGTAGAATGTAGTATAAAGTATGTTAGGTTCTTGTATTTATTTTTATGCTTTGTAACACTTGTAAAAGAACTTGAGAGTAATATACAACATTCTTGAAAATCATACTTATCTTGTTCTTGTTCTTAGTTCTGTCTCATTGTTTACTTGTGTTCTTAGTATCACTTATATAAACCCGGTTCTTTATTTGATCTGTTAAGTGTTCTAACACTCTCCTCATTGTGAGACTGATTGTATTGACCATCCCTTAACCGGTTCTGTAATAATTAATTAATTATTTCGACCAAGTTTTAAATAGTTAATTATTAAAATTAATAATTTTACCGACAATAATCAAACTCTATTTATTCAATCATTATAAATAAATATTTTATTTAATTATTCTACTTCTTTTATTATAAATTATTATTTTCAAATTTGATTCCTTAATCAATTTTTTCTATAATAAAATTAAAAATATTACTTTAGATTATATGTAAATTCTAAATTCTAATTGAAACCCTAATCAATATATAGTCTTGAAACTATTATTATTCTAACTTAAACATAGTTCATTAGGTTAATCTGAGAGGAAACTTTGGTGTCTATTCTCACATTTTAGAATTCAAAGCTATCACATCTATCAAGTGAGTATTCATAGCCTATTTTTATGTTTTACTATTTGGAGAAACCATGTGAAATTTATTCAATCATTGTTATTCATTGATATTAATTTAAAATTCATCTCTATAAATCCTTTGTTATTACTTGTAAATATATGTTCATAGAAAGATAAATTAGATGGTAACACAATCATTAATTCATGCAACAACGGTAACAATGATAGATCTATTGATTTGACAAGACCACCCCATATGATTTTTTGAGTGGTGATTGGAACCAGATTCTCATAATAATTCACAAGGCTTCGTCTACAGACCGAGTTAATTTGGTCATTAGGTTTGATGTGTTTGGTTTGTCTTTTATATTACACTATTGCATTTATAAGTTTTGGCATTGCCATATGAATTGAATTGTTTCAATTTTTTAATCAATCTATATATAGATTCCACTAGCTTTAGTTACCCGTGTATTACACGGAAGTGTGAAGAGTTAATTATTAAATAACATAAAAATAAAAATAAAATCAAGTGTGTTAAATATAAAATAAGACATAACAAATTTTGATTATAAGGTCACAAATAAGCAAAAACATCCTTGTAAACTACATTTGTAGTAACATTAGTAGGTTTACACTCATTATCTAAAACTAAAAGCTTCAATCCATCTTTACTCTTAGCTTGTGACAAAATGCCACAAAACTGATCATGCATAAAAATAAGCTCTTTCAAGTATAAACCGACACTTGACAGAGATTGGCCTTAGCTTTTGTTTATTGTCATAGCGAAATATACAGTCAAAGAAAGCTGTCTTCTTTTAGACTTAAAGGGAATACTTTTGACGGGTCAAATTGTGGCTAGATATTAGGTGGATGTGAGGATAATAGTATGAAGAAATTAAGATTTGAATAATATACACAGAAAAGTTATATGCAATAATTAGATCAATTTCGAATTATTTTGACCCTGTAATCAAATATAGAGATATAGTATTGAATCAGGTTGGATCGGACTATAAATGTTCATAATATCTCTGATTAGTTGTTGATTATTATTTATTTAATACTAACTTTAGCAAACCCGTGTATTATACAGGTTGAAAAAATAAATAATATAATAGAATTTCATGAAGTATAAAATGATAATTTAAAATAAGATATGATAAAAATTATATATGAGTAATAACTATAAGTAATAAAATAACGATATCAATTTTTTAACTTTTATTTTTAAACTTTCTTTCCAAAAAAAGTTAAACATTTTTTTTCAAAACAAACCGTATTAAAAATGTTATTTTTAAATTTTTTTTATTATAACTCCTAATTTTAATTATTTTTAGTTTATAAAAAATTTTACTTTTTAAAAATACCAATTTTAAATTGTTTTATATTTTAAAAAAAGTTATATGTTTTAGAAAAAATATTTAATTGTAAAAAAATATTTTCTAGAAATAACATTAATAAAAAGACATCTTTCTTAATTTATTAAAAAGATTAATCTAAAAAAGAATTAAACTTAATTAATATTTCTTAATTTAGGTAATTATTTAAGAGTAGAGAGAGACGAGAAAAATAAATTTAGGGGGCTTAAAAATATACCAAATGTCCACCTAAATTACTCTTTTACTATTATATATAAATATAGATGTTTACAAAGAATTTGAATGAATAAACTGTACATATTGTAAAGTTCTCACGAAGTAAACTTGTTATGAGCAACCACTAACTTACTTGGATCACATAGCTTAAGTGACAAAGGATCTAGACCTTAACCATTCAATCAAAAATAGGTCGAGGTTTTGGATCAAGTGATTAAGGTGAGGTAGCTTAAAATCTTACAAAAATAAATCGAGGTCTTGGGTTTAACTCCCACAATTAACAAAAATAAATAGGGGTTTTAGATTGGTCAGGGGTTTTCTCACATATTTCGCACTTAAGTAATGGCCATGATTAGATGAGCTAGTCCGTAAGTGATTCAATTAGCCATTAAAAAAAAGGTAATATAGTTGACCTCAAAGTTAAATAAAAAATTATATCTAAATTGTCGATTCGGATCGGTTCTGTCCGTTTAAGTCGTTTAAAATCTTGTTTACCGGTGTTACATTGTTCAAACGCTCGTTTTATAAGATAGTTTCATTTTTGGACACCATTTAACAGGTGGGGTCGTGGACATATTTACCAATCCCGTTTTATTTTATACTTTCGTGAACAACGGATTTATAAACATACTATACTTTTAAATCTGCATTAATTTTTTAAACTTAAACCCTCTACCAGCAAAAAAAATAAAAATCATTTCAATACCATGATACCATCAAACTAAATTTATAAATAATATATATAATATTATAAATAGATTTCAAATTTTACCTATAGACAAATTATCAAAGGGATACTTAACCTCATTAACACATACACAAACCGACAACACATAATTACACCTGTATACTCTAAACCCTTTTACTTTTACATATATGCACTTTACCCCCTTTAACTATTCACTAAACCCTTCTTGTGCCACCACAAGCACCACTCATCTCCACCACCACCACCACCACGGCGACAAGCTTTCATGAAATCGACCAACAAAACACTCCAAATCAAAAATTCGATCTGATATATACATATTATCATACCCTAATCGTACTATCTAAACATTCTAACAGCATATTCATTCAGTAAACCGATTGATCAGAAGGGGTGTAGGTTTCTGCTCAATCCGTTTACGTTAGCAAACACACCAACCAGATCTCGTTTATACGGAAGATATGATCGATCACGATTACCTTCGTTATTCAACTTGTTTGCAGATTCAATTTGCTCCGTCACCGGAGGTTCACCGTCGTCGTCGGCTCCGGCGACTTTCGCAGTTTTCTCAAACTTCTTCACCTTCTCAGATCTCTTCTGCGTTAACCGACGGAAAAAGACCGCCGGAGCTTTCTCACCGGCGGTCATGTTAACGTCGCTGTTGGACCGGTGGAGGAGGTTACGAAACCTCCACCGTTTCGACGAATTTCCGGTGGAATTGCTCTTCTTACAGCTTTCACGAGATTCTGTTTCTACCTTCGGTTTCCAGATGCAGTACGTCGCCGGAGAAACTCCGTCGAGATCGCCGGATTCCGACGACGATGACGAAGACGAAGACGAAGACGACGCCGTTTCACGCTCCTCCATGAACAGCTTCATCAGAGGACGCCGATCACGCTTCGAGTTCTTCAAATCGCCATCAGATCTATCAATTTCATCGTAGTCTAACAACAAACTCTGATCGAACAGCGGATACCGCGGTGAGATCTCACCGTTGAAGAAGATCTCGTTACCTGAAACATCAAACTCGAATTCTTCATCTTCATCTTCGTCGGATTCGTCATCGGTTTCGTTTGAGTTTTCGGTGCAATTGTCCTCCGGTTGGTGATCTAGAGGAGCATACACTTCATTCACGTCATGATCGAAGGTGTAGAGGTAATCATCTTCGTCATTGTGGAGATTTTCGTTGAGAAATTCTTTGACAACTCTCGCGGCGATATCCGCGAGGTTGTTATCCGAATCGCCAGTGAAGCTTGGGGATACAGAGGCTAGTGAAGTGATCTGCATGTTTATGGTCGATGATTTGATATATTGCAAATTTAAGTTGTTGTGAAAATGGATAGAGGGAAGTTATGTGCAGGTTTATATACAGGAGTTGGGGACGCGTTTCTAGTGGGAATGGCATGGGAGTAAACAAAACCAATTAAAACGGAAAGCTTTATGGTTAAAATCTCACTCTTAGAAAAAATTGCTTGGGTTTTGTAATGAGTTTTTCAGTTGTGTGATGCTCTTGAGAGGTTAGCCGCGCGACCACCGGTAGAAAATTATATATAATATTAAAATAGTAATTTAATAGGACACTTGATATATTTTTAGGTTTTTTGTCTTTCTCTACTCTTAAATAATTACTTAAATTAAAAAATATTAAATAATTTTAATTTTTTTAGATTAAATTTTTTAATAAATTAAGAAAGATGTTTTTTTATTAATTTTATTTTTAAAAAACAATTTTTATACAATCAAAATTCTTTTCTAAAACATCTAACTTTTTTCAAAATATAAAAAGGTACCTCCTTAGAGCCCCGCATCAATCTGGTATGCTAATCACTTCGTTGTACGACTCCGGAACGATAGTCGCTTAGTGCGACAACACCATGGGATGCAAAGAAATTTTAAAATTGGTATATTTAAAAAGAAAATTTTCTTATAAACTAAAAATAACTAAAATTAGGAGTTATAATAAAAAAATTTAAAAATAACATTTTTAATACGATTTGTTTTGAAAAAAAAAATGTTTAACTTTTATTGGAAAAAAAAGTTTAAAAACAAAATTTTAAAAATTGCTATCGTTATTTTATTACTTATAGTTATTACTCATATGTAATTTTAATCATATCTTATTTTAGATTTTTATACTTCATAAATTTTTATTATATTAAATATTTTATTTTTTCAACCCATATAATACACGGGTTTACTAAATTAATATTAAATAAATAATAATCAACAACTAATCAGGGATATTATGAACATTTATAGTCCGATCCAACCCATATTTGATTACAGGGTCAAAATAATTCGAAATTGATCTAATTATTGCATATAACTTTTCAGTGTATATTATTCAAATCTTAATTTCTTCATACTAATATTCTCACACACACTCAATATCTAGCTCACGATTTGACCTGTCAAAAGTATTCATTTGAAGTCTAAAAGAAGACAGTTTTCTTTAACTGTATATTTCGCTATGACAATAAACAAAAGTTAAGGTCAATCTCTGTCTAGTATCGGTTTATACTAACAAGTGTAAAACTACTAATGTTATCTTGTCACAAGTTAAGAGTAAAGATGGATTGAAGCTCTTAGCTTTAGATAACGAGTGTAAAACTACTAATGTTACCACAAATGTAGTTTATAAGAATGTGACCTTATAATCAAAAGTTGTTATGTCTTATTTAATATATAACACACTTGATTTTATTTTTATTTTTATATTATTAATAATTAACTCTTCACACTTCCGTGTAATACACGGGTAACTAAAGCTAGTGAATAGATAAGTTGATTAAGATAACATTTTTTTTAAATCAAAGTCGTACATTTTCGTTCAAAAAATAATTAATCAATCCAAAAACATCTTTAATTCGACTTTATTCTTCATCATGTGCGGGAAATACATTGATGTGAAGGAGAGAGCGGGGTATGGTCATTTGGAGGAATGAATACCATACTTGGAAATTGTAAGAGGAGGAGAGGAATGAGAGGGTGTGTGTTGTAAAAACTATTTTTAAAATAATTTATGTTTAGAAATAATCTGTTTATAAACCTTGTTATTTTTTACAAGTAAATCCTTATACAATACGTGCACGTATGTTTTTTAATTGTATATCATCCATTATATTTATATTTTTAGATTGAACAAATTATTTATGGTTTTTAGACGTTTGATCATAACGACCCAAAAAATATGGTTTTTTTTATATCAAAGATAGAACGCATCAATGAACCATCATGTAACATTAGGGGATGATGTTATGTTCACCAATGAAAATCTTATTACAGATGTTGTAAAGAGTTGATAAGCTGTGCGAAACGTATTTGTTTTTCGTTTTCACTTGGAAACCTCTCTCCACTTGTGACATAAATAAAAAAAAAATTTACTTTTACACTAGAAGCCAAAAATAGTTCCTCCAGTTGACACTTCTAGGGAGTACATTGAAAATTAAAGGATGACACATTTTTGTCTCTCCCGAACTTAGTATTTCGGTTATTACGACACAAATGGTTTTATTGTTGGCTTTAATTATTCAAACAAGTTTGATACGAAGTTACGGGTAAAATATGTAATTAGTGTGAAGTTATAATTTGTCTTTTATATATTTTTAAGTAACAAATGGGTCTAAGTATGTAACATATGAAAGTTAGAAACTGTATTTGTGTTTAAAGGGTTGCGACGTAGAGATAATTGCACCGGACTTGTACACCGGTTCATCCTGCGTATGTGTGTATACATAGGATGTCAAAGTCAAATAAAAAGTTGCAGTCTTGTTTGATATTAAAGTTTCTTTTGCGTTTCATTCCAGTCTTTATTGTTTTTTAGTTTTCGATTGATATTTGAATCGTGATCTCCTGGCCACCTGGGCAATACTAATAGACTTTATATCCATGAAAATTAAATTAATATTTGTTATCTTATTTTAAAATTTTAAATTATATATGATAGATTAACGCAAATCCTATTGTAACACAAGGTTATAAATTCAGAATTACATAACATACGCTCATATGATATCAAGTTTCTGCTTCGAAACAGGGTCGTACATTTGTCGATAAAAAAAATTATCACGTTTCTAAAAACATTTTTTGGGAGAAGAGTCCAACATGACAAGAATTGAACTTTACATAACAGATAAACAAAATATGAAGTATGTGAATAGATAATAGCTGCAGATATGGACTTTTCTTATTTTCTGCCTACTTGCGGATTCTTTTATTATTGAAAAATATTTTTTTTCTACCAAACTTTGGGTTTCATAAAGTTTCATTGAAGCATTTATCGATGAAAATAAGATGAAAATGTAATCTAATGATTTGTTTGGTAGCATAACCAACAGACTAACTACAACAAGAAATTGTCTATCTTAAATTTATACATTTTAATATTATCTTGTGTTTCCATTTGTCCAAAACATAAAGGCATAATATCTGTTGTTGTTAGCTTCAAAAAAATTATATATTTTGGCCTACATTTGATATCGTGCTGGAATTGATAAAAAAAATATTCATGAAACATAAAAGATAATTATAAATTTACAACAAATTAACAATGATTAGATAATCAATACAAAATGTATGCAGAGAAGTCATGTACACGAGTAAACCTGGGCAACGACTTTGTATGACTTTTACTTTTTAATTTTTCTACGACAATTAATTAATTTAAACACATCTTTTCTTTGATCATCCGCGAGGAATATACTGATGTTAATGAGAGAGAGGGGGTACGGTTATTTGTAGGAACAAACATCATATTTGGGAATTGAGAGGAGAAGAGAAAAAGGGTGTGTATTTGTAAGAGTATGTGTTTCATAGTTTGTCTAGAAACTCTAAGAATATATAAATTAAAAACAATCTATCTTTTAAATCGTGTTATCTTTTACAAGTAAATCTTTTTGTGTTTATATGTTCTTTTAGTAATATATCATCCATTATTTGTATTTATAGATTGAACAAAATCTTTACGGTCTTTAGACGTCGATAAATAAAATTTGTTTTCCATATCAATGATGAAACACATCAATGTACCATGTAACAATAGGGGACGAGGTCACGTTACTCATGAAAACATTATTACATATGTGATGTCGTAAGGAGTTAGATAAGTTAAACATATTTGTTCCCTTTCATTTTCACTAGTAAACCTCTCTCTACTTGTGACCATTAAAAAAAATTCATTTTTACACTAAGAGACAACTAATTTCTCCATTTGACGCTATCTAGAAAGTACATTGTAAACAATAACCCTTAGCTCAATAGGTTGAGTTTAGGTACCTCGAGACCTCATTAAAATAAGGGGATGTCTTGCGTTCAAGTCTCACCTATGACAAAAAAAAGTTATGCACTCGAGTAACAGAGATGATCGTGTTGCTCAGTAACCCATCAGCGATCCAATCTGCCGTCCAAAAGAAACGAAAAAAAAAGAGGTACACTAAAAATTAAGGGACTTACACATTTTTGCCTCCCCCAAACATAGGGCTGTTCACGAGCCGAACCGAGCCTAGCCATGGCAAGCTCGAACTTGGCTCGAATTAAGCCGAGCCAGCTCGGGTCGGTTTGGATTTAAAACTGAGCTGAAAATCTCAGCTCGAGCTCGGCTTGGTTTTTAACCGAGCTAACAAACCAGCTAAACCGAGCTGAGTTCAGCTAATTTTCAAACCGAGCTAGCTCGGATAGGCTCAGTTTAAAACCGAGCAATTTCGAGCGAGCTTTTTTCGAGATTTTTCCTATCAAGCTTCGAGCCGCGAGCTATTTGGACAGCACTACCCAAACTTAGTATTTCTTTATTACGTTGACACAAATAGTTTTTATATCCATGAAGGTTAAATTGATATTTGCTATCTTATTTTTTAATTTGTTTATTATATAGCAGATTAATGCAAATCATATTGTAACACATGGTTATAAATTCAGAATTGTATAAATATCAAGTTTCTATAAACATTTTTTTTTACAAGAAGTGTCCAACTTGACAAGAATTGAACTTTATAAATATCAAGAACTTTATTATATAGCAGATTAATGCAAATCATATTGTAACACATTGTTATAAATTCAGAATTGTATAAATATCAAGTTTCTATAAACATTTTTTTTTACAAGAAGTGTCCAACTTGACAAGAATTGAACTTTACACAATAAATAAACAAATAAGAAGAATGTGAATAGATTATAGCTGCAGATCTAGACTTTTCTTGTTTTCTATCTACTTGTGGAAACTTTTATAATTGAAAATTAATTTATTTTCTACCAAACTTTGGGTTTCCAAAAGTTTCATTGAAGCATTTATCGATGAAATTAAGATGAGAAAGTAATCTAATGATTTGTTTGGTAGCACAACCACCGGACAAACTACAACAAGAAATTGTCTCTAACTTGATACATTGTAATATTATCTTGTGTTTCCATTTTGTCCAAAACATAAAGGCATGATATCTGTTGAGTTAGCTTCAAAAAATTTATATCTTATGACCTATATTTAATGTCGTGCAGAATTAATTTAAAAAATATTGGTGTGGATGTCACTATTTTTTTAGTGTGGCATATTACAAAATGGATGAAGGTCATGACGTTGAAGGATCGTCATCTAAGCGTTAAAAAATGACTGAATCCAACGCGCAAGAAACCCTTGCAACATCCGACCAACGTCTACCATTTAACGGGCCAAGAACGTGAAATGATTGAGATGGAGGAAAAGCAGATTTGGAAAATATACCACGGGTGACGATGGTGAAATGTTTCTTATGTTTTTTTCTATGTTTTTATGTTATTTTCTTAATACTTTTAGTGTTTTTTTTACTTTTAATATCAATGTTATGTTTATTTTTGTTGAATAATATGTTAAAGCATAGAAAATATTAATTAACAATGACTAAAAAATTTATACAAACTTGATGATCACCATCACTTGAGTAGTACACTCCTTAAGGCTATGTATTGTCGGACAGAGCTCAGGCTCAAGTTATCTTCTAATATTGTTTCATGTGGCATATGCTAGATATTGAATAAAGCTCTGATCAAGTAGACTGACACTGTTGTGGATCAAGTGATCAGGGGCTCTAACGGATTACCTAATTTATTTAATTGTTAAAAAAACCCATCTAAATACATGAATTTAAAAAACAAAAAATTATATTAAAATATAAATAGAAATCACTTAATTTTTCAAATGAATCATGTTCAGTTTTTAAAATATTATAAAAAACTATGGAAGAATTTATATAACTTGACAAAGTACTTTTTTAATAAAATGTTAGAGATGGGATGGTTTGTATGAAAATTGAAGATGGGTATATATGGGTAAAAATAAAATTTAAATTTTTTTATTATTTTATTTTAATGAGCCTTTAACGGCTTTTTTTTTGAAAACCACAAACTTCCAACGTTCACTTACCCAGCCCACGCACAACCCATCACGCCCCTAATCGCTCCACCCTGTTGCTATGTGCGCAACCAGGGTGAAATACACCTGGATAGCACCCCCAATCGCGCCCCCATAACATATAACCTAATGAGTGTTATGGTACCAAACTCATTGCCTAAGTGACATATATATACATGTTTTGATCATCTCTCACCATAGTATTACCTATGGTCTTATAATTTTGAAATGTTTAGCTACTTTTGTTTAAACCATCCACGTATGTGTAAAGTGTGAAAGGGCATTCTTTTTTGCGTGACTCTTACACGTGTTTTATACATAGTTGTTGCTACTACCGTTCTTGCTTGTTCAGCAAGAGATATTGAAAATAGTAGTATGCTTGGTTTCACCAATCTAATCATAATCCTTTTTTTTATTAATCGTTTATAATTTATTTATTAACCATCTACAACACTTAAAACTTCACCTCTTTTACTTATGAAATATTTTAATTAGCTTTCACATCTATGATCTATCTGCTATAATAAAATAAAGTTTTGGGTGAACATTTGATAAAATTCTAAACCTTCTAATATTAATTTTCTCGCTTTCTTATTTTATTAAACAATTACACTATCTACTGGTTACTATTTAATTTCTTTTGAGATTAAAAATATTTTTAATAAATTAAGAAAGAGATCATTTTATAAATGTAATTTTGAAAGAAACATTTTTTGTAAAATAACAATTTTTCTAAAATATCAAATTGTTTAAAATTACGAAATATTTTAAAAACGGTTTTTATAAAAATAAAATTTTTATCAATTAAAATAATTTAAATTCAGAGTTATATTAAGAAAATATTTAAAAATGATATTTTATAAAACCGGTTTCTTTTGAAATAAAATGATTAGTTTTCTTTTTTTGAGAAAAAAAAGTTAAAAAAAATGATATCATTTTTACTGCTTATAAATGCATAATTTCAATCATAATATATCTTAAAATATCATTTTAAAATTAATAAATTTTTCTTACTAACTATTTAATATCTATTTTTTAAATTTGTTTAATAAACGTGGTACTAAACTAATAAATGATTAAACAAAAAAACACTATGATATAGTAATTATGATCATATGAAGTAAAGTTCAGGGAGATATTATATAAATGTTGATGTTGTCTTTAGTTCACATTTTGCCTTTTATAAAATATTATAAATAACATAAATAAATTACGTCACCTTAATCCCACCATTCACAAACAACTGTATGTTGTTTGAAACCCGAAGCCAGTCATCGGTTCGCTAGGTAAACAAGTGGTTACACAAGTCATCGACATCTTAGATACAACAAACAACAACTTGGTTTGTCCGATTAGGCGATTACAACACCACTATATTATGAAATCCCAAAAGTCTAGAAGCATGACGAGCAACACGTACATGTCACAAATGGTAACGCTATGCAAAGACTTCTGCGGAAGAAGTCAACTGAAAATAACAAAATAACAATTGTCATAAGAAAAAACAACTAATGGGAAATTACAATTCGGTTTAGGATAAGATTCTAAAAATAGAAGACCAACGAAATAAAGTCAATTATTTGTTTGGTATTTAATTTGTAAATGGGAAAAAATAGAAAATAAAACTAGTCATTGTCACCTAGAAAATTCAATATTTAAATTTTCTCCAAAAAGAACTTTATTTTGTTGCTTGTAAAGGAGGGATTTAATGATAAATTATCCAAAGAAAATAATAATTAAATCACGACTTGCTCATTACTTTTCTTGCCAAATTAATGAAATCATGATCTAGAAACAATTAATCTAAGAAACTTCCTTTTCTAGAATACCCAACAGAACAACCTTGATGACTTAAAGACGACTACGTATGTGCCTATTATAATATAAAGGTAATTTAGGGGGACACTTGGCGTGTTTCCAGGCCACCCACGCTTGGTTTTTCCCGCCCAAACTACACAAGTCATTTCATTACACGCGGATCCTTTTCCGGGTCGGACCAGCCCACATTTATGACTCTTATCGTCGTATGTTTCTTCTCCACACCATCATCTCCCAATCCCTAGACTCTCTCAGCCGCATTCATGCTCTTCCTGCCCTAATCAATCATTTCTTCTTCATCGCTTCCAATTCAGAGATCTATTGCTTCTTGTTTGATAGCCCTAATTGTATTTGGGATTCAATTTCATTTGAAAGGTATGATGTTCTTCATAACAGTTTGCAAATATTTCTCTCATTCTCCTCTGTCAGTTCTCTCTATTATCTAAACAACCCTAGATCTTGGTTCAAAAGGTATGATGTTCTTTGTTAAAGTTATCAATATTTCTATAATGGATTGAGTATTTCGTGAATGTTTGTGATTTTAGAGCAATCTTTCGGAATTTGAAGCGTATTGTAGTCGTAATCACCGCTGGACAAGCCTTCGTCACTGTTGCTGTTTTCCTCACCCGCTTTTCTAATTACGCGGACCTCATGACCCGTGGTTCTTTATACCCATTTATGATATGTAAACCTTATAAACCCCAAATTCTCACAATCAACTATTATCGCCTCTTTCAATCGGCCGCATCTTGATCGATTTCTAAACCTAAATACACTCAGTCAATTCTCGTCGCAGCCGTGGAAATGTCCTCTTCCCCTTCATCACCGATTCATGCACAGTTAATCAAATACATCGATCTACATGCTTCTGTAAGTTATCCGCTTTGTTGTTGAATCGATTTTATCAGGTAATTTTTAGGTCATTTAATTGAAGTGTAATGGAAACCCTAAAAGTGATTGGGTTGAATTTGGATTTTAATCTGCAAATTAAAATGATAATTTATTTACTTTGTTTATACAGGTTTTACTGTGAAAGTTGTTTAACTGAATAACAAAAGCTTTTTCAAGATTCTCATGATACTTCCATACATATAGATATGAAGGTAATTTTGTGTCTTACAATATGAAATCAATGATTTTGATTTTGGCATCCATCATTCATAAGATTAAGACTGCAATCTTGATTTTGGCATGTATCATTTAAAATAAAATTGTAACAATAAGCTCAAAGGCTTGGGACGACCCTCTAATGTTATTTTCTTTTATGGGGTGCCATTGTTGGTGTGGTTGGTTATCAGGTTGCAAAGCTCTGTTCATTTTTGAACTGCGAATGTAAGAGAATCAATTTGTAGTATATCGTGTAGAAGTGTATTTTTTAGGCAAATCTTAACTTGTGTCTCATGATGTAAATTCAAGTGCTACCATAATTATGTACAGTGTAAGTTTGCTTCGATTCATATGAATATGAATAGTATATATACTACACCAGCACCCTTGCGAATTAAAAAATATAAATTTACTTATCAATCTTAGCTTTAGGAAAATGATTCTTTGATTAGACATGTGGACTCAGCTGAAAGTATATAAGAAATTTTGAAGCATTCTTGATATATTTGCCTTTGTTTCAGCAGCTACTGGAAAGTTAGTAATTTGGTTGGCCCGTATGCAAAGCTGGATGATTACTATGTTGTTGGATATGCAGAGACAAAACAAAAGGTTTAAAATTTTCATACCGCTACCTGATGGCATTTACAAGTTATAAAAGTTATTCGTTGCTTTATTTGATGGCCAAATCAGTTAAAGTTTAAAGCTCATGAACTCATTATTTCATGTTTACAAAGAGATAACAAGATTAATCAATTCGTTTTGTTTATACGTAGGTTTGCTCAAAAGGAAGCTTGGGTTTGACGAGACATTCAATATAAAAAAGGAACAGACCTAAACTCTACTCTCGAAATGTTAATCTTCTACAAAAATTTCTTAGTGGATAAGTTTATTAATTTTATCATTTATTATTATTTAACAAGGGCCATTCGCTGATTTTGGTTAAAGCTCTATGCAAGCTTCTAGAACAGAAACAAAGAAACTTTTGCATCACTTTAAATCTGTTTATTGCAAGTTTCCTGCAAATCTTTTGACTGGAATCTGTGAGTCACAGCATGTGAAGGCCTTTGAAACAAATGTGATTACAAGTTTCTCTATTTAGAGAGTAAGATTTCTATACTACTCATATTTTCCTTTACTTATTTGTTTGGAATCATTAAGAAAGCAAGCTTTCTGGATTACCAAACCACTTTTTAGTATTAAAGGTTGGTGTTTCCGTCATGCTTCTGAGAAACATTGATAAAAAAAGTGGTTTGTTTAATGGAACTAGACTTAAGGTTATATCACTCTACAATCATGTTATAGAAGTTGAAATTATATCAGGTAGCAATGTTGGCACCCATACATTCATTCCAAGATTGAGTTTAACACCTTTCGATAAAATAATTCCTTTCAATTTTAAAAGATGACAGTTTCTTTTGGCTGTATGTTTCGCTATGACAATAAACAAAAGTCAAGATCAATCTCCATCAAGAGTCGATTTGTACTTAAAATAGCATGTTTTTACGCATGGTCAGCTTTATGTCGCCTTGTCACGAGTCAAGAGTAGAGATGGATTAAAATTCTTAGCTTTAGATAGTGATGACAAACCTACTAATGTTACTATAAATATAGTTTACGAGAAGATTTTTGCTCATTTGTGACCTTATGATCGGAAGTTGTTATGTCTTATTTTATATATAACACACTTAGTTTTATTCGTGTATTTGTCTTATTTAATAATTAACTCTCCCTCTTCAGTGTAATACACGGGTAACTAAAGATAGTGTTGTTAATATACATGAATCATTAAATAATTAGAAACGACTGTTTAGTTATGGTTGTTTGAGAGTTGTTTTTTATATATCATTATAAGATATATAAAATACGATATATATATATATAAGAGAGAACTCTCAAACAAACTGTATAACGAGACGTGATGTGGTTGGACATTTGGTTAAAGGCATGAGGATAAAGGGTTGGGCTCGGAGCTTCACAGGTGTGATCCTGACTCTAGGAGTTTTACCATAGTGGTGTAGGTTTTCTTCGTAACTCATAAATGATGGTGTGTCTGATTTACGAGCTGCCATTCAAAGACATGACAGATAATCAACTTTAGCCTTTCAAATAAAATATAATGAGTCGTGATCATTCCTTTGGTTTATCCATTTTAACAAGTTTCTCTAGTATCTAAAATATTTAGTGATTTTCGTTCGAGCTAACCCATATATATATATGTATGTTTAGTTGTATGCATACTGTTGGTT
The DNA here is from genome assembly GCA_025506505.1 of Flaveria sonorensis. Classification (NCBI taxonomy): domain Eukaryota; kingdom Viridiplantae; phylum Streptophyta; class Magnoliopsida; order Asterales; family Asteraceae; genus Flaveria; species Flaveria sonorensis. Next base: position 7,150,157 of record CM046431.1, read on the forward strand.
TGAAATAAAAACCACTAGATATATACGAAAATGATTAAAAATTAATTTATTCACTTCAATACTTGTATTTATTATGAAACTGCTTAAATACGTTATCAAAAATCTTTTGGGCAAGGGTGTCGGTTACCTATATTAGTTTTTTTTCTTTTTGAGTGACCTATGAGCAGGAATTTTTTTTTTTTTTATTTTATTATTATTATTAACTACAAATGCTCCTGCACGTGTTGCGGGGTAATCGCACCTAGAAGTTGAATATGAAAATTCAAAAAATATGGTAGTGACAATCACTCCGACTTCAAACTCAAATACATCAAGCAAACGTAAAGAAAGAAATAATGTCCACAAAACATAATAAACCTAACAAACGTATCGGATTAATGATAGTTTTCACATATTTTATGATACAAATTAAATTAATAGGCATTTAGAATAATTCTTAATTACTAAAATAACTTGGCAAATCAATAAGGGCCAAATATGGAAACTATAAAACTTTTATAGCCAAAACATATAAACTAAAAAGTCCATTTAGCTAAGACTTTAAAATTATATAAATAAGAAGGGGCAACAAGCTACGCCACAACCCCTTTTGGATAACAAAACCAATCCTACTAAAACAAGACGTTGGTACTTAAAGGCTCATAAATTACTACGTAGAACCTGCTAAACCTTGTTTAGAAAGTCCACAGCCTGTGGACAAGGAAACCAAACCTATCAAAAGCAAAAGTGATAAACATGTGTTGATTTTTTAAGAAAACTTTCTCTTGTTTAGCCATTTTGTCTAATTCTGCCTTGAGCATAGCCTAGCCTGTAACAAAACCATTGTCCTTAAGCCCAACCAGAGGGGATACTCTAGTAAGATCCACACAAGCGAGTGTCCACCACCCACCCAACCAGTGGGGGCACTCAAGTAAGTCTTTTTGGTGATTTGTAATAAAGTCAACTTGTTTAATCGGATTAAATATAAGGAAAAAATTTGTAACTTATTTTCGTTAGATTGTTCTTGTTTTTATGTTTTCTTCCGAAGCATAACTTATATTGACTTTCACTATTGGCTTGCTAGTTCTTCTATTCGTCATCATGCTTTTAAAAAAGCAAATGCTTTTATCCGTGAGGTAAATGTATTAACAAATTAATATAATTTGAGATAAAGTAGAGTGGTATTTGACCTCCCGCTGAGAAGGTGAATCTTGTCTTGTTAGCGTAGATGCTAGAATGGTTCCCGTTTATAAACCCTATGTCTTTGCTAGTATTGCATGAGGGTAGGCGGTGTCTCGCCACAATAAACACCCTAACCTTTGTTCACCCTTATGTCAAGACCCGCCTTATTTTAAATCGTTTATCTTTGGGGTCTAGAACTTTCTAGTCTACTCTTGAAGCATCTAGGATTGCGTGAAATTCTCTAGAACATCCATCACATTGTTGCTCCAAGAAGCATATGGAAAGGCCTTGAGAAATGTATACAACTTTTTTACAAATGTCTAGCTATGTATAAACAATTGTATAGATCATTCTAGATGTGCACCACTCTAGATACTAGTATGGTGTATAAATAGACTATGGGAGTAACTTATTTGAAGCATCCTATAAAGCATACACAAAACCTATATCGTGAAATTGTCATACATTTCTTTGAAATCATCCAACTGTAATCAAAATAAAGTATTATACAGTTGCAAGAAAAACTTTGTCACACCCCCCCCCCCCCCCCGCTGGTAGCGAAGACACTAGGATACGACGGACGGGATCGTCATAACATATTGACAATCTAAGAGAATCACTAAAGGCATTCTCCATAGATGGATCATGACGTCGCCTGAGATATAAGAAAAACTGTCAAGTAAAGTCAATCGTATAACATCATACCGTAATGCATAAAACAATCCAAGGTTCTAAACTGGAATGAACATGCACAAATAATCCAGATACAAATCCACCAGATTAGAATCCAAACCAAATAATATAATTCAAACCAAAAACCAGTTATTTTATAAATTGTCTATTGCTCCTTGAGAAGCGGTCTCGTCTATGGTCCACAATCCAAACACTTAAGCATTTTTACTTGAAAATACATGTTCTAAAAAGTCAACATTCGTTGGTGAGTTCACAGTTTTATAAGTTTAAAATATGTTGTCATGTAAATCATGTATAAAATATATATCTGCATAAAAGAGCATAGTAGTCATAGAAATCAACATAAGTTCATTATCAGTCCAGGTCCAAATACCCTAATTATATTCAATCGAGGGCACACATAGGCTATGTCCGTCTTAGCTAGCACACCGATAACAGAGTTGAGATGTTAGCCCGTTAGTTCTAACAATACCTTTCCATGACAGTCTAGTCCAAGTAAAAGTACATACTTATGAATGAAAAATCTAGACTTGATCCTATGACTCAAACCACACACCATGTTCCAAAATAAAATTTTAAAGCACGGCATAGAACGAAACCATGCGCAAACTTTTCCCCCAAGTAAAATATATAAAAAAGGCGTCGTGAAACTCACCTCGAGAGTAGCACAATCCAAAGTCCACAACAAGTAAGACAAGTAACTATAGATACATAAAACATAAAAGAACTACTAAAGGTCAACATGAGCTAATTGGATGTAATTCTCGTAGCTTTGTCCTTAATGCCCATAAAAGTTATTACTTTAATACAAATGATTCATTAACAACCCAAGTCCAATAAAAACCTTTAATTCCCAATCCCGTCTTATTTTAAAGTTCTAGTCATTAACATATATCAAGTCGTTAACGTCCGTCGATGTACATTTATGTTGGATCTAATGAGGCTCGTGCAACCAAAACCACACTTAGATATATTTTGATGTGCTAAACAAATGGTTTTTCAAAGGAACAAGCTGCTCTTCCGAAGCTAAGTCAAAGATCTTCCGAGGCTCAAGTATGAAGAACTTTCGAAGGAAGAACTAAGTCTTCTGAGACTAAGTTCTTATTCTTCCAAAGTATACAACTTAGAAGATCCAAAAGATAAAGTCTTCAGAAGAATAAAGTCCTGAAGACTTGCAGAGACTCGGAAGAAGTTGATTCTTCCGAAGTATAAATGGCCTCGGAAGAATTTATTCTTCCGAAGCCATTTAGCTTCAGAAGAACTATCTATGAACTAGTGGACATAAGTATGGTCTGTCTGACAGCCCGTTGCCACTCTGATAGACTGCTTGGCGCTTTCCCACGCCCATGTAATTGACCTTACTTTAATCCACTGTTCAACCATTCTCAGCTTAGTATAGTTGCCACTTTTAGTTGGTGACAAAAGGTAAGTCATGGACATGTCATGACTGCCTAGTCTATATATTATTGTTTTATATTAGATACCTTACTTCTAAATGATGTAGTATTTGTCTAGTTGTAAGTTCCAGCTGGTTTTCCAAGTATAACCGGCTATAGATAGTAGTATACATAGTTTCTCCATGTAACTTAGTAACCATGCTTGTAAGAGTCTTGTAATACTGAGTTGAGAAGTAATATATACAATTATCTTGAAAACCACTCTTATGCTTTATGTTTTCTGTTTGAACTTATTATATTACTTGTGAACTTGGTTAAGACTCTGCTTCATCAACCCAAGTGACATTAAGTACGTTTATGTGATTATCCTATGTTATGAGACAAACATCGATCCTACAATTAGTATCAGAGCTTTTTAGGCTCTTGATTGTGAGATCTTACCATCCCAAAATCACCCTTGTTTCTTCATACTCACTCACTTCACTCTAATGGCTCTCAACCAAAAGTCCTCTGAGTCTGAGATGGGTACTATGACCAAAGCTCCTACCATCACTTCTGATGATTTTGAGACCTGGTGCATCCGCATTAAAGGCTTCATCAAGTATCTGGATAGCCGAATGTGGACGTCTGTTACCCATGGTCCATACAAGCCAAAAGTAGCATCTCCAAAAGGAAATGGTGCCATGATTGAGAAGGCCATTGAAGACTACTAAGATGAAGACTATAAGAAAATGGACATTGATTCCAAAGCCATGATTGTTCTGCTTACTGCTATACCAAACTCTATAATGGTAGGCTTTAAGCAATACGAGTCTGCCAAAGAACTCTTTGAGGCTTTGAAACTGATGTACTCTGGTTCTGCTGAATCCAAGGAGTCAAAGAAAGATGCATTGAAGCAGAAGTTTGAGAACTTCACATATACTTTTGGCGAGACCTTGAGCCAACAATACTTCAGATACATGGACTTGATCACCTCTCTTTAGTCTATGGGAGTGACTCTTTAGAAAAGAGACATAGTAAGAAAATTCATGAGTGCACTGCCTCATGAGTGGACTTTCTGTTGTGTCTCAATCAAGAGAACTGAGAATCTCAACATCATCACCATGACTGAATTATATGGAATCCTTGATGGATACCGTATGGAGATGGAATCTTAAAAAAGCCATCAGATGAATAGGATCTCCAGTTCTACAGTTAGCAATGCTCCACATGTTGCTGAAGGTTCAAGAACTCCCTAGCCCCAATTGTACCTGAACTACCCCCAACAGTCATCCTCTTCTTCTGAGCCTTACATCACATTCCCTGAGACACCTAAGTCTCAACAGGCTCATCTAAATCCTTTTCAGGATAGCCGTGCCTTTGTTTCAGGGAGTGAGCACTCTAGAGATTTTCAATTCTGTTTTGATGATCTGGAGTGTTTTAGCCCAGATGATGTAGAATATATGGACATTGTCCAACAGATGGCTCTCCTGACCTACAAAGCAAAGAAGTTCTTCAAAAGAACTGGAAGGCAGTTCCCTCAGAACCCAACCAACAGCAAATTTGGGGTTGACAAAACAAAGGCCAAGTGCTACAACTGCAACCAGCTTGGTCACTTTGCAAGGGAATGCAAAGCACCTAGATCTAATCTTGGAGCAACTCAAGCCTCCTAACATCCTGCTACCCCTAAAGCTGCAACCAAGTCCACTGAGCAACAAACTATAGCTGTTGCTTAAGAAGTTGATTGGAGCTTCATGGTGCAAGATGTCACTCCTGCTCAAGCTCTCATGGCTGGAACTGAAGACACTAAGGGACATCTACATGAAAAAAATGAAAATATCTAGATTGTAGATAGTGGATGCTCCATGCACATGATAGGGAACAGATCTCTCTTACAATAGATTGAACACTTTGATGGCTTGTTTAGTTTGGAGGTGAAGCCGGAGGATACATATCTGGTAGAGGTAGTGTATCAAATAGTAAGTTAAAATTTGACAAAGTAAACTTTGTCAAACAACTTGAACACAATCTCCTTAGTGTTTCTCAATTCTGTGATCAAAAGCATCAAATGCTTTTCACAAAACACGAGTGCATCATCCTAAAACCCAGGATGACAATACCTCAGGAATTGGTGCTTCTTAGATCTCCCAGGAGAGGGGATATGTACAAGCTAGATATGAATAAAGCTTCCCCACTAGGTGAAGTATCATGCCTTCTTTCCAAAGTAAATGGTGTTGAGTCAACTCTTTGGCATAAAAGAATATGCCATGTAAATTTCAAAACCATGAATAAATTGGTTAAAATTAATTTGGTACATGGTGTGCCTAAAAAGAAAATTTTCTGTAAGGAAAACTATGTTGCCTGCCTAAAAGGGAAGCAACATAAAGTCTCACATAAATCCAAAAAGGTTAATTCTATCACCACTCCATTACACTTATTGCACATGGATCTGTTTGGTCCTACAAGTATAATGAGCATTGGAAGGAAATCATATTGCCTTGTGATTGTTGATAATTTCACAAGATTTACATGGGTTTTCCTTTTAAGAACTAAAGATGAAGCTGCTGAAACTTTAAAATATTTTATTCTTAAAATTAAAAATCAAATATATCACAAGGTAAAGATAATTAGAAGTGATCAAGGGACTGAGTTTAAGAATCAGTTCTTGACTCATTCTGTAACTCAAAAGGGATTGCTAGACAATATAGTGCTCCTAGAACTCCCCAACAAAATGGTGTTGCTGACAGGAGGAACAGGACACTAATTGAGTATGCTAGAACTATGTTAGCAGACTCAAAACTGCCCTTAACCTTTTGGACAGAAGAAATCAGCACTGCATGTTATGTGTAGAACAAGGTTCTTATAGTTAAGCCATATGGAAAAACCCCTTATGAGCTATGGAACAAAAGGCCACCATTCATTGGCTTTCTTATGTCCTTTGGCAGTAGATGTACTATCCTTAATACAAAAGACAATTTAGCAAAATTTTCTGAAAAGTCTGATGATGCTATCTTTGTTGGGTATTCCTCAACCTCTATTGCATATAGAGTGTATAATATCAAAAATCAACAATTTGAGGAATCATCCAACATTGTTTTCAATGAGCACATATCTTGTGTTAAGGGCAATGGTCCTAAATATATCTTCAATTTAGAATTGTTTCCAAACTATTCTAAACCATCTTGTGATAATGTTTCAGCAGGAACAAGAATTCAAGGTAACTCCTACGAAGATTAAATGCTTGAGTAACCAAGACCTATTTCAACTTCTCCAAGAAGAAATGAAGATCAAGCTCCTTCAACTGAAAATCCCGAAAGCTTGAATATCTCTGGAAACAATGGAGCTTCATCAAGTAGTCAGCCAACTGAGCCTCGTAACTCAACAGTTGACAACTCAAGTATTCAACACCAAGCTAATGAAGACAATGATTATGAGGAACAGGCAACTATTGATGCTGCTTCTTAGAAAAATACTATTGATGCTATTGGACATTCATTGAATCAGTCCTCATTGAATGAATTTGAGACATCAGCTGATGATGGTGTTCAAAATCCTGAGCAAAACTTTTCAAACTTAGATTTATCTATGCAACTAGATGTGATTCCTAGGCTCAAGATACACAACACTCATCCATCTGAGAACATCATTGGGAACGTCTCAAAAGATGTGAAAACAAGAAGTCAGACCCATAATGGGAATATCTGCTTGTACTCATGCTTTCTTTCTCAAATGGAACAAAAGAAGGTGGAAGAAGCCCTCAAAGACAACAATTGGATAGAAGCAATGCAAGAGGAGTTACTTCAATTCAAGAGGCAAAAAGTATGGAACTTATGTCCATTGCTACCTGGTCATGCTCCTATTGGCACTAAGTGGGTGTACAGAAACAAAAGAGATGATAGAGGTTTGATCATAAAGATTAAAGCTAGACTTGTTGTTCAAGGATACACACAAGAGGAAGGCATAGATTACACAGATGTCTTTGCACCTATTGCAATACTTGAGGCTGTGCGAATCTTTCTTGCTTTTCCTGCCTCCAAGAACTTCACAGTCTATCAATTTGATGTGAAATGTGCATTTCTGTATGGGGATATCGATAGAGAAGTCTATGTGTGCCAGCCACCTAGATTTGAAGACCCACAACATCCCAACTATGTGTGTAAATTGATAAATCTCTCTATGGGTTACATCAGGCACCTAGCTGTGGTTTGAGACACTATCTTAGTTCCTTCTCAAAAATGGCTATACCAGAGGCAAAATAGACAAAACCTTGTTCATAAGGAAGTCTGGGAAGGATATGTTGTTTGTATAAGTCTATGTTGATGGCATTATATTTGGTTCCTCAAACGACCAAATATGCAAAGACTTTGAAAGCATTATGAGGAAGAAGTTTGAAATGAGTTCCATGGGAAAGATGGATTTCTTCCTAGGAATTCAGGTGAAGTAGATGGAAGAAGGGTTCTTCGTCAGTTAATCTAAGTATGTCAAAGATATCTTAGAGTGATTTGAGATGACAGATTGTAAGCCAGCCAAGACACCTATACCCAAAAATCACAATCTTAGTCCTGATTCCGAAGGTGAGGATACTGATCAGTATCAGTATAGGGCAATTATTGGATCTTTTATGTATCTCACTGTAAGTAGACCTAATATCATGTTTGCAACATGCATCTGTGCAAGATATCAGGCTTCTCCAAAGGTGTCTCACCTAATTTCTACCAAAAGAATTCTTAGATACTTTAAAGGAGCTCCTAAATTGGGTCTTTGGTATCCCAAGAATAGGGATTTTAACATCTATGGTTACACTGACAGTGATTATGGTGGCTGTAATATCAACAAGAAATCAACATCAGGAGGATGTTAATTTCTTGGTGGAAGGATTATCTCTTGGTAATGTAAGAAGCAATCATGTGTATCCACATCAACTGCTAAAGCTGAGTATATTGCTGCTGCAATCTACTGTGCTCAACTGCTTTGGATTCAGAATCAGATACTGGAATATGGTTTCAACTTCATGGAGACTCCTATCCACATAGACAACAAGAGTGCCATTTCTATCATAGAAAATCCAGTCAAGCACTCCAACCACAAAACACATTAATATCAGGTATCATTTCATTCAAGATATTCATAAGAAAAATCTAATCAAGCTAGTCAAAGTCAATACAAATGAACAATATGCTGACTTGTTCACAAAAGCCTTTAATGAACAAAGACTTAAATATTTAATCATAGCTATTAGGATGATTAACATTGACTAAGTCTTTCTCTTTTGAAAACCTTTTAAAATGTGTCTTGTCTATGTTGTCTAAATACAATCTAAGCCCTATTGCCAGAAAGTTTTCAAAATTATAAAAAAATTTCTTAGTAAGAAATCTTCCGAAGAGAATTTTACCCTCAGAAGAATTTTACATAACTCTTCCGAAGAGTAAAATTCATTCAAGGATATTTTCTTTCGAAGAGTTTTTGGCTTCGGAAGAAATTTTGATTGTTTCAAAGCTTATTAACTTTAATTCTCGGAAGCATTTATTGTTCTCGGAAGCAAATGTGGTTGTAAACCAATGTTTGCCTTCAGAAATAAAATGCCTTCAGAAGAAAATCTTTGGAAACAAACTCGTTAGTCTTTGGTAGAATTTTAACTCTCGGAAGAAATTTTACTGTGCAACGGAAATCTTTGGGCCCCACATGATTTTAATATAGAGATATTGTCGGAAAAACAATAATTAGCTGGAATTTTAAATCTCTTTCATCATATCATTTGCCGCCTACATCCACTTGGATCTCAACCATCTTTTCATCTATCGTTCCACCTTATCCAGTGGATTTTTCTCACCATATAAAATTATTGGTTGTTTCTCTTTCTTACTTTTCTTTATCGTTCATCGAAACCCTAAGATTTCACTATTCATCTTCTTCATTCTGCTTTTACTATTTTCTCACTTCAATCAAACAGTTTCCATCTGAACAATGGCCTTGAATCCCCAACACAACCAAGTTGCCATCCTTGACTCTTCAAGGGATGCTGATTTTGCCCCTATTGTCCAATTTCTTTCTCAATCGACATACTTTACTGCCCTTACTGTTAACCCCAACATCTACTCAAACCATATGGCTGAATTCTGGGCAATGGTCGAAGTGAAATGATCAATGTTGAAAGGGTCATCAGATCAAGGATCTGCGGATAGGAGATCATTATCTGTGAAACAACATCAGGGAGCATCTGGAACTCCATGATGAAGGCGCCTCTACAGAATTCCTAAAGTCCGATTTGGAGGAAACCTATACTCAAATGGGATATGGAGGAGATGTGAGCAGATCTACAATCTACAAGTTCAACTTCTCCTATAATTGGAAGTTCCTACTTCACATTGTCCTGCATAGCCTATCTAACAAATCAGGGGGATGGGATCAAATTCCTTATGATCTGGGATGCCTAGTCCATAGGTTGGTAAAAGACCTCAGATTCAACTACTCAAGGTTTCTGCTAAATAATTTGAGTAGTAATCTCACCAGGGATCCATTCTATATGTATCCTCGGTTCATTCAGCACATTATTAATTGTGAGTTGGACCAGGATAAATTTCAATTTGCTCATGTTTTACTGGTCCCTCACATGAAGCCTGGCATCTTCAAGACTTTGAAGAACGTGTCCACCAACTTTACTAGAAGATTCACCGATCTCCTTCCAAGTATGCTTGAGCCAATGGCTCATGGTGACATCCCTGCAAACCCAACAGGTGATGAACCCCCACCAGACACCACCACTACACTACCATCCACATCTTTCACCCAATCAAAATCACATAACAAAGACACCCCAAACGAACCCTTGATCAATCTACTCTGATTGGTCAAGTCCCTTCTATTCAAACCAAAAAGGCTAGAGTGGAATCCAGGGCTCCCACTCAGTCAGAGGTCCGACCATCCTACACAATTGACCTCAATATCAGTGTTGAGTCTCCTCAGTCTCAACCTGATGAGCCCATTACCCAAGCCATAAGCCCACAAGATGAGTCTCAACACTCTCCTGAGCAACTAAAAAGGGATAGCCACATCATTGGCTCAACTGCTATTGCAGCCAAGCCATTAGGTGCTGACTAAGATCCTGGGTCAATAGATATAACCTCTCTATCCTTTCTTGACCTTTTAACCCGACCTGATGAGGATATCATGTTTCATCAGGGCCATGATGTTGATCTACCTCACCCCTCTCTAGATCAACCGAGTCCTAGGGAACCTCTGATATCTAGCCCACATTAGCTAGACCAAACTGAGGTGAGTCCAACCGGAGTGGAGGTGACTCATGTAGATTCTGCTGCCACTACTGAGAGTGTTTCAATAGCCTCTTAAGATAGTGGTAACATCAGTTAGACTGTATCTACGACAACCTTGCCCATTGATGCATCTGAAAGAGAATTCAATATGCAAGGGTATCTAGGGCGCCAAGAAACCACAACTGGTGATGAGGAAGAACATACTAGGTATGTTATCCTATCTCCCGATAATTCTTCAAAAGAAGATGAGGGTAGTCTGAAACTCACCATCAAAGACCTAATTTCCAAAGTCACCAATCTTAAATCAAAGGTTAAGACTTTAGAAAATAGGTCTACCACTCAGCAACTTGAGATTGGAAATCTTAAGGCTCAACTAGCTGAGATACAGATTGAGAAGTCTATTAGGCATGTACATACTCAGGTTTCTTTGAGTTCTTCCTCTAGCTCAACTACTTCTTAAGATGATGCCATCAAAAAGGGGGAGAATTTATAGAAACAAGACATTATGAGGAGATATCTGCTTATACTCATGAGGAGTTATCAACTCAAGTGGAACCCCATACTGCCATTTCTTCTTACTACCCCAAACAGCAGCAACTTGTAGCCATCTTTCCTTAACCACCTTCCATTTCAGTTCAAGTGGACCCACGGATGCTTGTCGACCTTTACTAACCCAGTTTCTGATAAGCTCCTCACTTGAACAACCCTCACCTGATCTTGCCATTGCCTACTTTAGGGCTAAAGAGCTTCAAAGGTTGACTGCATCATTTACCTCTGAGGAGGAAGTTGGTCAACCTAAGGTCTCTGTTGAACCCAAGATTGACTTCGAAGGGGATACATAGACTGATGGCCCAACAACTGACTCAAGAGGGACAGATAGTGCAATTCCAGTTACTTTCGAGGCTGTGAGAACAACTTCCAAAGTGGAAGCTCAAGCTTCAAAAGCACTTCTATTCACTTCCGAAGCTTTGAAAATTACTTCCGAAGCTGAAGTCCAAGTTGCAGAAGGAATTATAGAGTTTTCCTCTACGTCTAATGAACTGCAAGTTATAGAAGCTATTCTTAATCTAGCTTCCAAAGTCAACAGTGATGACTTTCTTACAACCCCTCTCAAGCCAGCACCACAAGCTCAATCTCCACCACCCCAACCTGAATCCTCAAAACCAGTATCTCCAAAGGCTGAATCTTCCTCTGATCCTAAAGGGAAGAGAAAGCTCACTGCTGAAGAACTTCTAGAGGAGGAAAGGTTGGAAAAGCTAAGAAAGAAAGGAAGAGTTGATGTTGAGAAGTTGCTTGCAGCAAGCACCAAAGCAGCAGTAGCATCTCGTGAAAGTATCAATAATTAGAAGAGGGTGGAGATCATTGACAGGCTCATCAGCCTGGGAGTAGAAGATGAACAAATGCTTCTTTTCCCACTTGAAGAGCTTTTAAAGCTTAAGAAGGAAACCTTGCTGCATAAAGAAAGAGAAGAGGCAGCAAGGTTAGCCAAAGAAGAGGAGAAAAGAAAAAGGGAGGAGGAAGCAAAGGCCAAGGACAGGAAGCAAAAGATAGCCTTTCTCTGAATGTGAGGCTATACAAAGGAGGAGTTGGCCCCTTATGATCATGATATGATTGTGTATCTTTTCTACAAAGAAACTGAGGAGATCAACAAAGAAAGAAAGAAGGCTACAAGGGAAAGTCTAAAGGAGAAGAAGAAAAAAAAAGAAGAAGCTATACTTGCTTCTACTAATAAGGAAGGAGATAAGGAATGGATGAAAGCCTACCTTAAAGCCCATGGCTTCACTAGCAGGCAAGTGGGGCCCATGTCAGAGAAGACCCTACAGTGACATGTCAGTGACATAAAGGCTGACATTCGCTTAGGAAAAAGGCAAGAGATGCCTTGGAAACAAAGCACTCAGAAGATGGAACCCAAACCCAAACCACAGCCAACAAAGCCACTTCCCACACCTTCACCCTTCCCTATCAAAATAAAACCAACCTCTGAACCCTCACCATCAGCCATTCCCACACCTTCATCCCCTATCTCTAAACAACCTCTACCTCCACCTGTCCTTAAACCCAAAATACAACCCAAAAACCAATCTCAACCCAAACCATCTTCTGAACCTTCTAAGACCCTGTCCTTAGAAGAATTTAAGGAGATCAAAAGGAAGCTCATCAACTGCACAACATTGAGAAACATCTCTTATGAGGAAGAGTCAATTAAACTAAAATACATTGATGGCTCTTCCTGTTCCCTTACAAGAGATGCATTCCTTGATCTACCTAGAGGAACATTGGACCAAGCTCTCCAACTTCTAGCCGTCAACAATGATACTCTTAAAGAAAAGGAGAAGAAGTTAAGGAGAAAGTTGGTGACTCTGCTGGACACCAAAAAAGGGAATATGCTGCCAACTAGCCCCTTCGCTCCCAGAAGCTCAATTGTCCAGTGGAGGTTCGATGAATCTACTCAGAGCTTCATAACTCAGAGGGGGAATGGTCAAGTAACCAGACTTGACACATCCGCTCTACTACACTCAAGAAGATTTGATATTACTGAGTTAGTAGAGAGACCATTCTCCAATCCCTCTAGCTCTCAGATTGCTACTCATATAAGAAATCATTTGAGTAGCATTCATGTCAATGAAATGAAACTGAAAGCACATGCTGAAGTGGAAAGAGCAACCATCAAGGGAAGAACATTCCTACAAATGGTTGAGGGACCAACTTCAAAACCAATAGTCAGATGGGAATATGACTATGGTTCTCATCAACTAACTCTTTTCCGAGGGACATAACAAAGGAGACATGTCATCAAAAGTGACCAACTGAATCTACTATCCACATATGACTTGTATAACATCCTCTCCACTACATTAGGAAGGAACTCAGAGACAGACAAATACCTTCTTTCCCTGGTGCTGAAGACTTTGAGAAGAAGAAACAAGTGAAGTTTTGGTAGCATCAGCCTAGGGGGAGTATTGTTGGATCTAATGAGGCTGGTGCAACCAAAACCATACTTAGATATATTTTGATATGCTAAAAAAATGGTCTTCCGTAGGAACAAGCTGCTCTTCCAAAGCTAAGTCAAAGATCTTCCAAAGCTCAAGTATGAAGAACTTCCAAAGGAAGAACTTAGTTTTTCAAGACTAAGTTCTTATTCTTCCAAGGTATACAACTTAGAAGATCCAAAAGACAAAGTCTTTTGAAGAATAAAGTCCTAAAGACTTGCAGAGACTCGGAAGATGTTGATTCCTTCGAAGTATAAATGGCCTCTGAAGAATTTATTCTTCCGAAGCCATTTAGCTTCGGAAGAACTATCTATGAACTAGTGGACATAAGTATGGTCTGTCTGACAGCCCGCTGCCACTCTGATAGACTGCATGGCGCTTTCCTACGCCCATGTAATTGACCTTACTTTACACCACTGTTCAACCATTCTCAGCTTAGTACAGTTACCCCTTTTAGTTGGTGACAAAAGGTAAGTCATGGACATGTCATGACTACCTAATCTAAGATATTATTATTTTATCTTAGATACCTTACTTCTAAACGATGTAGTATTTGTCTAGTTGTAAGTTTCAGCTGGTTTTCCAAGTATAACCGGCTGTAGATAGTAGTATATATAGTTTCTCCATGTAACTTAGTAACTATGCTTGTAAGAGTCTTGTAATACTGAGTTGAGAAGTAATATATACAATTATCTTGAAAACCGCTCTTATGTTTTATGTTTTATGTTTGAACTTATTATATTACTTGTGAACTTGGTTAAGACTCTACTTCATCAACCCAAGTGCATTAAGTGAGTTTGTGTGATTATCATGTATTATGAGACAAACACCGATCCTGTAATTTATTAGTCCAAGTTCATTGACTTATAAGTGTTAAATGTTCAAATTCTTAAAATTCCTTATTAAACACAACTATTGACTTTATTTGATTATTTAGTCTCAAATCTTAGCATTTAGGTTTATAAAAATATTTCAGCTTATAGAGTTGATCATGCAACAGTCTTGCATAGATTGTTTAGAGCTTGAAATGATAACAAAATGTCGCATAATAAGAACCGTTTGAAAGATAAGAACTTAAACTAACTTTAAGAAAAAAAAACACCTAAAATGGATGAAGTATGTGCGAGATATGACTCAACGAACACAACCCAACATTTTGTCCGGATTTATCAACTTTGACCTTTAATTTTGGTTACTAAGTTTAGAAGAACAATCGATATCAAAAAGACGCGAGAACACTGGGGTTAGTTAGAGGACTCACCGAACTTGTTTTCGGATTAAAAGTTTGACCAATTCGGACTCTTTATGTGTAGGAATACATACTGAGTTTGATCCATTCAGGATGAAGAATTCAACCCATTTGAGAAATCAAAATCAAGTTTTGAAGAATTAAAGAACAAGTCGTGCAAGAACCTTAGTTACCGTGCAAGAACATCCTTTATAAATTGATGTTTAGTTTTTGTAGTTTGTAATACTTGATACTTTCCACATTTTGTATTGTAGTGTGAATATTATATTTACTTCTTATGTTCATCTTGGTTTCACATTGTTTATCCATTCCAATCATCATTCATTTTGTATTTGATAGATTGAGATCAATCTATTAGTGTTTTCCTGGATACAAAGCCTGACTTGTTGTACAAGGATTCTATCAGGTGAAAGACTTAGATTGTGAAGAGGTCTATGCTCTGGTGGCTAGACTTGAAGCAATTCGTATATTTCTCGCTTATACTTATTTCATGAACTTCAAAGTCTATCAAATGGATTTCAATAATGCTTTCTTGTATGGTGAAATGAAAGAGAGTATCTATGTTTGTCAACCTCCAGGTTTTGAAGATCCAGATCATCCAAACTATGTTTATAAGTTAGCCAAAGCTCTTTATGGTTTACATCAAACACCTCGTGCTTGGTATGTCACTCTCACAGAACATTTGCTTGCAAATGGTTATACAAGAGGAGCTATTGGTCAAACTCTATTCATATGAAAACTGGTGACAATCTAATTCTTGTCTAGATCTATGTCGATTATGTTATCTTTCGATCTATAAGTGATGACATGTGCAATGAGTTTGAAGATGCAATGAAGAAGAAATTTGAGATGAGCTCACTTGGAGAAATTTCATTTTTCTTGGGTATACAAGTCAAAAAAGATAATGAGCGTATTCTAATTCATCAAGAGAAATATGCTCAAATATTATTGATAAATACAAATTTCAAGAATCCAAGATCGCTCCTACTCCTATGTCTTCTTGTTTCACTCTTTCTCCGGATCTCACAGATGAAGTTGTTAGATCAACATTTATATAGATCAATGATCAGATCCTTGATATATCTCACTACAAGTAGGTCAGACATTATGTTTCCTGTTTATCAGTGTGCACTTTATCAAAGTAATAAAAAAGAATCACATATGAAAGCTGTCAAATGGTCTGGTATTTCAAAGGCCAACCATAACTTGAGCTTTGGTATTCTAGAAATTTTGAGTTCAATTTATATGCATATAATAAAAGTGATTATGGTTGCTGTAATTTAGACAGAAAATCTACTATAAGTGACTGTCAATTTCTTGGAATATATTGATTTCATGGTAGTGCAATAAGCAGAATATTGTATCCACATCCATTATAGAAGCTGAATATGTGGTTGCATCAAGTTGTTGTTCTCAAATTGACTAGATTCAACAACCACTTGTTGATTATGGCCTTCAAATTTTTGACACAACAATTTGGTATGATAATTCTGCACTTCAAAATATTGTGAAAAATCCTATTCAGCATTCGAAAACAAAACACATTGACATTCATATGCATTTGTCTGTGATTGTTTTGATTAAAAGCTTATTTATCTAAAACAAGTATCATTTGATGAAAACATTGCAAACTTATTCACCAAGGCTTTTAATCATTCTCGCTTTGAATTTCTGGTCTAATCTTTGAGAATGATTAATCTTGGATAATTACACATAATTTTCAGCAAAAATACTTTATTTTTATCTTTGTTTGTTAAAATTGTTGTTTTTTTATATTCATAATTTTAGAAGGAGAAAATTTGAAAATGCATTGGAAAATGTTTTTGGTCATAGGGGGAGTCAGAAAAGTATCATAAAGATTTTCATTTTTAGTTTTATAAAAGATTTAGAAATAAATATTCTATGTAAATAGGAAATGATAGTATATATCTTGATTTTAATATATTAAATACAAAGTCAGTAAAAATGGAATGGCTTGGATTTTGTTTGACATGTTGATCGACTCTGTTTACAGGAAGGAAAAACCATATGGATTGTGATATGTTGTGTAACGATCAACATGATACAATTAGATCGATCTCGTGATGAGAATGCGGAATGTAATCATCACGGTAACAAGATTGAATATAGAAAAGATGAACACAATCAAGTAAATAAACTTTCAAATCAATAGATCTCTGATTCGATTACAGTGCAGTTGTATAAATCAGGAAAGTGAAAATATCTCTATCAAAGTACTAACTATTACAAAGCAAAACTTCTATTTATAAACAAAAAGAAGTTCTCGCGCGAAAACATCAGTTCTCTCGCGACTAGTAGTTGTCTCGCGAGAAGCAGTTTTCGCGTGATAACTCTAGGTTCTCGCTTGACTTGATCTTGATCTTCATCTTGATTTGATTTCCCGAGCCTCATAGGTTCAACCTCTACAATCTCCCCCTAGGCTCGGTAAATCAATGCTGTTAGAAGTCCACGTTTGCAACCTCATAACTGCCCCCATAAGCATACATTTTGTTGTTCAGGGCCTTCGTAATCATCCAACCAAACTGTGCCGCTATGAAGTGTACAGATTCATCAGCTGTAATAGGACATGCCTCTAGCTTCATCAAATCTTCTTTCCCAAATTGTAGCAGATCCACAAGGTCGATGATACGGAATTCTTTATCTTCATAACTAATCACTGCATGACCACTATCTTTTTCACAAATCCATCCCTTTAGTTTAGATAAGCTGTTAATTGGAACTGGAGAGTGAATAGGAATCTTCTTAGCATAGTGTGGATGTCTATAAACCCTTATCTTCATTGGCTCGTTCGTATTTGGGTCCATCCGGGTCTCATCTTCAATAACTTTTTAATTTTTCAAATTTTAATGAACTTATTGAGATTTATGATTTGTTATGAAAATGATTATGTTTAACTAAGTGTTTACAATCATTCTAACACCCTTAATTTGGAATAGTTTGTAAAACAAAAACAAAAATAAAAACTAAAATGAAAACTAAAACAAGTAAAAAAAAAAACACTTTTAACAAAACTCAATTTGACACAATAACTATTCTAATTAACTTAAATATTTTTGATAAATTTTCAAGTATAGGATCATATTTCTTAGAAGAAGATCATTAACATCATCCAGTATTATTATAAATAAGACTGGTTATGTTGATTGTTAATATATTGAGTCCATTTTAAGCTTAGACTTTATGTTGTACTTAGACACATAAGCTATGATATTTATCATGTTTTGATTAAATTATATGTCTTCAGTGTGTCCCACAATAAAAAATCTTATAGAATCTTATCCATCTTCAAGACACTTTCGAGATTTCAAGTCATCCCAATTTGACTTAAACCTTTCACTTCTGATTAGCATTTTCAAGAATGATTTTTCTAATATAATATCTATTATGAGCATAGCTAGCCTGAGAAATGTTTCTGAACACAGAATATTAACAAGTTTTAGGACTTATTAACAGCCAGTCGAACTTATGTATTTGCCCTCGCAAGACGTTTAGGAGTTATATGTCAATTCAGACTTACATGCCCCATCTTTTGATTTTGCCTCCTGTGTCAGAACATATTCTCAAAAAGAAAAATATTTATCATATAGTATGTATGTCTATGACATATCTTTCATTATTGTGCTCATTGGCATCTTTTATTCCTATATGGCCTTTTGGCTTCTTTTTGCTCCATTTGATTGTTTTCTCTTTTGTATTTTGTTTTTCATTTGTGTTTATTTGTTACATATATATATAAACTTTGAAAGAAACTAGATCAGAAAGTAACTGGCTTGAGTATGACCAGACTATAACTCTCAGTATGTTTTAGCATGAAGTCAGAGTTACTACAAAACCTTGATGAGTTACCCACTTCAGTCATAAGATTTACTTTTAGTGCATCACAAATACCATGTGCTTTTCAATCTTGTTTGTCCAGCCTATCAACATATCAAACATAATCCAAGTCAGATTCTTGTATGCCTTAGAATGTAACGATTCAAAATCAAGAAATGTACTATTATTTCCTATATACACTGAAAACTTAATTTTTCTCAAAATTTTTAGAACCAAAATCCTTTTGTAACGTAATTTTTCTCAATTCTATGTACTTTTTACTCCCTCTAAGAACAAAATATTTTTGAATTTTCAATTTTCTCTCCCTAAAATTATGATTATCTAGACAAAAAAATAATTTTAACAAACAAAATTTTTTTGAAAAGGGTGTAAGAATAAACGTTAACCAAAGTTAATCATTCCTAAAGAGTTAACTAAAAAATCAAATCTGGAATGATCAAACGCCTTAGTGAACAAATCTGCAATGTTGTCATCTGTAGAAATTGACTCCAAATGGATATGTTTCCTTTCAAAATAGTCACGGATAAAATACATTTGGATGTCGATGTGTTTAGTCTTAGAATGCTGAATTGGATTCCTCACAATATTTACACTGTAGTATTATCACAAAAGATTTTAGTATCGTAAATATTAAGGCCATAATCAAGAAGTTATTGAATCTAGACAATTTGTGAACAACAGCTTGATGCAGCCACATATTCAGCCTCTGCAGTTAAAGTGGATACTGTCTGCTGTTTCTTGCATTGCCAAAAAATCAACCTATTGCCAATAAATTGACAACCACCAGTAGTAGACTTCCTGTCCAAGTTACATCCCGCATAATCACTATCAGTATAAACAAATAAATTGAAATCAGAATCTTTTGGATACCAAAGACCAAGTGTGGATTGACCCTTGAGATATTTAAAAATCCTCTTGACAGCATTCATGTGAGATTCCTTTGGATTACTTTGATAACGAGCATAGTGACAAACAGGAAACATGATGTCTGGCCTGCTTGCAGTGAGATACATCAAGGATCCAATCATTGACTGATACAAGTGTTGATCAACATCTTCACCTGTGGTATCTGGAGTCAAGGTAGGACGAGAAGACATAGGAGTAGGAGCAGTCTTGGAAGTTGTATTTATTCAGAATACTGTGAGTATATTTTTCTTGATGTATCAGTATTCCTTTCTCATCTTGTTTAACTTGAATACCAAATTAAAACGTCATTTCTCCAAGAGCACTCATCTCAAATTTCTTCTTCATGACTTCCTCAAATTCCTTGCACAAGTCATCATTTGTAGATCCAAAAATAATATCATCGACATAAACTTGAACTAAAATTAGATCATCACCAATCTTTCTGATGAATAACATTTGATCAATAGCACCTCTTGAATAACCATTTGCAAGCAAATGTTCAGTGAGAGTGACATACCAAGCTCGAGGTGCTTGATGTAAACCATAAAGTGCTTTGTCTAACTTGTAAACATAATCAGGATGATTAGGATCTTCAAAACCTGGTGGTTGACAGACATAAGTTTCTTCCTTCATTTCTTCATACAAAAATGCAGTTTTCACATCATTTGATAAACCTTGAAGTTCTTGTATGAAGCATATGCTAGAAAAATTAGTATAGCTTCTAGTCTGGTGGTTGACCTTCGATTTGATAGAATCCTTGTACAACAAGTTTGGCCTTGTTGTGGACAATCACATCCTTTTCATCCATTTTTTTTTTAAACTCCATTTAGTGCCGATAGGCAACTTACCTTTTGGTAATTCACACAGATGCCAAACATTAAGCTTTTTGAATTGCATCAGCTCGTCTTGCATGGCCTCTACCCAACTATTTTCTTTCAATGCCATTTCAACATTCTTTGGCACTATTTGAGATAAAAAAAAACATGAATATAGACATGTGTTTATCGCTCCTGATTGACTTCGAGTTCTGATGCCTTGGGATAATGGACCGATGATTGCCTCTGTTGGATGGTTTCTATGAACTCTCAGCTGTGGAATAGCATCTTCAGAAATAACTTCATCTACATTAGACAGATGACCATCCGGTTCTTCAACAGTGTTCTCTCTTTCACGTTGATAAACATTTTCTTTGTCTTGATTATCATTACCAATAGAAAGATCTTCAAATGGTACTTGAATAGTATCAATTGGATCACTTAAGGTAGAAGAGGAACTTTGATTAGAAATTTGTGGTTCTTGTTCAACAACTGTGTCCAAATAAGATGAATTTGTTCGAGAAATAGAATGTGGAACACTTGCAGTATTAGAAGATGAAGGTATATCTGAAGATATTCCTTTAGCTGTAGATGTGGATCCAACATCATCAGCATCTGTTTTGTTAGATTCGTGCCAATCAATATCAAATGACTTAATAACTTGTTTAGTTCTTTTATTATAAACCCGATATGCTACTTTGTTGGCTGAATAACCAAGAAAATAACAATCATCTGCTTTTTCATCAAATTTTGATTTATTATCAGACGTGTTTAACAGAGTACAACAACATCCAAAAGTTTTGAAATATTTGACTTTGGGTTTATGTTTGAAAGAGTCATATTTTGTTGTTTGTTGATTAAAACACGATTCTGAACATTACATGCAGTGTTAACAGCTTTAACCCAAAAGAATGATGGTAATTTGGCTGCTGATAACATAGTTCTAGCTGCTTTAATTAAAGTATTATTACGTCTTTCAGCAACTCCATTTTGTTGTAGAGTTCCTGCAGAACTATATTGTCTAGCTATTCCCTTTGAATCACAAAAATCATTTAAGATACGATTGCAGAATTCGGTTCCATTATCACTCCTTATGCATTTTATGGTCTTGTCCATCTAACTTTCCACAAGTGTCATGAATTTCATTAGCAAATGAGGAGTTTCATCTTTGGTTACTAAAAAGAAAACCCATGTAAATCTAGAAAAATCATTAGTAATAACCAAACAATATGCACGACGTCCTAAATTCAAAACACTTACTGGACCAAATAAATCCATATGTAATAAATGAATAATAGAATCAATTTATGTATGAGCAACTGGTTTATGAAGAAGTTTATGTTGTTTGCCTTTAGAATACGACAAACAATGTCCTATTAAATGAAATTCTTTCGGTGGTAAGCCAACAACATGATTTCCTCTAACCAGTTTGTTCATTGTTTTGACATTCACATGACCAAGACGACGATGCCATAATAAAGTGTCGCTTTCCGAGGCCTTAGATAACAAACACGACGCAGTTACAAATGAATGTGTGCCACTCATGTCTAGTAGATACGTGTCTTTGTCTCTCGGAGTTCTCAATAATATCCATTCTTCAGGTATTACAAAACCAGGTTTTAAGATTAAACATTCTTTATCAATGAAATGGGTTGAATATTTTTTTTCACAAATTTGAGAGACACTTAGCAAATTATGTTTAATTTCTTCTTCAAAATTAACATCTTCAAAGCTTAATACACCATTAGTCACTGTACCTTTCTTTGTAATCTTACCTCCTCTGTCCCTGGCAAAGATAACATATCATCCGTTGTATGGTTGACTATTGTTTAACAGAGATATATTACCAGTCATGTATCTTGAACAACCACTATCTATATTCCAAACACTATTGATAGCTTGTCTTGGTTGTTCCTACATAATAGGACAAATTTAATCATTTTTAGGAACCCAAGCCATGGTTGACTTGAGCTCTTTCTTTTCATCTAAATATGATACATTTTTTAATATCATATCTCTTTTGTCATTGAAAATGCATTTTTCAGCAACAAAAGGCTCAGAGGTTTTGCATTTAATTTTCCATCTTTGCACTTGTTTGATTGGTGATGTGGTGAAATTGTTTTTATAAACTTGAACTGATTTTACTTTTGTCGTATCCTTGTTTAAATCAGTTTTATTTTTCGCATAAACATTTGATAGATATAAGTTTCTTTTAAAATTTGCATTAACAAAGAAATGTTTTCTACTGTTAGCAATTGAATAATGAAACTTTTGTTTACTTGTTAACTGATGTTGATAACGAAAATTTCTAGCCATGTGATTTGACTTTCCACACACATAACAACATCTTTTACTATATGCATTTGACGTTCTCATGTTTTGCTCAAACTGCTTTGGATAACTTCTGTAGTTATCACAGATCTGGCCTTAGTATGTCCTTGGCCTTTTGATTCTTTCACATTCTCTATTTCTTTCCTCTCATGTTGTTTAACTTGATTTGGTTTCGAGGGATTTGAGGCAAATGTCCTAGCTTCTGGATTTATTACAGATGCTGATGTAGTATGATTTGTGGCTTTTGCTTTATAAATCTTCTGTACTGGATTAGGACCAGTGTCTTTTGAACCTATTCTACACACATTTTGTTTCATATTGTTAGCAATAATAGAAGATTTATTTTTAAAGAAACTTGCATTTATTTCTTTAAAAATATGATCCTCATCATTAATGTTGCCTACAGAAACAAATCTGTTCTTGAAATCATTTTTCAAGTCAGACATAGATGTTGTGACTCGTTTATTTTCTTTGTTTTCAAAGTTTATTTTTGATTGTATCTTATCCTTATTTGACAATTTTGGACAACTTTTGAATCAACTGAAACTTCCAAACTTTCATTAAACTCTGATGATGAATTACAAGATGGTTTTTAATTACAAATCTTATTTTTTATAGAATCTAATTCATCATCACTCTCCCATTCTTCAACTAAACCATCTATCTTCACACTTTCTACAAAAAAATTATCATTATTAATATTAATTTTTGTTTTTGTGATGAGGTCAACAGTTAATGAAACATTGACTGAAGGTGTGAAGTTAGATTTTAGTTGAAAACCTAATCCATAGGTTTCTTCATCATGAGTTAGGATTGATAAGGGCAAAGATGTATAATCATGATTAATTGGTGGTGCAATGTTAGCATAACCCATTCCACTTTTGCCACCATTAATCTTTTGTGTCATCTGTGACTTGATTATACCTTCAACCATGTTGGATGATAGTTCAAATTTATCAACAGGTAATTTTGCAGATGAGAATTCACTATTGAGTTTGTTAATTTCTAAAGATAATTCGTCATTGCGTTTTGTCAAATCTTTTATGTTACATTCTTTATCATGAAGATTTAGTTTTGATTGGTAAATAGATTTGTTCAATCCTTCAATTTTATTTTTAAAAATATTCTCATCTGTTTTATACTTACGAGCTTGATATTGAAGTTTTTCAACTTCTAATATCAAGCGTTCTTTGTGAACTCTATATCTTTGTACCTTTTCTTTACACATATCTGAACAAATAGAAATATATACCTCATCGGTTTCTTCTTTCTTCTTTGTCTCTTCATGGACCACATTCACCATGAAGGCCTTCTGTATTTTTGGTTCATCTACTTCAATAGATGTCGGAGTATTCTCAATAGCACTTTGTTATTTGGCACATGCAGAAGCCGGAGCAGGCTCAATAGCTTTATCTAACTCTTCAACCTTGACTGAAGTAAGCTCAACAGTCTCTTCCATAACATCTTCAAACTGAGCTGGAGTAATCTCAACAGCTATTTCTTTATCAACCACTTCTTCAATTATCATCTAGCTCTTGGCATAACTTTGGAGCCATCATGTAGAAGTATATCTTGGACTTTTGCCAAACTAGAACTCTCCCAGACTTCATATGCACCTCAGCATGAGAAAGATACCAACGGGATCGTTAATGGTGTTTACTATCTTCATCACCAAAATTAGTCATAACAGTTTTTACTGAGCTGTGAGCAACCCCACCTATAAACTCCTCTTTTTCTGGCCAATCTGTTCTTCGGCAAACATCCCACCACTGAATTGGTTCAACTTTCACCCGCAAGTCTTCATCTTGGGCCTGCACCTATGAAGCAGTCCCAACCTTTAAAGAAGATTCAACTTGCTCTCTCCCTATAGATGGCAACAACTCATATTGAATTACATAGCCAGATGGACTATACACCAGCAGGTGCTCTAAAGTTTCCATATTTGAGACCGCATGTGCAATATTTCGACGTATAGAACTTTGAAAAGTGGCAGCAATGACGCCAGGTGGCACTGACGTCTTTCCAGATGCAGCATTTCCTACCGAATTAATCCACCCAAAATTAACATTTTTTATTCTGCTAACCACAGATAGAGTGATTGTTGCTGGCGGTGGTGGAGACTGTTGGGTTTGTGAAGGCTTTTGGCTTGGGCCCATGTTTAGTTTTCTTGTTCGTTAAGTTGTTAACCCTAGTTAGTCTCTATATATATCCATGTCATGTATTTGTTATCTTTGTACCGAGCAAATAAAGAAAACCCTAGTTGCAGCCCGTGGACGTAGGTCACACCGATCGAACCACATTAAATCCTTCTGTCGTTTATTTTCTGTTTTCGTGTGATATTCGTTTGTGCTCGTGTGTTGGTTTCGCTACACCGCTTGATTCCTAACAAGTGGTATCAGAGCTTTGGTTCGTTGAACACACGGGATTGCATGGAAAATGATTTGCGGAAGTTTAGTTTTTTTTTTCATACAAAATTGGAAGTCAACTCACGATTAGGGTCTATGGTTTTTTGGTCGATCGAGAAAGTCCTTGAAGTCGGCACATTATTTCTTATAAAGAAGATTAGAATTTCTTTTTCTTGGTTGTTGTGATATTCAGAGAAAAGAAAATTTCACCTTGGATTTATGCTATAGAAAACAGAATGTTTTGTTGTTCACGTGAAGGAATTGGGCCTTGAACAAGGTTTGGGCCAAAGTTTCGTATGTGGGTTGTATACAAGGAATTGAAGTGAGCTAAAGTTTTTTTTAATTTGGAATTCATAAGCACTACCAACTAAAAGGTCTTTAGGAGCCGTGTTCTCTTTTCCTTTCTTTTTTTTTGAAAACGCAAAGCCGCCATCAAATTGTGAGTTGGTATTTTTTGGGTGAAGTTTTTTTTTTCTATATTAATCGAGCAAGTTCGGATTATTTTGACTGTTATTATCAACCGTGTTTGAGGAACCGTGTTTTGTGAAAGAAAAGTATTTTTGGGTTTAGATTTTTCTACAAAGGTTAATTATTTGTAGGAGCAAATTGGTCAATTGACAGTGTTCAGTAGAACAACCGTCAAGTTCAGGCCCGTGCCATTGCTATGTCTGTTCACTGTTTTCGACTTGCTTCTTGTTTGCTGTTTGAGATGGCTGAAGACAGGAAGGTTGTGATCGAGAAGTTTAACGGTTCTGATTTCAGTTGGTGGAAAATACAAGTAGAAGCATTGTTATGTCAAAAGGACTTGGATATGGTACTAGAAGAAAAATCTGAGAAAATAAAAAAAGCTGATTGGGAATCAAAGGACAAGAAGGCTCGTGCGGTTATTACATTGGCTTTGACGAAAAATGTTGCTTTTAACGTCATTAAGGAAACCACGGCTCATGGTATGATGACTGCTTTGTCAAATATGTATGAGAAACCGTCTGCGGCGAATAAGGTGTTCTTGATTCGGGAGCTGGTGAACACAAGGATGAAAGAAGGAAGCTCAGTGACTGCTCACATTAACAATCTAAATTCAATCTTAACAAGACTTGTGTCTGTTGGAATTAAGTTTGATGATGAAGTTCAGGCTCTACTGCTGTTGTCGTCTCTGCCTGATAGTTGGTCTGGAACTGTGACTGTAATTTCAAGTTCTGTGGGGACTAAGGGTTTCACTCTCAATGGTATTCGAGATCTGATTATAGGTGAAGAAGTCAGAAGAAGGAACTCGGATGAATTATCTAATAATGAACTACTAAATGTTGGCAGAGGTCGGGGTAATAACAAGAATAGTGGGAGTCGGGGAAGGAGTTCATCTAAATGTAGGAAGAATGTGAAGTGTTGGAGCTGCAATAAGGTGGGACACGTTAAGAGTCAGTGTCCGAATAAAAAAGAATTAAACACTGCTACTGGGGATGTTTGTGATGATGATGCTTTGATACTCAGTGTGGAAAACAGTATGGACTCTTCGGTCATGGATTCAGGGGCTTCGTTTCACGCCATGGACAACGGGGAAACGATGGTGAATCTGAAACATGGTGATTTTGGAAAGGTACGATTAGCCAATGATGAGATACTTGAGGTAACGGGCATGGGTGATATTGATCTGGTTACTTCACTGGGGACTGCATGGAACCTAAAGAATGTCAGGGTCATTCCGAGGCTGAAGAAGAAACTGATTTCAGTTAGTCAGTTGGATGAACAAGGACTGGAAGTGAGGTTTGGTAGTGGTAAATGGAGGGTGATCAATGGTAATCTAGTTATTGCTCGTGGTATAAAGAGTGGGTCATTGTATATGGTTGAGGTACCTGCTGAGGGATGTATGACCATCCCGGTTAAGCACGACAAAATCCGGTTTGCTAAATCTGGTTCTAAGAGAGTTCATTTTGCAAACGTGAAGTCTGGATCAGGGATGTTAGGTGAATGAGTTTGAAAGTCTAAACCATTCAGGGGATTCGGTGGCAGTGGGAGCACGGGACGTGTTGGGTTTTAAAGACTACGACTGAAAAATTCTCTCCTAGTGATTGTTTGCTGAATTTGGAGAGTGATGGTGATCCTCGGCGTATCTTTGAATCCGGTGGAATGTCTAAATCGGTTAAGATAGAGGATGACTCGTTGGCGGGACTAGCCACGACTGAGTTGGAGCTCGAGGGAGCTTCAACTGGCCCTTCAGGTACTTGATGATGAGGGGCTGCTACAACTAGGAGATGTGATGGAGTCTTAGCTTGTTCTTCGGGAACTGGAGGCTTGGAAGACTTGTTTAAAGATTACTGAAGTTACTAGATGACTAGGTTGCTTTGTACTTGAATGGCGGGCTAGAAATTATCGCAAAGCCTTCAAGTGGGAGATTGTTGGGTTTGTGAAGGCTTTGCGCTTGGGCCCATGTTTAGTTTTCTTATTCGTTAAGTTGTTAACCCTAATTAGTCTCTATATATATCCATGTCATGTATTTGTAATCTTTGTACTGAGCATATAAAGAAAACCCTAGTTGCAGCCCGTGGACGTAGGTCACACCTACTGAACCACGTTAAATCCTTGTGTCGTTTATTTTCTGTTTTCGTGTGATATTCGTTTGTGCACGTGTGTTGGTTCCGCTGCGCCGCTTGATTCCTAACAGAGACAACGATTGATCATTCGTGAAAGATGAAGTAGACCACCATGGTACTGATACAAAAGCTGAAAGTGCTCGCCCATTGCCTTTAGAGTTTTGTAACTGAATACCAGTCTCACCACCAAAAGGAGATAACAAAAAAATATGGCATGTGCCCCTAGATAAAATTACAGCTATCCATTCACTATATTGACTAAAACATATGTCTTGTATCATAGCAAATGTCATGCCACGATGGAGCTTGTAAAGATGCACATGAGCAGAATTCCAATTGAAGTTTTGTCTGCCTGAATCACATTGTGAGGACTGAAGAATCCGGAAAATGTTAATATTGTTCCCATGTATTGATGCTGTGACCAAAAGAGTCCCTCTTGGATCAAAACATAGTGCAGATATAGGACTTGTATGGGCCCTAAATTATGAAATAATGGCTCGGGATACAAAATCTTTAATCATAACCATTCCAGCAATAGCATTCTCAGTTGAATGAGCCATAGCCCTACCAACTTTCCTACTGGAGTTGAATGAAATGGGAGAGGTGGAACCATCAGGGAGAAGCTCATGACAATACTTTGACAAAGTTCTGTAGCTCATGTCTCCAATATTAATTAGACCACTAGCCAGCTGCTTGTTGGATTCCATGGCATATCGAGCCATCAAACTTCCACTGCCAGGTGAGGTTGAAGGACTTGCACCTGGAGAAGGACTCAGGTTTTGAGGACTTAAGCATCTAGTATTTGACAATAATGGGTTGTTCAAAGCATAAGCCAACCACCTGGGCCCCACAGCCATTGGCCCATATCCAATATTAATCCCAGAAACTCCTTGTCCTCCTAATTGAGATACAGGATAAGTGAGCACACTAAACTTGTTTTCAAGAGTAAGGGCATCAAAGCAATATATTTGTGATGCAAAACCTATAGCTACTATTCGTGGACTGCACCTAACCATATACACAGTTGACCTGAATCGTAAGATGTGAACATAATTGTGTGACCTTAAAGAGTAAACCCGAACAGCTCTAGGAGAGTACATAGAATTCTCCATTGATTCATCTCTTTCAGTGTTTGATGAGCCTGAAAGCCTTGTTTCTTCACTAGCCACAACCAATAGCAAGGGTTGTGACATTTTGAACCCCTCTTGTCCTTCGGTCTGTTCAGGGGTTGGCTGGATTTGTAGAAATGTGACTGGATCATCACAAGTTGAAACCAATTCAATAAAATTAGAACCATCATCAACATCAAGGACTTGAAAACCATTGGAGTAACCAAGTAGGAGAACTTGCTTCACAATAGTTGGACTAAGCTCTAGTCTATCAAAGCAAGACCACAGGACCTGATCTTTTCGATCTTCATCGGATGAATCATCGGATACCGATCCAGAATTGTAGAGGTTGAACCTATGAGGCTCGGGAAATCAAATCAAGATGAAGATCAAGATCAAGTCACGCGAGAACCTAGAGTTATCGCGCTAAAATAACTTCTCGCTGGACAACTACTAGTCGCGCGAGAACTGATGTTTTTGCGCGAGAACTTCTTTTTGTTTATAAATAGAAGTTTTGCTTTGTAATAGTTAGTACTTTGATAGAGATATTTTTGCTTTCCTGATTTGTACTACTGCACTGTAATCGAATCAAAGATCTATTGATTTGAAAGTTTATTTACTTGATTGTGTTCATCTTTTCTATATTCAATCTTGTTACCGTGATGATTACATTCCGCATTCTCATCACGAGATCGATCTAATTGTATTATGTTGATCCTTACAATTGGTATCAGAGCCTTGTTGCTCTAGATCAACTGGTTGAAGTCTAAAGAAGTGTTTTGTAGAGTTTTTGAGCATTAAACTCTCGGTTGTTCCAAGTTTTCTGCTTATTTTTGCTGAGATTGATCATTTGAAGATGTTGAAGCTGATAAACTGCATGTTCATTGATTTGTGACATCTTGAGCTTAAAACGAGATTAATTGAATCAATTAGAGACAATTAGGATCATATTTGAACCTAAATCACTAATTGAACACTTAATTAATCAAATTTTATTCAATTGGATAAAAATTTGAGGCTGAAAGACTCAAAATCACACAGAACAATTCAGGCGAAAAATTGTGTTTCCGTACGAAAAGCTACTTTTCGCGCGAGAAGTTGAAGATTTTGAAAGACTTGGTTAAAATTTTGTTACAACAGAATTAGTTCGCGGGACAACTTTCAGTTTTCACACAAATCAGTTACAGAAGTTTCCACGCGAGAAGTTTTGCTCTGTTCACGCGAACTTTGATTTTCACGCGATAAGTTGATCATTCGTGCGAGAACTTTGGGTTTAAAAGTTTTTTGAAGAATTTGTGAAGAATCTGACTTTCTGATTAAGAAAATGGGTAATCTGAAGCATCTTACTGCCACTTTGAATCTTGACAATGAGATTGGTACGAGCACGAAGCCACCTTGGCTGCTCAGTGAAGATGATTCCCTTATTGGATGTTCAGGTTTGAGAACCATGTCATGTATACTGAACCTTAGTTGATGAGATCAATTAAGCAAGGTCCATACATTCCAGTGTATACGAATGATAAGAATGAATTGATCCCAAAACCTGAACATTTGTGGGATGAAGAGGACATGAAGAAGAAGCAACTGGATGATAAAGCCTATGCTGCAATCACTATGGCACTCACGACTGAGATTGCACAGAAGTTCAAAGATTTTACAAAGGCTAAAGATTTATGGGACGCAATGGAGGAACAAATTATGGGGAATAAAGATATGAGAGAGAGCCAAAGAGATATGCTGAACCAGGAGTTTAACATGTTTAATCATATACTGGGTGAGACTTTGGAAGCTCAGATGTCTAGGTTCGTGAAACTAGTCACTAAGATGAAAAGTGCAGGAATCATCTTGGAGAATATAGCAGTTAACAAAAAGCTATTAAATTCTCTACCTATAGCTGGAATAGCAACTGCACAACCATCAAAAGAACCAAGGATCTGTTCACTTTAACACTCAGTGATCTCATCTCTACCATCAAGTCTTATGATATGGATGATAAGCAGAGGGCTGCCAACTACATAAACTCAATGGGAGCTGAAGCATCGGCATTGTATGCAAAAATGGCCAATAACCCAAACTATTATGTTAGCTATTCCCAACTATGTCAACAACAACAGTCAACATCTTCTGCCCTTCCTGCCATTAAAAACCAAGCCTTGTCCTAATCCTTTCCTCAACATCAAGCAACTCCTCAACCTCCTTATGTCCAAGCTCAAATTTATCCTAACATCAAGCTTACCCACAGACTCAAGTTTCTCAACCTACACAACAAGCTTTTGTTGTTAACTCCCAACCACCCAAACAAACCATCCAAATAGCTGAAGAACATCTGGCATTATTCACTACATTCAAAAACAGCTATGAAGCATTATTAGCTGGAAGACTTAGTGCACGTAACATCTTGGTGGATGATTTGCAACAAGTTAATCCTGATGACGTTGAAGAGAATGACATTAAATACCAGATGGCTATGGTAGTGTACAGAGCTAAGAATTTTGCTAGGAGAACCGGAAGAAAAGTGTTTGGGATAAACAACTCCAGCAAGATAGGATTTGATAAGTCTAGTCTGAGGGGTTACAACTATGATAAGCCTGGACATTTTGCCTGAGAATATACTGAACCCAGGTCAAATCAGAGTGATCATGGAAAGAAGATGGTGACAGTGGAGGTTGAAACAAAAGTGATAAAGCAAGTTCTTCCAACAACAACAAAGCTCTAGTATCTCAGACTGAAGGTGAATATGACTGGTCTGATCAAATAGAGATACTAGATATGCAGTTGTCTAATGCTTTGATAGCTGAAATTCAAAATGAGGGTGAACTAGTTGAGAAGAAAGAAGAAAAGAATATATTGACAAAGTTTGTGTCTGAGGATCTGCTTAAAGGAGTGTTTGGTCAAGAAGCATAGATGATCTGCAGAGACAGTTGATTGATAGAGATGAGAGGATTAAGAATCTTGAACAACAACAAGCTTTCATTTTTAGCTATATTCGGATTCTGGAGCAAAATTTCCAGGACTTCACTTCAGGTGGTTCATCTCAGTTCACAAATCAAGGAACCACTGAAGTTGGAGAAAGTAGCGGACAACAAACTGCTGGTCCTGAACCTGTGATAGACCCGATTATTCCTATAAAGCATCCTGTTGATCCTGTTATTCAGGAAAGGAAAACAGACACTGCTGAAGCTAGTCAAGAGTCACCATCTGCTGATATTCATATGACTACTGAGTACCAGCCTGTAGTTTTTACTAGAGAGGCATTTGTTGAGCCTGAACATATGATGCCAATACCAAACCCAGCAGAAGAAGAAGATGAGGGATTAGATATGGTTGATTATGAATTGTCTGAGGATGATGATGATAAGGATGAGGATAATGATGATGATGATGGTGATGGTAATAATAGAGATGATGATGATAATGGTGGTAATGATGATGATGATCAGGGTGGTGATGTGGGGTCAGCTGCTACAGGTAATACTGGAACATCAGGTACTGATAATGTCTCTGGACCAAGTCCTGATGATTCAGTTGATTACACACCTTTAGACCCGAAAACTGAGGCTGCATATGAAAAAGAATTCTATACATTCCAGCGAAGTCTTAATGCTGAGGAGACGGAAGAAGAGATTGGTGCATTTGATGATCTGGAAGAGGGTTTTGAGTACACTGATATATTCGGAAACAGTCTAAAAGACTTGTTTTCTGATACTTTGATTGAAGAAGGAAAGATTGTAAGGGACTAAACATTTGGATTACAATATCGTTTTAATACGAAATTGAAGAATACTAGATGAACAAAAGTTATCGCGTGAATTAACAAGGAGATTGTGGATCGAATTCAAAGCATGCCATGCATGCGACAACATGCATGCATGAGACATCTCGCGAAATAAAGGAAAGAATGTATGCATGCGAAAGGTAGGCATGCAGTTGCATGCGAAAGGTAAGCATGCAGTTGCATGCGAAATGTATGCATGCATTTGCATGACATGCATGCGAGAAGTGTACATGTATATATATGCATGTATGTGCGTGCGAAAGTGTGTGGCACATTCACGAGAAAGAATAGTGCAAATCAGTGTGTGTGTTGTAGTTTATTTCGCTCAAACGAGCAGATCACGTTCGTGATTCGTCCACCCTTGGGTGAGATCGATCTTGTATCGATTATCATTGTAATCATTCGACGTATTATATACATTTGAATTTCAATGATTTGGTCTTAAACATTTGAAGTACATTGTTATCTCATTTTATTCATGTAAAGTGCGTACCCGTCTTCGCGTATTATCAAGTGCAACAATCAAACGAAGTTCGATCGATCAGTTTTTGGACTTTACATGTTGGAATTATTATCTTCTATGGGTGAATTAAGGAACATATTGGATTTTTGTGGTAACATTGACTCCATGCTAAAATAGACTTAGAGTTAGTCTTGTCATACTCAAGCTATCACTCTCTGGTGATTTTCATAATTATATATATAATATAATATAATATAAAAAGAAAGAAAAGAAAAAACAAAAGAAAACTTTTCTATATCAAAAGAGCAAAATGTTGTCAAAGGCCATATGAGATAAAAGATGCAAATGTGCCCATACTAAAATATATGTCAAAAACATACATGCTATATGATAACTATTTTCTTCTTTGAGAATATGATCTGACTCGGGAGGCAAAATCGAAAGACGTGGCTTGTAGTAAGTCCTAAAATTTGTTAAATTCTATGTTCAGAATCATTTCTCAGACTAGTTATGCTCATCTAGTTATATTAGGAAAATCAAAAGTAATGATGTTACTGATCAGAGGTGAAAAGTTTAAGTCAAATTAAGGTGACCTAAAATCTTAAAAGTGTCTTGAAGCTGGATAGAAGTTTTACAGGATCTTTAAATGTGAGACCCATTGATTTCATATAAATCGAATAAAAAATATGTTAAAAATCACAAAATATGTATGTTAGTAAAGATTGAAGCTTGAGTTTAAAAGAGAAATCATATTAACAGTCAACTTAACAAGTTTTAATCTAAATACAACTGGAACATGTTAATAATCAATTTAGAGAAATATGATAGTATGATAGAAAATTCATAATAAATTTAAGTTGTAATCAGGTTAAGCTTTATATGTTCTAAGTTTCAAAATTTTGAAAAATTATTTTTATTTTTAAATATAATAATATTTTCAAAAGAAAAATTCATGGTTAGTTATTCATTGTCTGGTTGAATATAAAATCATAAATGATTAGAAGTTTGAAAAATTTAGAAGGGAATTTCAAGTTGTCACACGCGAGTTCATTTTGCTGTATCATCGTATAGCGGTCGCATTAGTGAGTTGATTGTTCATACAAGGTATTATGTTGATTTGTTTAGATTTTGAATGTGTTTGAGTTTGAATCAATCCACTGATCTATGATTAAAATGAAATAAGGTTAAATTGAACTTAATAATGTATATATAAGACTTAATTGACACCTAAGAATACATATTAATGTTCAGAACTAGTTAAAAATGATCAGATTGTGAAATGGGTTATAGAGGTTTAGCACGCGGAAAGTTGCAAGGAATTTGAATAGACGCGAGTAGTTGACCAAGTTGAATGAATCAGCTCATGCAAAAACTAGAGTTATCGCATGCAAAAGGTTGAAGACTAACAAATAATGTGTAATAACTTTGAGTTATCACATGCGAATTATTTGATTCTCGAGTGAAAGGTTGAAATAAATTCAAATTTTGAAAAATTTTGAATGTGTTTGATTATCTTGTAACTATTTTGTGATAAAGTGTTTTATTTGTATTACAGATGGCTAAACCAATGTTGTTTAACAACAATCACAACGAGATTGCATATCTGGATGAAGTAGCTGAAGACAAAACCATATTTCGATGTTTGATTGAAGGATTGAAGACTTTACGGATATATTATGCTATCAGTGCTAACCCTAACATATATTTTGAAGTCATTAGTGACTTTTGGAACACGGCTACAAACGAAAGGGATGAACAAAGAAATCAGTACATTCTTGCCACACTTAAGGGAAAGCGCATAGTCATTAGTGTTGTGATTCTAAACCAGGTTCTACAATTGGGAAATCAAGAGAATGCACCAATAAAATGGATGGGATGTTTCAAAAGACTACTTAGGACGGATGGGTATGAGCACCGTTATCCCTCATTGAAGAAGAAATATTTACCGTCGTTCTGAAAGTACTTATTTTATGTGTTGTGCATTGTCTGAGCAACTTAAAGGCTGAAATGGATAGCCTAAGTGCTATTTTTGGATCTTTACTGGTATTTTTGGTTGATGACCTTTCCATAGCATCTCAAAGGC
This sequence comes from Flaveria sonorensis, assembly GCA_025506505.1. NCBI lineage: Eukaryota > Viridiplantae > Streptophyta > Magnoliopsida > Asterales > Asteraceae > Flaveria > Flaveria sonorensis. The sequence continues at coordinate 7,185,227 of CM046431.1, forward strand.
TATATTTGTAGAGATGTAAAAGAAGGTACTTGGAACTAGTGGGAAGAAGTTCTTCATGTATCCTAGATTTATACAGCTTGTGGTGAATGTTGCACATCCTGACTTATCTAATATTAGAACGGCTACATATTCTATTTTGATCATGAAGAAGGACGTTTTCACTTATCTCTTGGGAGCACTACGAAATGCCTGTAAAGGTCACAAATTTGCCAAGCTGGGTAGATTCTCTAATGATCCTCAACCTCAATGGCAACCACCTCAACAACAAGCAACACAACAACAACAATCTGAAAGGTAACAGGAAGCTAAGCCTCTTGGTACATCGTATAGAACTTTCGATGTTGCTCCGGGAAATTATGCTCCATAAAAGGAGATGACTACAGATGACGATATTGAATAAATGTTCGGTGAAAGCTCTAATTTCGAAACGACCAGTGATGAAATACGGAATGTTTCGTATATACTTAAGGAAAGGCCAAAAAGCTACTGATTTAGTTTCAGCTAAACACTCAGCAGCAAAATCTGATGTTGAATATCTACCTAAGGATTCCCCAAACACCAAGAAAAGAAAGAAAACTATTGCTCGAAAGAAAGTAATTGCTGATATAAGAGGATGTGGTAGAGGAAGGGAAGAGGATTGACTTTTTGGAAGCACAACCAGTTAGAGATATTCCTGTGACTATTGAAGAAACTACAGCTAGTCAGACAGTGATTGAGGAGACTCTTGTGATTGTAACTAAAGCAACATCAGTTTCAAAGACTTCTACAGCATCAAGAATTCCTACATATACCACACCACCTAGGGAACAAGAGGAGAACTTGGACTTTTATATTGAAACATACATTCATACTCTTCTAGAGAAAAGAAGAGAAGCAGGAATATCATCTGGATCTCTACATGTAACTGTTGTTACATTGGAGCAAAGGGTTAAAGAATTGGAGAAAGAAGGTTTAGAAAAATCTAAGTTGATTAAGATGCTACAGTTAGATCTTCTTGTTAAATAAGCAAGGATTAAAACTCTTGAACATCAGATGCAGTTTCTTTTTAAATATGTTCATATTTTGAAGAACCAACTAAGAGCATTTACTTCTCAAACTTCTTATCAGCCACTATATTCAGAGCCTGTAAGAACTACAAAGATTGGTGAATCAAGTGGACAACAATATGTTGATCCTAAACCTCTTGTGGAAGTTCAAGCTACAATATAAGACATTAATACAAAACAAGTTGTTAAAGATCAATCTAGGGTTCAAGTTTCTAAAGTTGCTACATAAAATATGATCATCACTCCTGAACATGTTGTAGAAGCTCATCAGAGAACTCAAACTTCTGAGTTGGTTTCTAAAGGTGTTGTCATTGGTGAAGATAAGGAAGATGATAAAGATGATGGGCTTGACAAAGTTAATTTGGAGATTAGTGATGATGAAATTGATGATGAGGATGATGATGGTGATGAGGTGATGAGGGTAAAGGAGTTGACAGAGGGAAAAAGGATGATGATGATAATGATGATGATTAAGAAGGTGAGATGGGGTCAATGGCAGGTTTTCTGGTGATTCAAGGTTTGAAAATGTCTTTGGACCAATTCTTGGTGATCCAAAGGATTATTAACCATTGGATCCAGCTATAATGTAATACCCTAGGCAAATTCCACATCGGTCGTGGATAGGAGAAATTTCTCATTCACAAGGAATGTCCTGCCTTTAATATCACTAATAGGTTTTGGGCGTATTGGTTGTGTATGAGAGGAGAACTACATAGTTAAACATGCTCAGGTGTCAGCAATACTAGGATGGGTGACCTACTGAGAGGTTTTCACCCAGAAAACCAAAAGCAAATCCGTGAGCTCCTCGTGAGCAAAGTGGACAATATTGATGGTGTGAGGGGTCAGATGTTATGACTGAGGAGAACTATTATTCTATTCCTTTTAACAACAAATGCATACTAAGGATTCTGATGATGATGTTGGACCCTTTGAAGACTTGGATGAACCAGCAGATCATACAGACATATTTGGTAATATAATGCAAAATTTTGTTTTATAATATTCTTTTAGAAGAACAAAAAATACCTTTTGATCATGGAGATATGCAGTCAGATGCTCCAGCTAAGGCTACAGACTTAATAGGGAAGCTAGCTATGAGACAAGTGGGAAAGCTTACTTTATCAGCTCATCTGCCTCCTCTTCTCCTCTTGAGAAACATGTATTGAGATATTCAAAACCTTTCACAAGATAAGGTAATTCTGAGCCTGTGATAAGCTGGGGATATAATGAGGAGAAAAAGTTATACATCATAAAAAAAAAAGCTAGTGTGATTGATTATTGCCAAAATGAGCATGACTTCAATAGCATTCCAAGTATGCAAGAAACATTCCAATCCACGCTTCTGTACTAGGAAACAACTTGTTTAAGCTTATGAGATGGACTGGTAAAGCCGATGATGAAGCTAAAGTTTGGAAGAGACAATTTGATGAAGCTTCAGGCATGTTCAGTTGAAACCGATGAATCAAAACACCTCGTTGCAGCACAATTTGTATGCATGATTACAAAATCCCTTGACAACGAAATGTATGCATATGGAGGCAATTACAAGGTTAAGGATGTAGAATTTTGAAGATTTGATTTATCGAGCTTAGGGGGAGATTGTAGGGATCAAACCTAGAGGCTTGGGAAATCAAAATCAAGTTTTGAAGAATTGAAGAACAAGTCACGCGAGAACCTTAGTTACCACACGAGAACTACTTCTCGCATGAGAACATCTGCTATAATAGATGTTTAGTTTTTGTAATTTGTAACACTTGATACTTTCCACATTCTGTATTGTGAAATTCTTTGGAATACTAAGCACGAATATTATGTTTAATGCTTGTTTTCATCTTAATTTCACATTGTTTAATCACTCCAATTGTCATTCATTCCGCGTTTAATGCATTGAAATCGATCTATTATTGTTTTCCTAGATTTTACAGTATGACCAAGTTATGAACTGTACAAAATGTTTTATTTTTCTGACAGAAAGTTGTCCAAATTCCCAACCTTGACCTTTTTATCCCAAAACCATAATTATTGATCATTATTGACCCAAGACCTATACGAACATTTATTCTATGAACTATTTGACATACCATTGTATTATACCCTTAGGTTGTCAGCAATTTTCAATTCCAATTTTCAGTCCCAATTCAGTTAGTTTAGATTTTACTCTTCCAGTTCGCGTGTTTATTTGATTGATACATATATAATCCCTAACGCATCTATCGATTCAAGGACAAAGATTAATGTTTTTAAGAAGAGACTATGAACTCAAGATGTCCATTAGGACCAGATCTCACAATTTTACAAACCTAATTCAATAAATACAAAGAATATACAAAGATTAAAAACTAGGGCTTTACCGTTTTTAAAGATTTAATACCCGAAACGCCTAGATCTTCTCAATCCAATAACAAAGAATACAAGAACATTAGATGATGATTTTGATGTTAGATGATGAATATCATAAATATCATAATTAAACAAAAACTAAATCATCAAAACAAACGATTTTCTTACCGAAAAACAAAAGATGAACAATGCTTGAACAAAATTTGATCTTGAATGATGCAACCACTGAAAATCAATGGAGTGATGGTTGATAATGATGATGATTTTCGATAATGACGACGAAAAACAAGAAGAAATTTGAGAGTGGTGGCTAGGATTTGCTATTAGAGATAAACTTGTTGAATAAGTTTCAACAAATGAAGGGAAAACAAGGGGGACCCCCCCCCCCCCCGATGAAATTAGCCGCAAACAAGGGAAGGGAAAGGGTCCTAGGCCCTTAGCCCATCTCATCCAATTCGGTCCCGTCTCGATCCACTTGTCGTTCAATTTTTGTGTTTTTAAATTCTACGCGTTAATAAGATTCCAACAAACTATTATATGCTATATAAATTATTTTAATTATATATTTGAATTAACTTAGTCTATTAAGTAGACTTCAAGAAAAATCCATTGATGTCAGATTCTTGTTGTGTTTTAGCGTAAGTTCTAATTTTTAACATTTTGTCAATCCTTGATCAAGCTCAATGCTCATAATCATCATACTATACCTGGTCCGGTGAACATCCCACTGTCACCAAACCTAGAACCATTAACACATATTAGGCACATAATGCACAGTTTTAACACTTGCGAGTCTACACGCGTCTAATACACTATTCTCAGATCAAGTAAACATTAGGTCAACTTTCAATTCAAAGCCCAATATAGTCAAAATCAAGGTCAACGGTCAATACAACTGTTTTGGTGACGGATGTCACATACTTAGAACCAAGTTCTTTAGATTTTCTTGTGGATTTGCTTTGTTTACTTTGAGATAATTGTTTCGTATGACGGATCACCTCCATTATCTTGCCCTTCTTGAGGGCCGCTACAAAATCAGAAACAACAAAACAACTAATTCAGGGTGTTATGGTTGATGATAGTAAGAAATTAGTTACGTGGTGTGCGCTATTCTTATTTTATATGACCAATTCCACATGCATTGCATTCAGGTTGTATCATAACTTAAGGCCTCTAAATCAAATCTATCTAGTGCAAATTTTCAAACCACAGAACTAGATATCAACATTAGTACCATTCAAATATATGTTTGAACCGCTGAACATGAATGGAATAACCTAGGCGCCGAAGAAATTATGTGTACAATTTATTTTACCAAGAAGTTATTTAAGAAGAATGCATCTTTAGTTATTGCTTATAATCGTTTATAACCAACGATAATAAAATCTCACAAGCCAAATATCTAAACCCATGTAACATCATCCGTGAGATCTGCTGCTCCTTAAAACACTACAAGAAATTGACCCTATGGGGACGACAAAAGTTGTCGCCATAGCCTTAGTTTACTGTTAATAAGCATAGTTTCTCGTAAATTACCATCAACGTATATAATTCAACACTAATGATAATAATCGAACATGGCTAACCTTAGAAGTATGTGATCGACTTTATCATCATAACTAAACATATTTAACATTTTTTGACACTCATTGATGATAATTAAGCATTTATCTACGTAAACTACCATCAAAGTGTAAAATTCAACACCAATGATGATAATTCAATTAGAACTAATCTTTGGCATATGTAATCAACTCTAGCTATCATAATTAACACATATTTGACAATGTTTGACACTTATCGATGATAATTAAACATAAACAAGCTTAATTTACCGGTAATAAGTATAATTTTCCACACATTACCATCAAAGTGTGAAATTCAACACCAATGATCATAATTCGATCATAGCTAACATTTGACGTATGTAACCACACCTGACTATCATAACCAAAATCTTTAATATTGTTTGACACTCATTGATGATAATTAAACATAATCAAACTTAATTTATCGTTAATAAGCATAAATTCCCATAAATTACCATCAAAGTGTGAAATTCAACACCAATAATTGTAACTCAATCATACTTGATTTTTGACGCATGTAACCGACTCTAAATATCATAACCGAACATCTTTGGCCCAAATTAACATTAATTGTTTATAATTATTATATATAATAATAACATTTAATATAATAATTTAAATATATTATTATTATTATTATTTATTTTACTTCTAGTTAATAATAGTACATATAATAATAATAACAACAATAACTTGTACATTAATTAATTAATTAATTAATTATTAATTAATAATAATAAATAATAATAGTAATTAATTTTATTAATTCAAATTAAAAAAATAATTTACACTATGGCGACCACATGTCGTCGCGATAGACTTTTCATAATAGCGGGATTATTTCCCTCCAACTTTTTTTAGAAAAAAAAAAACAAAAAAATTAACTTTTAACCTATGGCGACGACATGTCGTCGCCATAGGGTGTCGGTTAATTTTTAATTTATTTACATTTATTTAAATAAATCAAAATTAATTTAAATCTACTTATGTCGATGACTTGTCGTCGCCATAAGGTTAGGATAGTCAAAAATCAAGATTTTCCTATAGCAACGACTTGTCGTCGCCATAAGTAGACCTATGGCGACTAGGTTATGTCGTCGTCATAGGATTTGTCGCCATAGATGCAAATTCTTGTAGTGAAACAGAATTGAAACTGCGTAAGATGACTTCAAATAATTAAAAGATAAGTTATCTAACACAGTGTGATTCTATCTGCACGTATAATATAGGTTTCATGATACTCATTGATCATCAACATAGTTTCTATAGATAAAAGTATTGGAAAGCCCATAAATTAGGGTTTTATTCGACACCGATAGGGACGTAATGCATCAAATTAGACTTTCTCGACTATATATAAACTCTACACAAGTATCAATAGTGAAATTTTGAACACCAAACTCTATAATTTTAAGCCAAGGAAGTGAAGACTGAAGAACACGCCATTTGGGTGACGAGAGATCTTGTTGAAGCTTATTGCATGTTCTTGCAATATATGATTGTTAAGATTAGTACTCCAAACAATCAGCTTCTAGAGAATTCTAGTTATCAACACCTGACTGAAACATATCACAACTCAGATGGCAATGCTTGGAACCATGTTTAGCAAATTCTTACTTCGGTGGTATACGCAACGCTTAAAACATTACACCAGTGGGTTTAAACTAAAATCAAATTAATATATCCCTTTGATTATTTTTTAATTGTTTTCAAAGATGAATTGTATGAGGCGGTGTCCAAGTCATCTTCTCAATCTTATAAAAGCTTATAAACAATTAAAATTATGTGACATATTTTGAAGGAACTAATCATATACTTATGGTAAAAATATCTAATGAAATGATAGAGATACATGTTAAATAAAAATAAAAAATCTAGAAGTTTTCTCAAAACAACTATTTCATACAACTCACATACTATATTCATCATAAGATACTAGTAAGAAACTCACGTGACGCGACGCCGGTGAAAATTTACATTACCATACTTGTCTTTTGTTAGTTTATCAATTTTCTCGTGATATATTTATAGTACTTCTATTAGTTAAATATGTAACAAAATCTCTAAGTTTGAAAATGCAAGGAAGTTAGTTTGACTTTATAACTGGAAGTGTATATGCATGTTAAATTAGTGTGAGAAACATTCCAACTTTTGAAGTTGTTATTAGGTTTCTTGTTTACACTACCCAAATAAAGTGTGACTCTTTGTTTAATCGTACCATCATGCGCTACTCAAGCTACAACTATTGAAAACTATGTTGTGGTTTAGGTTCACAAATTTTTTAATACATCCAACTTTAGCTAATAATACATATCATTTAAGCATGAATTTTTTAACTTCTTTTAGATGTATATACATACCTCGTCACAAAACTCATTGTTTAACCATACCATCATGCGCTTCTCAAACTAAAGTCTCCATGTTAAATCTTCAACCTGCTTCACTAGTTTATTTTAGCATCTTGCAAAACATCAATTAGTTTCTCTTGCAAACTAAATCATACATGTACATAAGGTATAACCATTAGATCCTTCCAAGACTAAGGCTGGTACATGGCTATTCACTATAATTCAATCCACAACGAAAATTAAGCTACACACTATAACATTTGACCCATTTGTAATGTATATCCAAACCCGTTTAGGTCAGTTCTATAAATTAAATTCATCATTAAATTATTTTATTTATATGGTGTTACAAATATAGTAAATATGTCATTTAATCAATTTATAATATTTTTATATTTTATGAAATAAATTTTTATAAACTTATAAGATTTTAATATTAATTATGAGACTTCGATTATTAAAATAAATCATTAAATTACAAGTTTTTTTCAAGATTTATGAAATTGTAAAGTTTTATAAAATAATAAATTGATTAATTAAATAAATTAGGCTTTTAGTCCAAAGTTGATATTGTAATTTTTAAAACTTAAATTTAAATATCACAACAAGAAAGTGATCATTAGGGACTAGATAATTAGAGATTGGTCTATCAGTCTCGCATACATATATTGGAGACTAATATATCAGTTACTAATGGTATTTGGGACTGAGCTTTTGTGACTAATGAAAGTGACTGATAATCAATCCCTAAAAAATAAGACAACTTATTGAAAACTAAACGTCAGTCACAAATACACATACACAATAAAAGGTTATGGAGGGAAATTTGATGGTCACTGAATTTCAGTCCCAAATAAGATACGTAAATGGCGGCATTATATAAATAACTGATAATCAATCTCTAATAAATAAGGTATATATTGGAGACTAAAAATTATTCTTAATTAGCCAAATGCATACTGAATCAAGGACTGAAATTTAGTATGTAATAATTTTTGCACTAGGAAATAATTAATAACTGATTTATAGTCTCTAGTTTTTTGATGCAAATTAAATCATTGTAAGAATGTATTGAATGCTAAAAATCAGTCTTAATCATATTGTAATTGTCCTTATTTGAAACTGATATCCAGTCTCTAAAGAAGTTTATAGATGTAATAATAAGAGACTGATATTCAGTCTTTAATAAAGAAATAAATTTTCTATTTTTAGAGAATATATTAGAGACTACAAATCAGTTATTGATATTCGTATTGTAAATTGAATCGGGAATTGACTTTCAATCTTGAATGACTTTCGCATAGAAAAAATGATTAAGGATTTATTTATAGTCTATAATATATGATACAACTTATATAATTTTAAATAAGGTATCGAAGATTAAAATTCAGTGTTAAACATGTTATGAGTTTCCTTATTTAAAACAAATATTTACTCTCTAAAGAGTTATGTAAATGTGATAAAAATAAACTGATATTCAAACTCTAACAAAGAAAACATATTTTACTATTGTTATAAAACATAGTATAGATTATAAATTAATTACTAACATTCCTAAAGCAACTCGAAGCAGAGGCTAACTTTTAATTTGGAAAGACTTTTGTGTAAAAACTAATTATCTTTTAATTTGGAAAGACTTTTGTGTAGAAACTAATTAATAACCAATTCATATTTTTTAATAATATGACTCAAATTATACAATTATAAAAAATGTATCGAAAACTGAAAATTAGTCTCTAACGCTTAAATACTTCAAGACAAAAAGATGATACACTAGCAGAAAACTATTTATGAAAGTCTAAGTTGCTATTAATTATTGAAACAAAAAATAACTCAACATACACCTTTCAAATCAATAGTTTATTCAAATGGTATGCATGAATATATGTTTAACATAATACATAATAGTTATAGGTCAAATCCAACAAAACAACACAAAAATAAGTTTAAAGTTAAACAAATACAAAAAAACATTCATTATCATCAAATCCAACTTGCAAAGCACCATATCAACAATCTCTTTATGTCGAAGTAATAGAGGCATCTATACTAAGTTCTTTTAGAATTTAGCCTTATCATAAATCTAAAAGCATATTATAATTGTGTTAGCTAAATCATTAAGTATAATGGTTAAAAGTTTAACATTTAACCAAAAATATATCGCTTTTAACTATCATGCATAGCAGGTCTTGTTCATATCAACCCGTAAATGACTTAAGTAAACCTTTAAAACAAATCGATAGGGTCGAGAGGGTTCTCACGTCAGGACAGGTTTTCCTAAAAAAACAGATTAGATGGGTTCAGGTTGAGTCGGGTTGATAATATAAATAGCACAAAATAAGTGTCAAATAAACAAGTACACTTAATATCATCAAAGTAGAAAAATACCTCATACGCCAAAGTCACTAAATCAAATCCAAACTAGAATCAGGTGCTATATGGGTCAAATTATAAGGTTTAAGAAATGATTTTCAATCTCTAAAGATTATTACCAAATATTTATTTTTAGTCACGGATGAAAGGTATTCGAGAGTGAAATGACTTGAAACAGGGGGATAAATTAAGGACTGAATTTATATGTCTTAGAGACCGGATGTTAGTCCCCGTTGATGGCACACAATCGATACTGAAATTTGTTGACTAATCGAGTATCAAGGACTAGGTATTTATAACTAACTCAGGACTAGCAAAATCGGTCCCTGATATCCATTAGAGACTAGTTTAGAAGTATCAAAGATTAATGTTTCTATCTCAAATACCCTTCTTTTTTGACATAAAATGTAAACTTTGGAAACACAGAGAGCAAATTGTAAATTACTTTAAAACCCATTTGTTTTCCCGTCAGTCGTCTCTCCGACCAAGATTTCGGTCACCTCCAGCGAGTTCCAAAACCACCAAATCCATCCAAATTTACCAAATCAAAACGTTCCCTACCATTCACACATAGCATTCGAACCCAAGACCAACAGTAATTCGAGTATTCGTCTGTTATGGTTGTTTCAATTGAAACCGAAGTTTCAAAATCAAATCGAAAACTGTTTCCACACAATTCATGATCAAAATAATGAAACAATTGAATTACAACATTATGCTTTAATCATGTAATCATACTCGAATCAAACCCAAAACCCCTAAAAACAAATTCCTAACTCGTTCAACTCGAAACAATTGTAATTGAGACTATATAATCGAGGATAGCCACCCATTTGATTCCTTTGAGTTATATGAACATCTAATTTCATCAATCAAACACACACACACACATCATAATCATCCTAGAATTCTAAATCCATCTAGAACTTTAATGTTCATCACCCTCTAAGTATTTTAAACCACGATTGATTGAGGGTTTACATTCACCGTCATCATCTGAAACTACACGCAAGTAATTTGGTTATTATCATCAATTCTATCTCGAATAAATCTCAACTCAGTCCCGACTATCTTATCTTCTTATTTTATCAATCCGTTTATTAAATGGATAATTTTTTGCAAATATACACTCGATTATACATAAGGAATCAAAGCCTCATGTTTGATTTGATTAATAGTATCAATCGGTGGGTTAATTGAATCAAAATGAACTTAGGGTTCATGTAAATTTAAGGATCTTTCTAATTAAAACCTCTATACTTTATTTCCAAATTAAAACAAATTTTGGGCTTTGGCCCACTTATTAAGTCCTTCACCATTACACAAGGGACCCACTTTCGACGCCTGCACCCCTTTAATTTTTTTAGAACCTGATTTTCTGATCATTTTAATTCTAGAACTGATACAATATTGTTTTTAATTAAGGTAAAAAGTATTTTATAAATTAATATTAACATAGAGATTAATTAATATTTTTTAGAAATTCTATAAAATCTTACTTCAATTTTCATTAATTTTAAAGTTTAAATGTTATAAAAATAATATTAAATATATAAACTTTAAACTTTATAAAATGATTCAACATAAAAATATGTTATTTCAAATTATTTTAAAACAATATTATTACAAATGGAAATCATTTAAATAATTATTAGCAAATCATTATTTTGACCAAAGTTATTAAATAATTATTATTTTCGCACTTTAATATTAAAAGATTATTATTATGAATTAAATATTTATATTATATTAATAATTCTATGTCACTATTTATTCAAAATTGTCTCCAATTCAATTACTTAGTCAATTTATTATATTTTTATTTAATCAAATTGTATAATAAATTAATTGCATTATTTTAAATTATTTGTTAAACCCCAAATTTCAATTAAAACTCTAATCAATATTTCGTCTTCAAATCACATTATTGTCCTAACTTAGACAATATTCCTCATGTAAATTCGAGGGTAAACTTTTGGTGCATATTCTAGTTATTCATTCTCTTATATGACATATAACTATCAAGTGGAGAATTATAGCCTATTTTTAACTATTTATATTTTGGGAGATCATGTGTCAATATTCAATTAATTGTTAGTCATGTTATTTCATTCAAAATTTAATTATAATCATGTTATGTTATTACTTGTAATTATGATTTTAGTTAGATAAACTACATGTTAACACAATCAATATTTATATAAACAATGATAAAAATGATAGATCCATTAGTTTGAAAAACCTACCCCACTTATTATTCGAGGGTGATTGAAACAGGATTCATGCTTATTCATAAGGCTTCGTCTACGTATCGAGTTAATTTATTCATTAGGTTTAACTGTGTTGGTTTTGTCTTTTATGTTATACTATTGAAATATAAGTATTAACATTGACATGAGAATTGAATTGTTTTAATCATTTTACTCAATATATCAATGTATGCAAACCTGTCTTTACTCACCGGATAATTCTTTAGCTGACTTGTTACCTTTCATATGATTTCTAAAAATGTACTTAAGGTGGATTACATGCTCACATTAGAACTTGGACTTAGAAAAATAAAAAAAAAAAAAATTTATTATGTTTATTTGAGTTATTGTTTGGTTGTAATTAATTGTTTGACAAGTATTTATCAATGAAAATTTCATTTAATATTATTTCAACTTATTTATTACCGTGTGCTATGAACAATCAATTCACCCACTTTGATGATTCCGCCATTAGTCAGGGTGTGAGAGATCGAGACGAACGAAGGTGAATCGATTGTTCACTTAATGCCCTCGATGATTCACTATCGGTTGGGGTGTTACACATACTTATTGTTCATGTACTTATGTGTCCTTATTACGAAAAAAAGGAGAAGAAAACTCATAAATGAATATTGGTTTATTATATGAATAAACATAAATAAATAACTTGATTAATTTAAAATTTTGAGTAGAATTAAAGTTGAAAATGGATAGCATAAATGTACATATGATTCATACCCGAAGAATATGTCACCCCCCGCCTAATGGGCAAGGTACCATGTGAAAACGGTCGAAAGCAATATGGAACAATGAATAGTGAAAAACCCCCAAAGCAATTGGGTTTCTTCTGGATCTTACGGACCGCTAAGTGTCCTATTGGTTAACTGTAAAGGTACGCCATGTTGGTCGCTGACCTTTATTGTAGGTCATGACGGTCTGCCAAGGAAAAGGGATCGAGACAAGGAGATTGGGTTTCATAGCGGACCGCTAAGGTTTCAAGGTGACGGTCCGCCATGGTGGTTGCGGACTGCCATGGTCGGGCTTAATAGTCCGTGATGAATATTACTTTCCAAGATGTAGATATTCCATTTGAAAGATGAGAATATTCCAAGTTAAGTCGGTGGTGGACCGCCAAGCAGGGCTTAGCGGTCCGCGATGAAGCGGTTCGGGTAGATTCGGTAATTAAGCCCTAAAACCCGATTTTTCACCATTTTACCCATCTCACTCTCGATCTATCTCTGTTTATCTCCAACGAGTCTAGATCTGCCTCTCTCTCTAAGATTTTGGTGTGATATAAGGCTCGATGTGATAATCTGAGCTCGTAGAAAAACTCGTAGATGTTCGTTGACTCAAAAACGAGTTCGGAAGCTCGGCTTGCTTTGATAAGGCTCAAACTCTTGTAAAAACGAGTTATTAACCATTATGAGCATGTTTGTGATGTGTGAAACACTATTCTAGTGTTGAATCGTTGTCGATGATCTGTGGACATAGAAAGGAATCAAATAGCTCCAATTGGTTGTGTAAGGTTCTAGTACCTTCACATTATGCTTCATTATGATCATTTGGGGTAAAATAGGGTTTTTGGAAAACCAAACCGATAGATAGTGATTAGAGTGCATAAGGTTGAAATGGTCTAGGACGATCATGTGTTGGTAAAACATTATTTGTAACGAGACAAGATCTAGTATAAGTATGAAATGGATAACAAGATGATGTCATTTCATAATCATGAGTCTATCACAGGGATTTACATGATAAGGGTTAATTTCATGTATTGTTTAGATCTAGTCACTGTTCGGGGGCGTGCGTAAACCCTAACTCTTCAATGAATGTTCTAAGATTTGTGGTGGAAAATTTCGACCAGAGTCGGAGAACTCTAGCTTAAGGTCACAATCGTCACAAGTGCAGGTCGTTATATATTAGGTGGGAAGACCGAGGAGTTTACGGTCATTAATACTAGGCCTTGACATGAAGGTTTGTGTGATCAAGGTTGTGAGATGCTCACCGAATAGTGTACGGACATGCTCGGAAAGCTCATCACTATGAGTATTGTCCCTTTTATAATTGTTTTGGCACTGTATCCGAGCTGGCTAATGTTATTATAAATGTTTTCAATGTGTATGTGGTTGCTAGTTTAAATTGTCTCTTGGATGTAACATGCCAGGCTATGTGTCCAACATGGGTTAGTGGTAGTCACAGAATATCATTAAAGTATGTGGAAGGGGTGCACGTAAAGTGGCATCGAGCACGATAGCACGTCATCCACAACGTAACACTTGTTCTTACTAGGGGCATATGTGCGCTTAGTTGGATCCATCTAGGTAGAAAGGCCATTTCTTAGGTTTGTGTGTGGTGATTCTTGACTGATCACCAGACACCGGATTGCAGTCCTTTAGGATTGGTTTGAGAGAAGGGTTCCGATGGGTGATGCTAGATTTGACCGGCCGAATTGCCTTTAACCTACCACCGTCATGTTTTGAAACCAAGAACGACATTATGTTGACGGACACTGATGTACTGTAAAGTACTATTTTATAGTGGTATAGTTGGTCAGTTTTAGGTACTTTGAGTCGAGTTTAGGTTAGAATTCGATACTGCTGACGTTAAGCTGTGATTTCTGTCCCGTTGCTAAAAGTGATCAAAAACGAGAGAAAACGAGCAGTTTGGAAGGAAAACGGAAACAGAAACGCGAACCGGAGAGCTGAACGAACAAGAAAAAATAAAACAGTAGATTACAGGGTCGCCGCGTACGCGATGCAACCCCCTATACCCGTCGAGTATGGCGACGGTCGTTGTTCGTAGATTTGTGTTTTGGTTTCGGTTTTGAGCTGAGTTTTATGTATAAATATTAAGTTTGCCTCCGGTGTTAGGGTTACGAATTTTGGGATTTCAAGAGCTTAGTTTGGAGGTGAATTTGCTGAATACGGAGTTTTTTGAAGCACGGGAACCACTCGGTTAGCGAAGATTGAAGATTGAAGACTTGCTCGGGTTTTTACAATCCTTGTTTGATTTCTCTTTTCAGACTTGTACCAATGAATTCCTGTTTGATTAAACTTTGTTTTAATTTCATTGAAAACCATGCTTGGCTAAGTATTTAAACTGCCTAGACTACGATGAATGGATTGAATAAAGTTTGACTTTTCGTTATTGCACGTTTTCATGATTGATTGTGTTTTTTGTAAGAAGTTTGGTTGATTGATTTGGTTTTATGCATGCTTTAATTTGGTTTATTGTTATCTATTGCTTCATGTGAATCTGGTGTTGTCTGCTACGGAATAGGTTCATGCTAGATCTTTGACCTTGTGTCTGGACCTTTAGGGTAAATTGGCCAATAACCTCAGAAGTGATAGTTAATGTTTGATAATTTTTAGTGTTCTACTTGTCCCCTATAGCTGGAAGGTGCGGGGGCTATTGATAGGTCATACTTGGCGAATTGCTTTAGACGATCTTTGGAAAAAGTCGTGCCTTAGTTACCGTCGTCTTTCTTTTAGTTTATCAAGTAAAATCAAGATTCTAAACTACCCTAGATCTATAATGAAAAAGAGTAGGTCAATATTAGGGTACTTACACATAATTAGATGACTGGAAGGGAAGTCTAATAACCAGTAGGAATAACAGCTAGGTAGTGCCATAGTTTCACCTCAAGAAGGGTTGAGGGGCTTAGTTGGTGTCTTAATAGGTTTAGTATCACAAGATCCCGATTCCATTAACGTGCGGTTAACTTAATTGGTAAATTCTTAAAATCAATCCAGGATTCTAGTCTAGGTAGTCTTCACCATTATCTGAGTTCAGTCTTTGTAATATTCGTATTAGTATAATCTTAGTTAATAATTAGTTAAATAGATTTCCTTAGATTTTCAGTAACCCCCCCCCAAACAATGAAACAGTTTGAGTCGTGTCAGTTAGAGTCTATTAGAGTTTAGTTAGCGTAATAGTAGAGTCTCGTTGTGGTCGATATCCGGACTTACTTAGGTCATACTACATGATCGGTTCACTTTCCAGTTGTGTGGTTAGGTTTAGGTTGCATTTAGATTTAGAGCTTTTTAGTGCTAGCTTAGAGAGTCTATAGTAGTTAATTTTAGTAGTCTGTTCAGCACACATCAAGTTTTTGGAGCCGTTGCGGGGACTTGGCAATTGCGTTTTATTATTAGCTTTAATAGACTTAATTGACATTACGTACTACATGTTTGTTTGTTTTGAGTCTTAGTAACTAGTGTCTTTCTCTCATTTTAGGTTTTGCTTGTAGTGGATGCCACGTTTGCGCTCGCACGGACGCGCCGCCGAAGCCACCAGTTAAAGAGTCATCATCTCAAGCGGGCAAGGCCCACAGGTTAGTACCTCATCTTTTTCTCTTCCTAATTTCCCGAATTTAGATACCACCAAATTTCCTCACCAACCATTTACCTAAAGTTTCTCCACCCGATACCACCTGATAGTCCCACTTCTAGCACCTCAGTCCAATAAACTTAGAACCAATGGCCACCCGAAGACAGACCGTCCATCAACAAGCCACCCAAGGCTTCACCGATCTCACTTCACCCATCACCGTTCCACCATAGCAAACGAAAACTCATGGCAAGATTCCATCATATGCCATGCAAGCCATCACCAATAACATCCAGTTCCACGGCCCCGAGGACGAGGATGCACCCGCCCATGTAAACCTTTCTCTCATATCTCACCACATTTAGCCTTCAAGGAGCCCCAAACGATGTCGTCTACTTACAGCTTCTCCCCTTTTCGCTTGCTGACCATGTGGCTACTTGGTTGGATTCTCATCCAACAGTACTTTTACTACTTGGGAGGGCCTCCGTCAAGCCTTTCTAAATAAATACTTCCCACCCGCTAAAGCCTCACGTCTTCACGATCAGATTCACTCATTCCAGATAGAGCCGATGAGCCCTATTACCTTGCTTGGGAGCGTTTTCAAAACCTTGTCGCTCGATGCTCCCAGCATGGTCTTTCTGATTGGGCACTATGCGAGAAATTTTAAACGGTCTCACCCAGAAACTCGTGATCATTTTGACACTAACACGACAGGTCACATGATGGGCATTCTTACTGTTGCATAGTGTTTAGAGCGTTTCGAGAGCTTCGCCCAATCTCAATCTCAGTCGTGTTTCAATCGACGGTCTCCCGGTGGAAACTAAAACACCACTACTAGTGCACCACACTCGTGGGTTAAACCATGTCACTATGGATCCTAGTATAGCCGTCGTATAGAAAACGTCACTAGAGAGCTCAAGGAGATTAAGCAAAGGTTGATAAGTGTGAGTTTTGTCGAGGGGGCCACGATACGAGTGCGTGTCCATTGTTAGTTGGTGAGGAGCAGGTCGATTTCGTGGGAGGGGGTCTAGGTAGAGGTCAGAATAGTGGGTTTGGTAGTAATTTTAATTCGGTTGGCGTAATAATACTAACTTTAATAATAATAATAACTTTCGTTCCACAGGTACCCCCTGGTTTCCAATTAGCTCAAAATCCAAACAGGGGCAAGGTTCATTCTTTGGTGGGGGTTCAAATAGGTAGTTCAATAAGGGGTCAAATAGTCAGGTTCACCAGTTCAGGGTTCAATAGTGATGTAGGGAGTAGCCTTAAGAGGATAGAGGCCATGATGTGCCAGTTAGTCGTAAAGGACCAAACCACCCAAAAGGTCCTCGCCGAGCATGACCTTATGCTTAAGAACCACCAATCCTCATTCCAAGACCTTCAAAGAGTCATAGGCGACATGTCTAGAAAGCTTGAGGCGAGGTTACTCGGTCAGTTTGCGGGTAACACCAACAAAATCCTAACGCCCATGCCAAGCCATTACCACTTGTAGTGGCAAAAACCATAGGGAACCCAAGAGTTAAGGAGAGAGTAGTAGAAGAGGATGAGGAGATATTAGATGAAGAGATCGAGATGGAGGCTCCCGGTAAAGTGCAACAGAGGCTAGACCCAACGAGTACAGCACAGCCCGGTGAGACCCATGGAGAGAAGAGAGTAAAGAAATCACCCGTAGACATTAGACCTTCTCCACTCGTGGATCATTCGCGAGTCCTATTTCCTACACGTCTTAGGAACCAAAATTACTCTAGGGAATATGGGCAATTCTTAGATATCTTCAAGCAATTGAAGCTTAATCTGCCCTTCATCGAGGCACTCCAATCTATGCCCAAGTACGCTAAGTTCTTAAAGGACCTTCTTAGAAACAAGGAGAAGTTGGGAGAGTTTCGAATGTTCCATTAAACGGAGGGTGCTCCGCAGTTGTTCTGAATAAGCTTCCAGAGAAGCTCATAGATCCTGGCGTTTTCACCATCCATGTCTATACGGTAGTAACACCAATACCGAGCCTTAGCCGACCTAGGTGCCAGCATCAACTTGATGCCCTTTCTCTCTACGAGAAACTAGACTTAGGCGAACTTTCACCTACCCGTGTGACATTATCTTTAGTCGATCGGTCCGTGAAATACCCGAGGGGTATTGTCGAGAATTTGCTTGTTAGGTTGACAAGTTTTTTTTCCCGCTGATTTCGTCATTCTTGATAAGGAAGCTGATGAGAGAGTTCCGATCATACTTGGTCGTCCGTTTTTGCATACCGCTAAAGCTCTCATAGATGTTTTCGACGGTAAGATCACACTTAGAGTCGGTGAGGAGAGAGTCACCTTTGAGATCGATCGTGCCATGAACCACCCGAGTGGTTCCGATGACTATAGTGGTCCTTGTCATTCCGTCTATTTTTTGAACTCGTTCATCTATGCGTTGACCATTGTCTAGAGTTCATTAGTGGAGCCGACTTGGTAGGAGGAGAGGTAGTCAAAGATGAGTCTTTAGGAGTGGAGGAGATAGAAGACGAGGGGATCCCTTTGATTCCCGAAGCGTTAGCCGTTAGTGATGACGCCACCAACTCCCACCCTTAGAGCTTAGGTCTTTCCATCTCATTTAGAGTATGCCTATTTAGGGGAGGGTTCCGAGCTACCCGTTATCATATCATCGAAGTTGGAGGATGGAGACAAGTTGAAGTTGTTGGAGGTGTTGAAGGCCAACAAAGAGGCCATTGCATGGAGGTTGTCTGACATTAAGGGCATAAGCCCTTCTATTGCACTCACTGGATTCTCATGGAGGACGATTTCAAACCGGTGGTGTAACCCAAAGGCGCCTCAATCCAAACATGCAAGAGGTAGTGAAGAAGGAGGTTCTAAAACTCCTAGATGTCGGGATGATATATCCCATCTCAGATTTGCCATGGGTTAGTCCCACTCAGGTTGTCCCAAAGAAGGGAGGGATGACCGTTGTCATGAATTGCAAGAATGAGTTTATCCCTTCTCGCACGGTCACGGGTTGGCGAGTGTGCATCGATTACCGGAAATTGAATGATGCCACCCGAAAGGACCACTTCCATTGCCCTTTATCGATCAGATGTTGGAGCATCTCGCGGGTCAACAATTCTATTGTTTTCTCGATGCTTTTTTTGGTTATTTCCAAATCCCCATCGCACGGAGGATCAGGATAAAACCACCTTCACATGCCCCTATGGCACATACGCGTACCGACGCATGCCATTTAGGCTGTGTAACGCTCCAGCTACCTTCAGCGGTGCATGGTTGCCATATTCCAGGACATGATTTAGAGTTCCATGGAGGTTTTCATGGACGATTTCTTGGTTTATGGTAACTCGTTTGATGAGTGTTTGAGAAATCTTGAGAGGATGTTGAAGAGGTGTGTTGAGACGAAGCTGATGCTGAATTGGGAGAAGCGTCACTTCATGGTGACTGAAGGTATTGTTTAGGTCATAAGATCTCGAGGAATAGGATAGAGGTAGATCATGCGAAGATAGATACCATAGTAGGTTGCCTCCACCCACTAGCGTAAAGTCGATTCGAAGTTTTCTTGGTCATGCGGGCTTCTATAGACGCTTCATCAAGGATTTCTCTAAGATCACTCGGCCCCTGACCCGTCATTTGGAGAAGGATGTTCCATTCATTTTTATGAGGAGTGTCTTAAGGCCTTCAACTTTTGAAGGAACAGCTTGTGAGTGCGCCTATTCTTATCTCGCCCGATTGGAGCTTGCCGTTTGAGCTCATGTGTGATGCGAGTGACTATGCCGTCAGAGTGGTACTAGGACAAAGAAAGGATAAGCACTTCCACCCGATTTACTACGCGAGAAAAACGTTAAATGATGCACAAGAGAACTACACGGCCATGGAGGAGAAAGAACTCTTAGCCGTAGTTTTCGCCTTCGATAAGTTCCGTTCATACCTCGTCCTCTCCAAGACCATAGTCTTCACCGATCACTCCGCGTTGCTTTTTCTTTTCCAAAAGAAAGACGCCAAACCCCGACTTATTCGGTGGATTCTCTTGCTTTCCAAGTTTGACATTGAGATTAGAGATAAGAGGGGGGCCGAAAACGTAGCAGCCGATCACCTTCAGTTTAGAGGACCCTAGGAGAGAGGAGATTCATGAGGAGGAGATAGGAGATACATTTCCTCATGAGTCGATTGAGTTTGTAGAGGCTGAGAAGGAGGGATTGCCATGGTTCAGTGATTTGGCGAATTATCTTTCGAGTGGTAATATTGTAAAGGAATGACCACACGGCAGAGAAGGAAGTTCCTTAGTGAGTCGAGGAAGTATGTGTGGGATGATCCGTTTCTCTTTAGAATAGGAGGAGATAGGATTCTTAGGCGATGTGTGTCGAGAGAAGAGGGTTTGAATATCCTAAACATGTGCATGAAGGTCTAACAGGTGGCCATCATGGTGCCTATGCGACCGCACAAAAGGTGTTTGATTGTGGGTTCTATTGGCCTAATGTACTTCGTGATGCCGTTGAGTTCGTGAAAACATGTGTTGCTTGCCAACAAACCAGCAACATTTTGGCAAAAGATGAGATGCCTCAAAACCCAATCCAAGTGTGGAGGTTTTTGATATATGGGGCATTGATTTTATGGGACCCTTTCCCGTCTCAAAAGGGAATCGACATATACTTGTGGCGATCGATTATGTATCCAAGTGGGTTGAGGCTCAAGCTCTTCCCACAAATGGCCCGAGTAGTGTGACTTTCCTTAAGAAACTCTTTTCCCGCTTCGGTACACCAAAGGCTTTAGTTAGTGACCGTGGCACCCACTTTTGCAATGCATTGATGGAGAAGTTGCTTGCATGCTACGGAGTCACTCATCGTTTGTCTACCGCCTACCATTCACAAACGAGTGACAAGTGGAAAACGTGAATCGAGGTATAAAAAGTATTCTAGAGAAAACCGTTGGAAAGAATAGAAAGATGGTCCGACAAGCTAGACGATGCATTGTGGGCGTTTCGAACCGCCTACAAAACACCTTTAGGAACCACCCAATTCATGATCGTCTATGGAAAAGCTTGTCATCTTCTGGTAGAGATAGAGCATCGTGCACTTTGGGCTTTGAAAACCGTAAACCTTGATATGACTGAAGCCGCTAGAAAACGGTTCTTTCAAATCCATGAGTTAGAGGAGCTTAGGGATGCGGCTTATGCCCGATCTTAGGGGATTAAGGAGAGAACAAAAGCCCTACATGATCGTAAGTTGAGAAAGATCAAGGAGTTTAGTAAGGGTGATAGGGTGTTACTTTACAATTCGAGGTTGAAGTTGTTCGCGGGGAAGTTGAAATCGAAGTGGTCGGGACCTTATATGGTTCATTATGTGTACCCATATGGAGCAGTTGAGATTATGGATGAGTCCGATGGCCGAAGTTGGAAGGTAAATGGCCATCTTCTGAAGCACTATATTGGCGGGGCGATAGATAAGAATGAGATGGAGGAAACTCCTCTCTAAATTCCACCAAAAACCACCACTTAGTGTTTTGGGTGAAAACCCAAATGTACCGTTTTGTACCGTTTGTATAGAGTTATCGGTTGTGTCTTTTACTGCTTTCTAACAATAGTTTGGTAGTTTGTTGGTCTTTGTTTTGTGTCGTTGAGATTTTGCAGGTTCATCACCATTACGGAACGGAGATATCGTCAGAAAAGAGATTCCAGGTATGTGCATTTGTACTTAGAAAAAGATTGGTTTTTGAATGATGGGCAAGTGATTGAAAAATTTACTAAGGCATTGGGGGAGCCAAATTTTGAATTGCAAAAATTTTCTAAGGCATGAAGGCAACAAATTAAAGTAACTTTCTGTGAAAAACGGACCCTGGCATAGCACCAGGGCCCGTAGCGCTACAACATGGGTCAGAAGGCGCCGCCATACGCGACCGGGGGGGGGGGGGTCCTGAACCTTCGCGCTACGCGAGGCCCCCCTGGCCAGTTCAACTTGTTTAGCGCCCCTTTTAGCTGGTTATCACTCTCATCTATTTTCCACATGAACCCTAGCCGCAAATTCACCATTTTCACCATATCTTACTCATTTCTCCACCAAATCACCCCATTTTTCTTCCTGCATCACCACAATCACTTTCCCTACAATACCCACCATCTTTTTCACCAAAATTCAGGATATCTTTTCACGGTTTTGGATGACTTCGAGCACCACAAGTCCAACTTCTCATTTTTCTTGTTTAATCCGACTCCAAGGTATGTTTTCTGTAATTTCTCGCTTGTAGGTAACTTCATTCCCATTTGTTAGTGTCGGGTCAGTTGTTGGTAGTTCTAGGGTTTGGATGGTTCGTTAAAGTTGTGATCTTTGATGCCTATATTTTACACAGAGGTTTCAGTTGGGTTGTTTGGGATGTTTATTCATAATGTGGTTTGCGGGAGATTGGGGTTGGTTGATTGCAGTTGTTTGAGCTTTACGGGTTGTGTTTGGACATTAGGACACTAGTGTGGGTGTTTTTAGGGAATATTTGGCTAAACTAAGATATGTTTCTTTAAAAAAAAGTTTTCAACTGATTTTGCGAATTCAAGATGTTTGCCTTATACACCTTTTGCACAAAATGTCACCTTTTTGCTTAAAAGTCTCAAACTTCAACTTGTTTAGCCTCAATGTCGAAGGACTTTGGCACTTATGCTTAATTTAGGACAATTAAGTGTCGGGAGGAGATAATGTACATTGAGTCTTGAGTCGTTTGAGTCATCGAGTCTAGCTAGTTAGTTTGTAGAGTTTAGTGTCGGGTTTACTAATATGCATGTACAAGTTCAATACAACTTCCCGTACTCAATCTCCATTCGGGCAAGTTTGTGTTTATCTTACGCTTTTGTAAACGGTAACCCATGTTTTTCTTCAACTTTATTTTCGGTTTCAGTCACGAACGTAATGCTATACGGCTGATTCCAAATTCGTTAAAAATAAAAAATAAAAAATAAAAAAATACCTATAAAATTTATAAAATACCAAAAATAGTTTGTGATTGTTTGATTCGTATCGCTTAAATCCTTATCTCGTTTGTGCAGGAAATGTCAGGTGAAGGTTCTTCTAGCAACTCAAAGAGAAGGAGGGGACCAGTTCCTCGCCCACGTGGCGATCCAGCCTTACAGCAGAGTCTTCCGGATCCAAGAAGAAGGAGAATTAGATATCGTGCAAATGATCGGACACTTTATGGTCAACCTGCAAGGGTGGTCGATCACCCAATCTTGGATTTTGAAGAAGATAGTGAAGAGAGAGAAAGTTGATGAAATATGTGAAAACGAACCTTTTGGAACACCACACGATCGATTGGGATTGGTTACAAATGATGGGTGTCTGTGACTGGGTAGAGAATTTGCTTGGGCCGAGACTGAGAGCGGCAGTGGATTGCCATTGGCCATAGTATACAAAGCTGACGATCGAGTTTCATTGTACCTTTCATCACAAAGAGGGTACATTTGCTGAGAAAAATGCAGTTTCGTTTTCATTGGCCAGGAATGTGTATGAGATGAGTATTGCTGAGTTTGGAGTAGCTTTGGGTTTCTATTCTGATCAGGAGGTGCAGACAGACGAGTTTGTTAATGGGTTGAGAGGTGTATACAATCATCCGCGAGACAATTGTTTGGGTCCGAATGAGTTGGCTAGATTCTGGGAGACGATTTCTACCGCACCGTTCGCCGGCACGAACCTCTCCACTACGGTTCGTGATCCGGTCTATAGGTATATTCTTAAGGTGTTGGCAACTACGATTGTGGCAAGAAGGTCGGGTGAGAACAAGGCTAATGGTTAGATATCTTTGCCTTGATGTGTATGGTTGAGAAGCGGAATTGGAATTTGGCGAGTTTCTTCGCTTGGTCTTGTAACCAGACTCGCAGAGGAGGAAGCCGGGCTGCGTTGGATCTTGGGCCGTATATCGCTAGGTTAGCGACTAATTTGGGTGCTTTCACGAAATATAAATAGGAGCACATGAGAGAGAGTTTTGGTATTGTTTGCTGAACACGTTCGGTATTGGAGGGCATATGTGGAATTGACTGGCACATCGACAGTCTCACATTTTTCGAGCTAAATCTTTTTCATTGTAGAGTTACGTATTCTTATTTTCCTTAGTTTGAATTCGTAGGTGATGTTTATTTTAGTTTGAGTCTTGTTCGATTCTTGCATTAGGGACAATGCAAATCTCGAGTGTGGGGATGGGACATTAGAGTCGTAGTGTTTAGTAGAGTCAGTTTGAGTCATGAACCTTTCTGTGTGAAAAAAAAAAAAAAAAAAAAAAAAAAAAAAAAAAAAAAAAAAAAAAAATCAATCAGAAAATGTCTTTTGAAAATTGATTTGCATTCAAAACATGGAAAATGATAAGATAGTCGGGTTTGCTCAGTCTTGAATAGTGATAATATAAGCTAAATAAAGTCAAGCATGTGGCTAGTTTGGGATGTGTGGGTAGGCTTGCCCGGTCTTTAGGTTTCTTTGAGTTGAATATATCTAAATTGTTAAGATAGTTGTGGGTACTCATCTAGGAGGAATAGTGAAGTTGAAACCACCAATAAGGTATAAGAAATGCCGTTATAAGCCAAAATTGTTAGAATTTTCGATCATGAAAAAAATATATATATAATATATATATATATATATATATATATATATATATATATATATATATATATATAGAATAGTTGAGCTAGAATCTAAGAAAAGTAGCGCAGGCCTACGTAATCTCGGTTGGGAATAGCGACTCTGACTTAGAATGCCTCTAGGATGTGTGAAATCAAAATTGCAAAAATTTACCAACGCTCACGTTGTCGCTCTCGGGGATGGTGACTCTGGTTGAGACAGCCTCTGGGTTAGGTAAAACAATATCGATGCTCAAGAAAAGAAAAAATAAAAAATAAAAAATGGTGGGATGGGACATTAGAGTCGTAGTGTTTAGTAGAGTCAGTTTGAGTCATGAACCTTTTCGTAAAAAAAAAACAATCAGAAAAAGTCTTTTGAAAATTGATTTTGCATTCAAACACGGAAAATGATAAGATAGTCGGGTTTGCTCAGTCTTGAATAGTGATAATATAAGCTAAATAAAGTCGAGCATGTGGCTAGTTTGGGATGTGTGGGTAGGCTTGCCCGGTCTTTAGGTTTCTTTGAGCTGAATATATCTAAATTGTTAAGATACTTATGGGTACTCATCTAGAAGGAATAGTGAAGTTGAAACCGCCAATAAGGTATAAGAAATGCCGTTATAAGCCAAAATTGTTAGAATTTTCGATCATGAAAAAAAAATATAGAATAGTTGAGCTAGAAACTAAGAAAAGTAGCGCAGGCCTACGTAATCTCGGTTGGGGATAGCGACTCTGACTTAGAATGCCTCTGGGATGTGTGAAATCAAAATTGCAAAAATTTACCGACGCTCACGTTGTCGCTCTCGGGGATGGTGACTCTGGTTGAGACAGCCTCTGGGTTAGGTAAAGCAATATCGATGCTCAAGAAAAGAAAAAAAAATGGAAAAAGTGATTTTAAATTCTTTAGATTTGGTATAAAACGGTTAGGAAATAACCAATTGGTTGTTCCTTTTGTTTTATAAGCTTGAGGCGGGATTAGGTGGAGCCGTGAATCTTTAGTGTGAGACCCTGAGTTGATTAACCGAACTTAAATCAATTAAAACATGATAAGAGCTTAGAGACCGGTGTGAGTTTAAGTGGATCGTATACTTGCAATCGTAAATTAACATGTGTTTAGTCTTTAATAAGATAACCTAGTTCCGAGCTGAGTTTTTCTTTGACTGTGATTCCGTTGCATATATCTTTTTCAGGGACGAAAAAGTCTTGAGTGTGGGGATATTCGATGTACTGTAAAGTATTACAGTACATATGTTTATAGTGTATAGTTTGGTCAGTTTTTAGGTACTTTGAGTCGAGTTTAGGTTAGAATTTCGATACTGCTAACGTTAAGCTGTGATTTCAGGTCCCGTTGCTGAAAGTGATCAAAAACGAGAGAAAACGAGCAGTTTGGTAGGAAAACGGGAACCGAACGCGAATCGGAGAGCTGAACGAACAAGAATAAAAAAAACAGCAGATACAGGGGCGCCGCCGCACGCGACGCAAACCCCCTATACCCGTCGAGTATGGCGACGGGTCGTTGTTCGCAGATTTGTTTGTTTTGGTTTCGGGTTTTGAGCTGAGTTTTGAGGTATAAATATATAAGTTGCCTCAGGTGTTAGTGTTACGTACTTTGGGATTTCAAGAGCTTAGTTTGGAGGTGAATTCGCTGCATACGGAGTTTTTGAAGCACGGGAACCACTCAGTTAAGCAAAGATTAAAGATTGAAGACTTGCTCGGGATTTTACAATCCTTGTTTGATTTCTCTTTTCAGAACTTGTACCGATGAATTCTTGTTTGATTAACTTTGTTTTAATTTCATTGAAAACCATGCTTGGCTAAGTATTTAAACTGCCTAGACTACGATGAATGGATTGAATAAAGTTTGAACCTTTTCGTTAATTGCACGTTTTCATGGATTGATTGTGTTTTGTAAGAAGTTTGGTTGATTGATTTGGTGTGTATGCATGCTTTAATTTGGTTTATTGTTATCTATTGCTTCATGTGAATCTTGGTGGTTGTCTGCTACGGAATAGGTTCATGCTAGATCTTTGACCTTGTGTCTTGGACCTTTAGGGTAAATTGGCCAATAAACCTCAGAAGTGATAGTTAATGGTTTGATAATTTTTAGTGTTCTACTTGTCCCTATAGCTGGAAGGTGCGGGGCTATTGATAGGTCATACTCGGCGAATTGCTTTAGACGATCTTTGGAAAAAGTCGTGCCTTAGTTACCCCGTCGGTTCTTTTTAGTTTATCAAGTAAAATCAAGATTCTAAACTACCCTAGATCTATAATTGAAAAAGAGTAGGTCAATATTAGGGTACTTACACAATAATTAGATGACTGGAAGGAAGTCTAATAACCGGTAGGAATAACAGCCTAGGTAGTGCCATAAGTTTCACCTCAAGAAGGGTTGAGGGGCTTAGTTGGTGTCTTAATAGGTTTAGTATCACAAGATCCCGATTCCATTAAACGTGCGGTTAACTTAATTGGTAAATTCTTAAAATCAATCCAGGATTCTAGTCTAGGTAGTCTTCACCATTATCTGAGTTCAGTCTTTGTAATAATTCGTATTAGTATAATCTTAGTTAATAATTAGTTTAAATAGATTTCCTTAGATTTTCAGTAACCCCCCCCCCCCCCCCCAAACAATGAAACAGTTTGAGTCGTGTCAGTTAGAGTCTATTAGAGTTTAGTTAGCGTAATTAGTAGAGTCTCGTGGGTTCGATATCCGGACTTACTTAGGTCATACTACATTGATCAGTACACTTGCCGATTGTATGGTTAGGTTTATGTTGAGTTTAGATTTAAAGCTTTTTAGTGTCTAGCTTTGAGAGTCTATAGTAGTTAATTTTAGTAGTCTGTTCAGCACACATCAGACACTACCCTACTTGTTAGGTTGTAGGTCAGATTCGATTTGACAAACAATTTGCTTGCATACACATGGTTATATTGACTGACTATTTTAGAGTCTCTGGTTATGACTCACCAACAATGCTGATATTGACATGTTTTAGCTTGTGATACAAAAGTAGGAGATGCTGGGGAGCACTAGTTAGGTCAAAGAGACTTAGCACCTCTACATGAATAAGATCTTCATGTAGAAGATAACGATTGAATTAGAATTGCCTAGGATGTGTACTTTAATGTTGTACTTTTGTATGCACTGATAAGTTGTACTTTAACAATTGAAGATGGCGTTGTACTTTTGTATGCATAAATTATGTAGACACTGATAAGTTTTAATTTAGCCTAGTTTTGTGGTCTTGTTTGTTAATTCTTACATTGTGTTCATCGTTGTGATATGATAAAACAGGTCATGCTTGTGTATTGGGGTGTGATAGGTTGGTATCAGAGCCCTAGGTTTTAGCGTTGTAAGGCTCATGTAGATCCTTAAGCTTTA
Organism: Flaveria sonorensis; assembly: GCA_025506505.1. NCBI lineage: Eukaryota > Viridiplantae > Streptophyta > Magnoliopsida > Asterales > Asteraceae > Flaveria > Flaveria sonorensis. The sequence goes on from CM046431.1 coordinate 7,213,445, forward strand.
ACCCGAAAGGCTCAATACCATAATTTGGTTTCAATAGCATTAGGGATCATTGGAAACTTGACAGGTAGTTATTAGTGTGCACACCTGAGAAAATGAGACAAACACTCCTTATCAACATGGTTGTTGAGTTTTCTATGTGTGAACAAGTGGATTCATGTCTATTGAGTGGAACGACATAGAAGCCGCGCTAGGAAAGGCAAAACGTGCATGGCATGAGCATTGCATCTGATTATAAAGATGATTATTTACTGACAGGAATTGATATGTATTACAGGAAATGTTAGAGAAAAATAAGAGTTCATTTCTGGGAGGATTCTTCAAGAGAAGCAAGTCATCTTCGTCCAAGTCATAGTCTAGAGACTCGATGAAGGGTTAAGGCTTGAGCAAAGCTTGATATTTTGGTGAGCCTGATGCATCAAGCTACTACACTGCTGCACCTTCGGCCTCAAGGTCAAAGAAGTCACCTTTGCAAATTATGAGCGTGATGGAAAAAATGGCAAGGAGGCCGGGAACGCGTAAGATTATACGGAAGTCCATGCATATGTCGATTATAAAGTCCTTCGGGATTCTTGAGGACACACCTACACGCACGCCACCTACACCATCTGACGATAATGAGGAGGGCGAGGAGGAACCAAAGGCTCCGAATCATATTATGATTTCTGACGACGACACCCATGTTAAGGCAACCAGCCACAACGAGCACGAGGCGAAGGGTGGTGGTGATGATGAAGACAAGGAGGCTGGAGCTGGTGAGATAGAGACCGAGGCACATCGTGCGTCTTACATTCCAAATGAGTCAGTCCCAATGGACTTTGAGTACACTAATACTCCGACGTGAGGGAGACATCCGAACACTCGGATTGTACGAGGTTAGCAGCCACAAGAGGGATAGAGACGTCCTGAGCTTTATGAGGAGTATGAGAGGTTACGACAGTGGGAGAAGGCCAAGATTCGCAAGGATATGAGGCGATGTCATTACGACTATTATCGGCCATCTTATTCATACCAGTTGATGCCTGTTTACCAACCTCCGCTGATGTACCCACCTCCACATGTTGTTTACCAGCCACCCCTAGTAGGTTATGCACCAACACCTTATCCCACCTATTTATTGCTGCCGATGTATTCAGTCGTAACAATACGATGAATTATGGAATGCATTTGGATCGTGTAACAAGTGTAACCCTTGTATGCTGATTATGTATATGATAACTACTTACATAACTGATGATTGTGATTCGATGGATTACCTACATGTAATCAGGGTTAGGATTGTGTTTATAATAACCACGTCTGTATGGCTTGGACATAAGTAACAACCCAGACATCTAACATTCATCTGTTTGATATTCACTTAGAATGGCCAAGGACAAGGGCAACAAGGCTGTAGAAATGACTAATAAAGGTCCGTCTAGGAAGAACATGGGGATGGCCCATGCTAATCTTAGCAAAGGTCCTATCTCGTTTGTTGAAATCAGAAAAGATACACCCCCTCTGATTGAGGAGCAAAGGAAAACCAAACTAGCAGCTAAACTACAATACGTTATTGTTGTTGGGATAGCCACAACCATGCATGCCATTATCGTTGGAGTCACCAAGGCAATGCAAGGGGAAGACAAGCCCTCTGGAGGCAAAGGAGAGAGTAATTCAACGACTAAGGCATCATCGAAATCATCCAAGCCTTTTGCCAACAACAATGGTGAGAACGACAACTCTAGTGTAGCTAGTTCCAAAGAGGTTGACAAGCCGGGGAAGGATAAGGCTAAGAACACAATTTCCAAGGGATGTACGTACTGAAACTACATCGCTTGTAAGCTTGAGGTGTTTAGGGGAGATGAGGCTGCTACTAATGCTCTGAGATGGATTGAGGAGATTAAGACCATGTTGGATGTTAGTGGTTGTAAGAAGGAGGATAGAATCAAGTTGCTTCTTAGTCTTTTAAGAACGAAGCTCACACATGGTGGAAGACCATATTTTCCACTAGGGGAAAAACAAAGGTTTATGGCATGGGATGGGCAAGCATCTGAAAGCTCTTCCTAGAAAAGTATGTGCCTTAACATGAGGTGCAACAACTGGAGAACGAGAATCTTCACCTGCATATAGAGTATCGATTATCAGAAGTATACATCTCGGTTTCTAGAATTGGTTGGATTGTTGCTGGAATTTATAGGTCTGAGTCTAAGAGGGTTGGACGGTTCATCTAGGGTACCATCCTCGAAATACGCACGTACGCACGTCAAGACCAGCAACTCTACAATTGGCAATAGAGATTATGGTAGAATTGACTGAGGAACTGATCAGGTCAAGAAGGAACAGAATGATTAAGGTTGAGCCCAAGAGAAAGTTTGATGGTGGAAGGTTAGGAGGGAATGCTGGAAGATTCAACAGCAAAGTAAAAAGGTTGAATCAGGAAGGGAACAAGTTTAGGAGGGTTGATAACAAGGATCGGGGAAATGATCCCATGTATAATAATTATTGAAGAAACCACTCAGGTCCCTGCTACATGAATGGGTGTAGCAAGTGTGGAAAGAAGGGGCATGCTACCGTGATGGTTCACGTCCCCCAACGTGTTTCAAATGCGAACAAGAAGGGCACCTGAAGGCACAACGCCCGAAATGGCAAACCGGAAATGGCAAACTAGAATCGTGAACAATCAAGCTGACAATCAGTCCTATTGTTATTATTATCTTAAAAACAAATGTTAGTGGTTTTTGTCACCGGCCAACTCTCATCCTTTAAGTTTTGCATTTACACTTTTAACCTCTCCCCTAATCTTTAATGTCATTTTGACCATCTGAGGTTTTTAAACATTTCGGAATTAACACTTGCACATCTTTACCTTAAAAACAACAAAAAGGTTTTGAAAGGCTAATGACTAATCTGTATTTATCTAATTAAATCTTGTACATACTTAAAGCTTTGGCCCAAAGTGTTTTCTAAAGCCCACACGTTAATAGGGCTTTGCAAGTTTTAGCACATTTAATACTTTTTGCTAATTTAATTTATCTCAAATCTCTGGGTTTTCTTTGATCAAACAAAGCTTCAAACTTCATTGGATCAAGGTTTATCGAATGATTTATCTCAATTCCCTAATACATTTTGTACTGTTTCAATTCAGTTATTTCCCTTTTATTTATCGCATTAACGATCTCTTGTGTTACAAGTTAAAATGTCAATTTGATTGTTAATTAAGTTTGTGAATTTTTATATGATTGGTGTTTTTATCATGTACTTGTGTAGATATAACCATGAATTATCTGATGTGGGGATGAATCTTTGTCATTTAGTGTGTCATCTGAGATGCACTCCAGTTGTTCGATAAAATGTCTCAATATTCTTGCTTGATGAATTTGTTAAGTGGGTATGGTGTTGGAAGCAATAAACTTTATGGGACTTTATGGGTAATGATAGATTAGTTTATGATTGTTATCGATTTGGTTGCTTATGAAAATCGTCTTTATGTATATTGCATATGACATGGGGCTGATTATTTGTGGTTTGTGGTGTGTTTGAGATGCATTCCATATGTTTGATGTAATGTCCATTTGTTGCTCAATAGACATGGTTTCGTTTTTTATTAGTTGACGAAATAGATTAATGAATGATAGCGTGCACGAGATGTGAAGTATGATGCTTTAACAGAATAGTTGCAAGTAAATTTGAACTTTCAAGTTCTACACTTATTAAGCGTATGGTGCTTGGTTTGTAACGATACTTGTATGCTGTAGTCGTATTGTTATAGGTTTGATCTTATAAACGATAGTTTAGCTTTTTCAAGCGTATATGAACTGGTGGAGTAGTCTATTGGCATTGAAATTATTCCTTATATAAACTTTTTAACCTTTTTTTATACCTTAGAAAAGAAAACAGAAATGATGGTAGTCAAATATTGTAAACCTTAAAGATGAAGGGCATGAAGATGCGGTTTTAGATTAAACTAGAGATGCAATAAATACTATCTTCATCATGAGTCAATCAAGCCCATGGAAGATGTTATGTTTGTTACTTGCATTTTGCCACTTCTATGATTAGTCTTCTAAGTTCTAAGTCATGTACTTGATCTACATACTTTTTGCATGTTGTGCTTTGAATTAGATGAAAGACTACAAAAATTGCTGTCCTCTTGTCCCGTATGAATTGTTTGCTTGTAGCTCCATATTCAAGACTGATACCAGATAAAAACATGTTTGGATTTTTGTCACTTTCAGGTGTAAGAAGTGTCATGCGATTCAGGTTCATTTCAGGATTCGAGAAGAAGCATTTTGTTTGATCATTGCATTTTGCAATATAGACTTTTTCTTCCATACTAAAACCAACTAAACCATGAAATCTTTTACACTTCTTAGATCCATTCGTATGCTGGCCAGTCAACATGAGATAACCAGACCTCAGCAGTCTCGTTTTTTCCAACCTGATTTTGTTCCTGCAGATCCCAAAGCCAAACCCAAAAAGTACAAACTACCCCCATCCTATGATCCATATGGCCCGAGACCATCACCTTCTGATAAAATCATTCAACTTGCTGAAAAAATTGCAGCCTTGCTCCCTGAAGAGCGTATACAAATAGGTCCCACTCTTAGAGAGAGATTAAGCCACCCTTTGATGCAATCATTTTCAGCTGAAGGGGTTGACTTGGATGCCCAAGGCGGGTCAGGAGCCGCTGGTTCAGCCAAGACTGAAGAAAAGGTTGAGAAAACAGTGTTTGACATTAAGTTAGAGAAATTCGAAGCAGCTGCTAAAATTAAGGTGATTAAAGAGGTACGCGCTTTTACAAATCTTGGATTAAAGGAAGCTAAAGAGATGGTGGAAAAAGTTCCGGTTTTAATCAAACAAAGTGTCACTAAAGAAGAGGCTAATGAGATAATAGAGAAGATTAAAGCTGTTGGTGGTGTTGCTGTAATGGAATGATGCTTTGAGACTGTTGGTTTTTAGTTTAAGTGTTTTTTGATGGTTGGAAGAATTTGAGGTCAAAATCTAGTTTTTGCAGATCAAAGCACTGTTTCTAGATCCATTTTCAGTTGAAAAGTGGGATTAGTTAGGATTACTATGAACAAGTTGTCCTTCTTTAAATAATATTTACTCACAAAACTTTAAATTCATTGAATTGATTTGTACACCGTTGATTCTGGTAGAGAGCATACACTGTACATGAATGATGTGATTTCTGAATCCTTTCCTTTACAAATCTTGGTTTTTTGGATTAGCGAAAAAATGAGTGATAAAGTGGTGTCAAATATTGCGACTAATGGAGTTTGTTGATGCCAATCTGGTGTGGTCTTATTGCATAATATTCCTAGAGTTTTTACCCAAAAAAGGTGCTTTCGGAAAACTTATTACTGAAATAAGTGATTTGAAAAATATTTATTTAGATTGGTATTTATTGAAAACCTTTTTTTCTCACTTAGTCACTTATAATCTTATTGGATAAAAACATTTCTATTTAGAACAATGTTAAACAAAAAAATAATGTATTTGGCCAATGTAATTATAATTTTTTCCAAATCTCGACATTTAATCAAAAATATGGCATGTACTCGGTGTAATATTATATAATTTTATACAGTTGAAAAGATAAAAACAAATACATTGCAATGATGTTTCCGGAGTGGGATTGTTTAAACACTCAGCGCATCGTATTATTGGTTCAAATAAAAGAAACTAGCTTGTATTATCTATACTAATAAACCAAAATGTCTAGAACTCACATGACAGTTTTCTATACTCTCCGCCTAGGCTCCACCTAAGATTTGGATACGTGACGTTACTAGAATGGAAGTTAATCATTTAATGATACAGTAAATACTAATGATATTATATACTTTTCCAGATATAAAACAGATTTCTTGATAAATTAAAAACATGTTCTTTTTCTTAACAAAAACAAATTTTCTTAAAAACAAAATTTTATGAAATATGAACTTTTTTAATACAAAGAACTTTTAAAAAAATGACATTGTTTAAAGAAAAAAGTTTTCTTAAAATAAATTGGAGTGTTTAAAAAAACAACTTTTTAAAGAAAAAGTTCTTTAAAGATGAAAGTTTTTAAATAAACAATCAGGTCAATTTAAAAACATATATACTAAAAAACGACTAAAAGCAAGAAAATTTAAAAAAAAAAAAACTTTTATGAAAGAACTTATAAAAAGTTTAAAAACCATTTCATAAAATATGATGATATGACAAAATGTTATTTTGATTTTATTAGAAACTTTTTTTAAATAACATTGAACTAAAACTGAAAACTTTTTTATTCAATAAGATTATTAGAGAGAAAAAATAAATTTTTAAGAAAACATTCAAATTAAATAATGTTTCCGTTAACCCAAAAAAAATCAACATTCCTAAAGAATGTGCCTTTTTTTAAACTTTGATGACAATGAATTGGGTTTTATTTTCGAGTCGGGGTAATATATTATTGTCATACTTGGTTTATGGTAAATTTGGCATACAATTAAGATACTATCGCTTAATATCTATAGCAACTATTTGAGTAAATGTGATGCGAACCCCTCAAAGGTTTCACAACATGAGGAGCAACATAAGACATGAGCATCTAGCTTAGATAAAGGTAATCAAGTGAAAACGCTTAATGATTTGCTTGCTTAGATGTTAAAACCTAAACGTAAGATGATGACAAAAGTTGAAGACTCTTCTGGCTCTTGGAAACATTAGAGACTATGTTGGAAAGAAGAAGACATAGAAACTAAAGACAATAGCTAAATATGGATCAATGAAGACCATTCACCATTACTACTATCGTTGCTTCGAACATTAATGCTCCTGTTACCGCAGAAAGCTCATGTACACATGAGTTATCTGTTAAGTTTGATCCGCCTGATGATGAATGTGATAAAGATCTTAAGATATGGCATATTGAGAAGATAGATTTGGCTAAGTATGATTATTCAAATAACAAAACTCAATATAATTACAAAGTCAAAATAATATCAGAACTAAATCGAGTCCGCACTCCCGCGACACTTAACTCGTTTAATCTCTGATATTGTTTCCTCGATCAACAAATTAATCCAATACACTAAAATACTCGTTGATAACACTAAAATTACCAACATCCTACTATTGCGTTTACCACAAAGTCTTCTGCTAATTCTAATACTGATCGTAACAAATGTGGTGGGTGATACTCTCGTGGTGGTGGACGTGATAGGGGTCGGCGTCCACCCCATTATCAGTTGTGTAGAAGCAATGGTCACTACGCTAATTTATGCCCTAAACTCTCCCAGTTTGCTAAAAAGCCATCTCCCTATGAATCTGATATTTCTAAGGCATTCCAAGCTTAATGTAATGTTTCATCCACCACCCTGACTGGTATGTTGATTTTGTGTCACTGATCATATGGTTACTTTCCCAGAGAAAATAGAACTCAATTATTTTAATATTTTCTTTAAAATACGACAAGAACTCAACATTTTAAACTTTCGAAAACATGCATGGTACCGGTACATATGTTCATGACTTACATGCTAGGGGTACATGTTCATGATTACAAATTACATGTTCAAGTTACAAGTTACATGTTCAAGTTACAAGTTTACATGCATAGATTCAATTTCCTTACAAGTCTATATGTTTTATAATTTCAAGTTTTATTGCTATTTTTGTTTTCCACCCATCAAGCGTCATGCTCAAGCATACTTTTACGTTTCTTACACTTCAGATTATCAAAAGTTGGGATGAGCTGTATATGAGAGTTAAAGTTTTTAAAAGAAGACATGTGTAGTTTGTAAATGTAACAAGTTATGATTTTATTATGTGAATTAGGTTATTATGGAAGGTTTTTGAAATTTGATTATGTATAAGTGACACATCAACCCTCATCGGGTTGGGGTCTTATAGTCATGGTATAAGAGCCAGGGGCTGAACTTGTGTCCCAGCAAGGAGGTTAGGCTCCCTAAATGGGTGAAGATGTAAGTCTCACGTCGATTAAAAATGAGAACGAAGCCTTCCTTATAAGCGAGTGTAATCCTTCTCTACCAGGATGTGCTTTGCCTAGGCGTGCAACTCATCGGATGAAAACAAAACCATGAGTTCTCGGATGGGCAATCCAACGTGAGCAAAGCGTACAATATTTTGATACGTTTACTTGGCTTGTTACAGTTTTATCAAATACTAATAATAAATAATTTATTTCCAATTTTTCAAAAATTAGTAAGAACACAGCTGATAATCATTTGGACATGTTATTTTCTCAACCACACTTTTAAATTTTGGACTGCACGACGAAATAGGTTCTAGTGAAGGATAATGTGAGAACAGTCTCTAATTTTTGAAGTCTGATTATCAACCTACTCTTGCTATCCCTCAAGTTAACGCTTATTTTGAACTATGGCACTTATGGTTAGGTCATGTATCTTTCAATACAATTTTGAATTCAAATAAAGATCTTTATGTGTTTCTTCTATTTTGTCTAAACTGGTTTCGTGTTCGGCTTGTCAAATGTCTAAAGGGCGCCGCTTATCTTTTGACATTAAGGAACAACGAGTTTTAAATATATGAGATTTGGTTCATTGTGATTTATGGGGCCCATCACCCATAACCTCTAATGATGATTATCGGTTTATGCGTTATTTGTGGATAACTACACAAGGTTTACTTGATTTTACCTTTTACGCACTAAATCCAAATTTCACATCATATTATCTAAATTTATGAAATTTTCTTAAACATAATTTTCAAATAAACTTCAATTATTCAAAAGTGATGGTGGAACGAAGTTAGTTAATCATAATTTCAACGCCTACTTGAAGAATATGATATATTTCATAGGCTATCTCACCTGTACACTCCGTAACAAAATGATAGAGTTGAAAGAAAGCATCACCATATTGGTTGAAACAGGTCTAGCTATGTTGTTGAATAGGTATGTTCCTCTCCTATTGGTTGAGGCGTTATCATCAGCTACATATATTATCAACCGGTTACCTAATTGCTTCTTGATTGTAAGTCGCCATTTGAGGTTTTGTTCTCTAGCAAGCGATGTTATAGCAAGTTTAAAACCTTTGCTTGCCGGATGTACCCGTCTTTACAGGATCATGCTTCTCACAAATTATCACCATGAAGTCGTCCATGCATATATTCTTAGGGTACTTAGTCTCAGTATAAAGGATATAGGTGCCTTGATCTACTTGCCTATGTTACTCGCCATGCAAGATTTGATGAGACTGAGTTTCATTTTGCTAGAAGTTGCTCAAATAATGGAGAAAGCTTGCCGCCACTTTCCTTCTTTTTAGATGATCCACCTATTTCCCTGCATATAACTACTTCCCAACAAATAACTACTACCTCTAATAAACCTATTGTTGAAACCTCTAAACCATGTGAACTTTGTGTTAATGACCCACCTCTACAAGTCTCACCTACAGCCCAACCCAATCCTAATAATGAATTGTTGCCTATTGTTCCTCCTGATAGGCCACTTTCACCTGTTAGGCCGACTTCACCCTCACACGTGCCTGCTGACCATAATAAACCACTTACTTCTCCTTTTAAGACCCAACTAGCCATTACCTAACCTGCCCAAATTGAACCTCCTTGCCATGCCCCCAAACCAATGCTACCCTCCACAGATATCTTCTGTTCAATCTTCAGCCCCAGATGGTGACTTAGGCCAAGGCAAGAACTTTTAAACCCAAACATTGAGCGGACCTTGCGCACATTTTGCACCATGCTCTCTTTTCGTCATTATTTGGGTTTACATACCTTTGAAAACAACCATTAAAATCCAACACTGGTCGGAAGCTATACAAAAAGAAGTACGTGTTTAATCCAAAAATAATACTTGGACCCTTTTCTTTCGACCCTCCAATCAAAATGTTGTTGGATCTAAATGGCTTTTGTGTGCCAAGTATAAGGGTTGGCCCTATTTAGCGTCACAAGGCAAGACTTGTTGCTCAAATTTTCACCAAATTTAGGGCCTTTATTACTTTCATACATTCAACCCTAAAGTCAAAGCCTCCACGATTTGCGTTGTTCTTTCATTGGTTGATATCAACAATCGGACACTTCATCAACTCAACTCTAACGATGTCTTCCTACGTGGGAACTTAACTGAGCTGATATATATGGAGCAACCACTTGATGTTGCTCATCCTCTATTACCTAATCATGTTTTTCGGTTAATCAGGTCAGTCACTTTCTTCAATCCCCAACGGTTCTTCATTACCAGCATTAAACGAATTCTATACTATGTTAAGGGCACTTTGGCATTTGGTCTTACCTTTACAAAACCTTCATGTTAATCTATCCTTGGGTACTCTATTGTCGATTAAGCTCGGTATCTTAAAACGCACCACTCTACCTCCAGTTATTCAATCTTTCTTGGGAGAAATTTAGTATCCTAGAGTGTTAAAAAGCAACCAATGGCTTATCAAGTCTAGCTGTAAGTCTAAATATCATGTTATGGCAATTGTTGCTGGAGATCATTTGGATCACTCATTTATTAACTGAATTACACGCTCTTCTTGCAGTCCATCCTACTTTACTTTGTGACAATTAAAATGCTCTCTTCCTCACTTAGAATTCTGTAGCTCACAAATGGGCTAAACATATTGACTTGGATTATTATTTTATTTATGAGTTAGTCTTTCAAGAAAGCTTCACACCAAGTTTGTGTCGTCCAAGCTTCAGGCGGTTGATATATTCACAAAGGGACTTACTTAATCTCAGTTTCAATTCTTCCGCTCACAGCTTCGCCTTGGGCCGCCACCCTTTCGCTTGAGAGGGATGTTAGAATATGATATGACTTCGTACTTATTTGTAATAGTTGTATTCTTTGTATCCTTATTGTAATTATTGGCTTTAGTTATAGTATTCTCCCCACTGATTAGGGTATTTTTTTCCAATTAAACAGATAGTACTTTTTATGAAAAAGTCCGACTTTGATTGTTTGATCTTGTATTTACTGTTGAGGGTGATGTATTTGATTATAATGTGTTTATTATTGTTTTTATTAATATATTTACCTTGATAATCTCCTACTAAGAAAAATTATAATAGATTATAGATATATACATCTTAAAGCTTGTAATATTGATGTTGTAGCTTGTGAGGTTATGTTGTGAATTCAGTTATATAAATATCATCTCTTATTTTGTGGTGTTATGAGTGATAGTAAATTTCATTTGTTGACATGTAGGCGTCACATTTATTTATTCTTTTAAGATGGAAATGGTAAGTGGGATATCACTCTATCATTTATTTTAATTTTTTTAATAATAGTAATATTTACTAATTTAATAACTCAAATGTGTGAATCGAACAAACATAACATTAATTTTCATACGACATGAACTCTCACTAGGCCCTCGCACACTTACAATCGTGTATTCATGCAAGAGTGAGGCGCCACCTTACCTCTCATGAACACATACCATCCATCACAAAGCAGTGCCTTATCTCGACCTCCTTTTCTTATACGAGGCCTAAAAAAAGCCCTGGAAGAGGCATCTACTTCTCATCTAAAGACGGATCGATAATCTTCTATGAGATAGTTGTTTTGAGGTATAGAACTAACCTTAAAGAGGCAGTATGAGACCTATCTCTCGCTCTATTGACGTAGGTGGTTGAGTTTTCACTTTTGAGTCGGACTGCTACAACCGTTGAGCTATACTATTTAAGGAGTAGCATTTATCATTTTATCCGTTTAGGATACTCTCTATTGCTCAACTAAAGAGATTCTCGATATACAACCAATTTTAAGTAGAGTATTGACATAACAACTTGTAAGACTTTAAATCTTATACTTAAATTGGTTATGTCCACATAACCATCTCTTGTCCAGCCCCTCCCCATATCTATAAAGTATTAAGCACAAATGCTTATGCGATTTTTATAGTTCACTCTTTAAAATTAATTAACTTAAAATTGAGTTTGTAATGAACACACCCAATATCAGATTTCCCTAACTAATCAAACTGAAATCCCTCAAATCACAATAATCGGGTTAAATAACAAAAAAAAAATCAAAATCAAAATCATGAAAGAAATCTTTTGAATTGATGATGGATGAGCCTCACAATCACATTGTAGAAGCACTAAACATTCATCTCAACTGTCTAAAACATAAATCCACTTCAAGACACACCTGCTCTGAGAATGCACTACAAAATAAGGTTAATGTTATTAACTTACACCATGAGCACAGGACTACAAAAGGGCCCACAGTTTAATACCATTATCCACCACCATTCACCAATCATAGACAAGAGGAAGAAGAAGAACCACCCATAGCACTCACTTTCTTCATCAACCCTTTAATTTCACTCTCCAATTTCCCTCTCATCTCTGGTGACAAACTATCCCCAGCCTTCTCCAACATTGAGTTCATCATTTCAAGATTCTTCTTTATAGCCCCAAGATCTTGACAAGGGTTCAACTTTAAAGGAGTATTTACCGCTGTTTTAACCTCAGTTGCAGATTGAACATTATATAAATGATGAAGCCGATAACTTAAAAGGGCCTGCCCGAAAGGTCTGTCTTTTTCCAATCTTTGAATAGCGTCTCCAGCAGTAGATGGGCTCACAAATACAACTTGACCCGTGAAGGTTTGATCTGACACCTGAGTCTCGAATTCATTCAATTCCCCATATTTACAAAATACTGAATTTAAATCTTGAAAACTTGGCAGTGGGTGATTTGGGGAGAATTTTAAAAGAAGAGCTGTGCCTGTGACATCTCCATTACTCTGATGAAGTTTACTGTAACTGAGATTATCCTTAGATGGAAGTCGAATTTCTTCTATCGTTTTACTTTTTTTCACAATCTGAATTTCAGTTGAGTTTGTGTTCAAATCGGGTGTCATGGCTGAACCGAAGAGAGCTTGTGAACCCATTGGTTTGAACCCAGATGGACTCTTGATAGGAGTCTTGAATGGAACCATAGATTCAGCACCAGAGAGATGCTGAATTTTGTAATTAACAAGAACAGGCCCAAGTGGTTTATCATTTTGTAACCCCCAAAACGCGCCTCCAGCACTAGAAGGATCAAGAAACACAACTTGACCACTTAGATTATCGTTCAATACTTGAGTTTCAGATTCAATCAATGCTCCATACTTTGAAAATACTGAATTTAAATCTTGAATAGACGGTAAAGGATAATCTGATGAAAATTTCAACAGAAAGGCAGTACCTTTAACTTCTGTGTTATCTTTCTGCACTTTGTTATAACTGAGATCAATACATGGAACCCCGACTTCTTTTGTCTTAAATCTTTTTTCTTGTTTCTTATCAGAGCCATTTTCATTTGAAATCGGGGTTATATTTGAACTAGAGTTAGCCTGCAGGTCTTTGTTTTTCCTCTTTCTCCCTCTTTTCTTGGGCACATGACACGACCCAGCTGGAACAAGACCCAACTGGGGTTCACCATGCTGAATATTGTAACTAACAAGAACCGGACCAAACAGTTTATCATTTTGTAAGCCCCCAAATGCGCCTCCAGCACTAGAAGAATCAAGAAACACAACTTGACCACTTAGATTTTCAATCAATACTTGTGTTTCAGATTCAATCAAAGCTCCATACTTCGAAAATACTGAATTTAAATCTTGAATAGACGGTAAAGGATAATCCGGTGAAAACTTTAACAGAAAGGCAGTACCTTTAACTTCTTCTGCATTATCTTGCTGCACTTTATTATAACTGAGATCAATACATGGAACCACGGCTTCTTTTGCTTTAAATCTTTTTTCTTGCGTCTTCTCAGAGCCATTTTCGTTCAAAATCGGGGTTATGGTTGATCTAGAGTTAGCCTGCAGGTCTAAGTTCTTCCTCTTTCTCCCTCTTTTCTTGGGCACATGACACGACCCGGCTTGAACAAGACCCAACTGGGGTTCACCATGCTGAATAATGTAACTAACAAGAACCGGACCAAACGGTTTATCATTTTGTAAGCCCCAAAACGCCCCTCCAGCACTAGAAGAATCAAGAAACACAACTTGACCGCTTAGATTTTCACTTGATACTTGAGTTTCAGATTCAATCAATGCACCATACTTTAAAAATACTGAATTTAAATCCTGAATAGAAGGTAAAGGATAATCTGGTGAAAACTTTAACAGAAAAGCAGTACCTTTAACTTCTACAGTATCTTGCTGCACTTTGTTATAACTGAGATCAATACATGGTAACCCGACTTGTTTTAATTCTGATATTTTTTCTTTTTTATTCCCAGTGCCATTTTTGTTCAAATTTGGGATAATGGTTGAACCAGAGTTAGCCTGCAAGTCAATGTTTTTCCTCTTCCTCCCTCTTTTCTTGGGCACGTGGCACAACCCAACTGGAACAGTACCCACCTGCGGTTCACCGTGCTTTCCTGTGAAACATGGTGGGGTTGACCCATAATCATTCGTGAAGTGAAATAAAGGCGCTTGATATAATCCTTCCAGGTGCCCTTTAACAATAGGTTGGGCGTTGATGTCAACATTCCAGGTGTGCGTAGAAGTAATGTTTTCTGCATTTTGCTTTCGCCTTTTAGGCTCGAGTTTACAGGGACGTTGTTGAGTCTGTGGTAGATCTCCATAACTAAAGAAGGTCGCTTGATTTGCCGGCACTTCTGTTCTGTTGTTTACCATTGATTGAGCTTCAAGATTAGCAGACCCGACATTCTGGAAATTCATAATCAGTGAACCATGAGGAAAATCATTTCCGAATGTTGGTGAAATGACGGATTTGTCCTTCTTTCTCACCTTCTTGGGTAAAGTTTCTTGCAAGGTCTGGTGATTTAGCATCTCATTTGGAGTGAATGCCCGTTTCCTGAATTCAGATATAAACAGTTCAACCACATCAAAATTCTTGCTTTCAAATGGAAAAAGACAATCTTTAGAGGCAAATTGAAGCTGGGAGAGCGCCTCAGCTGAACATATGTTCACTTGTACCGCTTTACTCTTTCTAGACCATTTCTTTCGTGGCTTTTTCACAGGTTGACTTTGATTAGATTTATTCAAATCAACTCCTTTATTAACATCCACCATTGACTCTTCAATGCCACATTCTCCTGGATATGACAGAGACCTGCTCTTTCTTCTTTCTCTTATTTGAAACAGTATTTCAGATTTTTCAAAATCATCATTAAAAAACCCGTTTTCCTCTTCAATCTTTACCTTTGAGGGACTCCCAACAGTCAACCTGAGCTGAGGCATGGGGATCTGGGGATGCCCTAATGAGCGATAAAAAGCAGACAAACAATTCTGCTTGACAACATAATCAATCGCGTTAGGCATAGATACATCCCTCGCTAGATCTTTTATATAATCAACAAACGTTACAGGTTCAAATCGAGTCACCAAAAGATCCTGCAAATTACCCGATTTCTCCATTTTCAACTTAGAGAAACAAGAACAAGTGAACTCTCTTTTCACACGGTGACCAAGTTCCGCTACAGCCTTATCTAAGGCATCAAGAAATCTTTTGGCTTTACTACGACTAGGTAACTCTTCAAAATACCCGACAAACGGCTTCACTTCACACTGAGAGCACCAAATATAACTCCCATTACCAAAACATCTAACCAAACAATCATCATCCCCTATGGGTCTTTTTGCAGCCTCTTTCGGACCTTTCGGTGCACTAGAAGCTTCACAGACAATGCCGGGCCACCATGACTGTTTCTGCTTCTTGACTACAGCCCACACGAGATCACCCACATTGACCCCAAATTCGCGTCGACCCACATCACCTATCCTTTCCCTATCTGGTTTATTTGTCACTCCACCAGTTAACTCCACATAAAGGGAAATACCCTTTATAGGATCACCTCGATGACTACTCGAAACAACCTGATCAAGACCGTTGACACCACAAGGGTCAATGCAACCACTTTCTGCAACTGGTGCACACACAGACTCAACACATTCCTCTTTCCCTAAATCAAACGACTTTAAAACCACTTGTTTAGACTCCACTAACCCCTCAACTACAGTTTCTGAATCCTTTAGGGTTTCCATACGAACAACATTCAACAAAATCAAACACTTTCTAACCCTATTTCAGTATCGATAGCATCGTCTTCACAACTGAACAAAAATCACATTAAAATCAGTCAGAAATTCGACCCTAATCGTATATTAAAACTGAAAAGCATCAATCTTTCACGTGATTACAAGCTAAAACCATCGGATTACAGAATGAAAACAAGTGTATGTTACAATGTTCGATTCTTGAAAGACTTAAAGATTCTAACAGAGAGGGGTAATCAGAAACATAAAATTGCAGAGGTACCTGAAGATCGATTGCATTTGCGAAGGTGGATTGTAAAAATTAGGGCTTTGATGAGGTGAATGATGCGAAGAGAATTAGAGAAAGATTCGGTGATGCTGTTATTGAAAGTGGAGGAGGGGTTTGAGTTGCATCCTACTTGGAAATTGGATCTATGCCTGCATACTACTTGTTCCTGGTATACGTGGTGTAACGGTGCTTGAGAAATAATAACCAGTAGGTTATAATAAAAAAACATGTTTAATTTAAAAAAAAAAAAAAAAAAATTAAATACACAGTATATTTTTGTTAAAAAACACAATGAGTCAAAAAAAATTATATCTCTTAATCTAAATCGAATTTCAAAAAAGTAATTCCGAGCTTTTGTTCCCCTAGCCGTCCTCACTAAGAAAAAAAATAAACGAAAAATAAAAAAATAAAAAATTAACGTTTTTCTATTGTATCATTTATGAAAGACACAATAACGTCATTGTGTCATTATGAAAGACACAATGACGTCATTGTGTCATTATGAAAGACAAAATGACGTCATTGTGTCATTATGAAAGACAAAATGACGTCATTGTGTCATAAAAGACACAATGAAATTTTTTTATTTTTTTTTCTAAAATAGGACGACGAGAGAAACAGAGACTCCGAAGTACTTTTTTGAAATTCGATTTAGATTGTGAGATATAATTTTTTATGACTTTTTTAGCCTCATTGTGTCTTCTCACACTTTGTAGCAAAAATACACTTTGCACAATAACCTCACCCTAATTTAAAAAGACTAAAAAGTATTGTGAGCTTGACACGTGTTCGTTTATTGTTTTAAAAAGGAATGTATTTCGCTCATTGTGTCAAATACATAAGATCATTGTGTACTATACATTTATTGTGTCATATATTTTACATCATTTGTTATGTGTGTTAATCATTTGTTTTTTACGTTTTGAATAATTTTATGTTATTTTTGTCATTGGTTTTTATAGATTATAAACTTATTATCTACCATTGTGTTATACAATTAAAAATACACAATGACATACTTTCACCAATGCATTTTTCAAAACTCATAATATTGAATATAACACAATGTGTTATTTTTGTTATTTAGTTTCTAATAGATTATATAAACTTGTTATCTATCATTGTGTTTTACTAATAGAAGTACATAATGATGTTATTTCATCAATTTATTTTCAAAACTGTGAATCCAAGGATCGTTCAGAAATTATCAGAATTGATTTGAACAAGTATTGATCGCAAAATTATCAATACTTGGTGTTTAATATATAATAATACTAAAATTAACCAATCAAACAAATAAAATAAGAATAATCAAACCGAGAGAACTCAAGAATGTTGATCTTAATGCTTTCTTGTTGCTATTGAGGTTGCTGATCTTGAATACAATGATTTAGATAATGATTTATGATGATTCTAATGATCATCAACTGTTGTTATGTCTGTTCTATGTTGTTGATCTCGTATATATCTATAGAGATCTAATTCTGTTCTATTGCTAGCTATTTTGTTGCTATAATTAAGCTAATTAAACTTATCCAAAATCCTCGCCATGTTTATCGGCTTAGGAATTTGAGATTTACAACGAATCTAATATGAATAAAGTTGTTGACGTGACGTGGAATATCCGCTTGAATAATATGTCTTCCATCGTCATTAATGTTGTTGTTGTTCTGCCACGTTGACTTGTTGACTTGATGTTGATTTCTGAGTTAATTGGTCTTCCGCAGGAATTTACTCTTCCGCAGCAACACTTTGTTCTTCAGTACTTGTTCTTGTGATTCCACAGGAGTTCTTGTCTTACGCAGCAATCCCTCCTTCAGCAGCTTCACTTGTTCTTTTCTTGTTCAGCTGAAGTTGTTCTTCCGCATGAGATTCACGGATGTACATTCTTCAGTTATGTTCCTGAGAACATCTACGGAAAAACACTTTATTCATCCGCAGTTGTTACAACACTTGGTCAGTTTCCAAATTGACACAGTTTAATATTTCCTGCACATTCACACATACATTCTGAAATATATTATATCATTGATGAATATATTATGAAGTGCAAATTAAATGTTATTTAATTCATAAACACAATTATAATCAAATATATTCATTTTATATCATCAAGAACAATAATTACAATAATGATTACAAGAGTAATTTTTATTATCTAAACCTATACAAGATATCTATCCCTAACAGTACTCCCCCTTAGGTTTAGACTCTAGTAATCATGGGTTCAGGTCTTTTAGCTCCTTCACTCTTGTCAAAATCTTGGTGTTAAAGTAGCTTGCAGCTTTCTTTTGGTCTTCATACTTGTATTTGATATGCCTTCTGCTCATCCTCTTTAATGTTTTATATTTCAAACCCAGGATATCCTCTTCAGTGGTAAGTGTTGCAACAACACTATTATTAGATACCACTTCCAATTCATCCTGTTCTGAAATTCTCAGTTCAGTGATAGGCTTTATTTCTGATCCTATTAACTGGCCAGCCTCAAATTTTCTCCTCATGTGTGCCTTGGCATGCAACTTATCAATGACTTGAATAATGTATACATATAAGCACAAGTCATTTTGAGCAGTTTGGTCATGCAGCCTTGGAAAATATTTGTCATATAAGTATGAGGTGTAGCTTGGGTGCAAAAGTTTGATTTCCACAGGATCGAATAATCTAATACTTGAGCCCTTCTTCTGTGGATCATTTCTTTGCAGTACCAGCTCTTTAGTTTTTTCAACATAACCCCATTCAGTGATAGGGCATGTATACTGATTTCCTTCGATGATCTTGAGTGGTGCATTGGCCATGTCAACATATCCAGTTCTTTGCTTAAATTCAGCATCTACAAGGTGAGAACTGAAATGTGACCTTCTCTGTCTTCTCTTGTGCTCAGCATCTACTTGTTTTGCTTCTCTTAGCACATCTCCTTTGAACTTGTGACTAAGCTTAGCCACTAGTCTAGAGAAGTCTCTACCTCTTGGACTGATTGGGTAGTTTGTTATTGGGATGTTTTGAAGAGTGTTTAAATCAGCATATGGAAGAGTAAGTAGGTTCTCCACCCATAGAAAGTATTGTATCATTCCAGATGCTCTCTTTAGCATGACAGATTCCCATTCTGGATCAAATTTCCAAGCAATGATTTTGTTCTCTTCTACTGCTTCTGGAGTTGTTATAAGGTTAAAGAATTGGATCAAGGTAGCCTTCTGCTCTGTAATCTCTCTAACTGTAGTGCCCAGGGGCCAGATCTTGTTAGGAATTAAATCCTTTGGTTCTCTTATAAGATTTTCTGTTTCCCTGTGCATGTCTCTACTTTCTACTACAATTAGCTCAGTAGAAGCTTGTTCAGGTTGTTGTTGGTATGCAGAATTTGGAGCTCCAGTCCTGAATCTTACTCCTATGTCTAGCTCAATTCTCATTACATATTCCATCATTCTCCTAAGCTCACCAACTGTTCTTCCTTTGAGTTCATGCTGCATGTAATTGTGACTTTGCAACCAGCAGATCATGTTGTATCTTGTCAGCTTAACTGTGTCACAATGTCCCAATTCCTTCCTGATCTTCTCCAATGCCTTATACGTTGAGAAATTTTCATAGTTACATACAGGAAGCATCAGGCTGGCAGCATCAAACTCTTTGATCATTGTAATCATCTCTTGCTCAGTCATCTTCTCCACCATGTCATACGGGAACCCTTTATTGATTAAATCCATAAACATCGATGATTATGGTCTTTCCTCTAATATGTCTTCAGTGGTCAGTAGATCTTGATGTTTTGATTCTTTTTCACTTTCATCTAACTTTACTTTTATTAGTTCTTCACACTCAGCATCGCTGTCTTCTTTAAGTTGTTCCACTGGGGCTGAATGCTCTAGTGAATCTTGTTTTATTCTTTTTTGGTGGTTCACCTGCAGCATCAGTGGTTTTCCCCAGGTATTTTCTTTTTCTGCTGTAAGTGATCATGGTTGACTCACTTTTGATCAGTTCAGCATCAGACAACTTCTTCTTCAACTTCTCAATCTCAATCTCCTTCTCTTTCAGTTGAAGTGCTTGTTCATCTACTAAGTCATTCAGAGCATCAATTACTTCATTGTCAATCAACACATCTTCCCTCAGTCTCTTCAATCTACTCTCCAGTTGTATGATTATCTTATCTTTCTCTGATATTAATTCATCTTCTCTTTTAATTCCTTCTTCATCCTTCTCAGTTTTTCTAGCTTCTTGTTTCCCTTTAGGATGAGGTTGTTATATTTTGCTACTAAATAGCTCTTACTCACATCTATCTCCTCATCCTTCAGGTCATTCTCATGATAAGCTTCAATAAACTCTTCTTACATCACTTCCTCATCCTCATCTTTCTTTTCTTCATCAATACAAACTTCTTTTGTATCTCCATCATTAACTGCTTCATCACCATCCTCTTCAAGATTAAGTTCTTCTGTTAGTGCTGGGCTGTCAATTGGTTCAGTGGGTGTGGGGGAAGTGGTTGGTTCTAAAGATGTTGGTGAAGAGATTGGCTCAGTAGGTGTTGGGGATGAGATTGGTTCAGTTTGGCTGAGATGTGTGGTTGTTGGCTAAGTCACCTCCTCATCAAATACTTCAGTTGAAGCAGTATTGATAGTGGTTTGTGAGTGGTCAGGAGAGATGGGTTGTGTGTGTTCACTTGAGGGAGATATCAAGGGAACAGGTGGTGATGGTGGTGGAGCATGTGCAGGGGATTCAACTGGTGTGTTCTAGTGGTAAGGATCTTCACTCCATATGAGTTCTTGTGGTATGTCCTCAGACTCATCCAGGACATGGGCAAACATATCCACACCTCCTCCCTCATACTGCCCTTTCAGTTTATTAAGGAGGGATCTTCCAAGGTGTGTTTGCACACAAATGTCACCTTCTTTCTCTACCTCAGGCAATTGTTCATTTATTATCAGTTGTAGGAACCTTGGAAACATGAACATCTTGTTCTCTTTCTCCACCCTTATATGATCACAGAGGCAATTCATGATGTATCTGGCACAGTTGTACTTTCTCCCTTCGAATATCCCGATAATGCCAGAGGAGATGTGCCTTGAAAATCTGTCCAACCCAGACTTTCGGTTGGAGATGCACTTAAGATAAGTGTGGCACAGGAAGCGATATAGCTTGCATAGTCTCCCTTTCTTTATCTCCCCATTCCTATAATCTCCATCATGCCCCATCAGCCTAAATACCCTCTGAATATATTCATGGTCGAATACATCAGGATGTCCTTCTTCTTCATCTCCCAACTCTAATGCACTTCGTATTGTGCCTTCATCTACCCACAGTGGTAGATTTCCAATGGTGGCAGTGATAACAGATCCTTCACCTTCATCTTCTACTCTTGCTAAGCTCCAAAAGTCTGTCATATGCGATAGATAGATGAGTGGGTCTGCCGTTAGTGCATAGAAGAGTCGTGTTCTCCTCAGGTATCGTATAATGTCTTTGCACTCATCATCCACGTCTGGGTTTAAGAACGCACAGACATTGTGATCTCTTACAAATCTATTTGCCATGATATCTGTGAGGTTTGAGTTTGAACGATTGACTTCTATGCAGCTGAAAAGGGGTTTTTGAGGGGTTTTTGGCTCAGAATTTCTAGGTTAAGGGTAATTTTGGGTGCATAGAAAAGCCAATGGTTGGAGTACTTTTTTTTACCCCTCTGAGGTTATTAACTATGCCTAATAAATAATTAATAGCAATTAATGATCATATAATTAACCAAAGTATAATATCCACGGAAATCATTGTTTCTTCCGTACTTTATCTACGGAAGAGGACCCATTCTGTCTTCCGAAGAAGCATCTGCGGATGAACAGATTTCACTATATCTACGGAAGATAGCTTCATGTCTTCCGTAGTACGCCTTTGGTTCCGATTAGTTATACTGCTTAGATTAAGGGAATTAGTTGATCAGTTATACTTACTCCCCCTAAATTTGTGATTAATCATCTACGGATAAGTTTATCAAAAATTTATACTAAGATCGCATGATCAGTGAGTGTGTAACTAAACATCACATGAGTATAGTGTTCTGTGGTAGGCAATTGATTGAGAAACTAAGGATCATACTATAAATCAGACACATTCCTGCTTAGTTTGGTTGAGAGAAAAGCCTACTAGATCTAGTGCAAATTGCAAATATGGTGATCTACAGAAGTTCAACCTAGAGTGTATGTTGGGCATGTCCGGCTAGTTATCATGTTTTGGTAAGAATTAAAGATAAACAAGGATGAATGCATCATGCAAGGTGTATGCAAGTCTGTCTCCCAGATTGTGATCAAGTCATTACTTTATCACATACCATGTTCCGTAGATTTTAAGCTCTATCTTAAGATTTCTTTGAAATCTTATTAATGCATTTTATGAATGCTTTTTGAGTACTATGTAGTTGATCCTTTAGGATTCTTTTGGGAGCAGTTCTTTTTGGGAACTTTTAATCAGTATTAGGTCACCAGGTCTTTACTTACGTAAAACAGAGGTGGCCTTTGACCCAGGTCTTTGCTTACGCAAAACAGAGAGTCATGATGCGCAAAGATAGAGGTTATAAGGTGTTACAACATGGTAAGTGTGCATAAGTGATGAGTTGTGTACTTTCTGATGAGACTTACTTGTTAACTTCTCACAAGGACTTATCCATACCAAGTCATCTTGGCTTTATGTTGAGCATGACATAGCTTATTTTCCACTCAGGATGAACCTATTCATATATTCAACACATCAGATCAGTAGATAGTTGATTGGGTGCAGGCAGGATATATGTCATGTTTATAGCATACTATCCTATCCATAGGTTATCAAAATCCTTACACATAAGTTTATGTTGTATCCTCATATGATCACAGTTAATGAGCCTATATACCTGTTGTTAATATTTTGAACTTATTCTAAGTTGATCATGCCTAAGAATTCAATTAAGTACGTAAATCTTACTGAGTCAAAGGCCTTAGTGAACAAATCAGCAAGCTGATTTGTTGTGTCCACTTTGATCAACTTAATTAGTCCCTTTTCTGAGCAGTCTCTTAGAAAATGGTATCTGATTTCTATATGCTTAGTTTTACTATGTTGGACTGGATTAGCAGTGATAAACATAGCAGCTGAATTGTCTATATATATTGGTGTCTGGAGAAAATTGTAACCATAATCAAGTAATTGATTTTGTAACCATAGAACCTGGGAGCAGCCTGCTGAAGTAGCTATGTATTCGGCCTCAGCTGTGGATACTGAAACATTTGTCTGTTTTTTGCACTGCCAAGACACAAGTCTTGGTCCTATGAATTGACATCTTCCAGTTGTTGATTTTCTATTATTGTTGCATCCTCCGTAGTCACTGTCTGAATAGGAGTACAGCTTGAAGTCTCTTCTTTAGGATACCAAAGTCCAAGTGATGGTTTCCTTTGAGGTATCTGAATATTCTCTTTACTGCATTCAAGTGGGACTCCTTTGGTTCTGCTTGATACCTAGCAAACACACACACAGCAAATATTATGTCAGGTCTACTAGCAGTTAAGTACATTAATGATCCTATCATAGATCTATATAATTTTTGATCAATAGACTTCCCTGTTGGATCTGGTATAATTTTATCTATAGTAGATGCTGGTGTTTTGCATGACACACAGTCTGCAAGGTTGTATTTCTTCAGTGTTTGAAGGATATACTTTTCTTGATTGATGAAGATGCCATCTGTTTTCTGATGAACTTGTAATCCTAAGAAGAAAGTTAATTCTCCCATTAAACTCATCTGAAACTCAGATTGCATTAAGGCTTCAAACTCTTCACAGAGTCTCTTGTTTGTTGATCCAAATATGATGTCATCAACATATACTTAAACAACTAAGAGATCTTGATGTTTATGTTTGAGGAAGAGTGTCTGGTCAATTGTTTCTCTCTTGCATCCATGTCTTAGGAGAAACTTGGATAGTGTTTCATACTTTTCTTGGTGCTTGATGAAGTCATATAAAGCTTTATCAAGCTTGTACACCCTGTGAGGGTAATCAGGATCTTCAAATCCTGGTGGTTGAGCAACATAGACCTCTTCATCAATTTTACCATATAATAAGGCACACTTTACATCCATTTGGTAAACTGTGAACTTCTTATATGATGCATATGCCAAAAACACTCTTATTGCCTCAATCCTTGCAACTGGTGCAAAGACTTCATCGTAGTCTATGCCGTCCTCTTGTGTGTAGCCTTGAACAATCAGCCTTGCTTTGTTTCTGATTATTATTCCCCTGTCATCTAGCTTATTTTTAAATAACCACCTTGTGCCAATGGGATATTGTCCTTCAGGGAGATCAACTAGATTCCACATCTTCTTTTTCCTGAATTGCTGAAGTTCTTCTTGCATTGCTTCAATCCAGCTGTTGTCTTTCAAGGCTTCTGTTATGTTGGGAGGAACTACTTATGATAGAAAGCAGGAGAATAGACAAGTGTTTGTAGCCCCCCCTTGTCTTCTGGTAGTTCTGTTGTGGAGGTCACCTATCATTTATCAATTGGGTGATACTTATGTGCTCTAACTGTTAGTACATCATTAACTTGGATGGATGAATCCAGGTTTGTGATGTTGGTTGTTGGAGATGAGAGTAGTTGTGATGGAGAGTCAACAAAATAGTTCATCTCATTTTCTGGTGCAGCTGACTGAGCTTCCGCAGGAACATGTATGTCATCCGGGGTAGTGGACATGTCTTCCGCAGGGACTTGATCAGCTGTAGTTTCAGAGCAGGATATTTCTGTGTGTGACAATGGTGTTGAGTGGTTTTCTGATGTGGTTTGATTATTAGGGGATCTCAGTCCATCATCGGCAGGAGTAGGAACATCTACGGAAGTAGATGGTACTTCAGCTGATGTGCATGGTGTGAGGTCATCAGAAACATCTTTACTAGTTTGTGCTGATGCATCAGGATCAGTGTTACTTTGGTTCTCCAAGGGAGTGACTCTAGGTGGGTCAGCTGTCAATGGTACACCCATATTTGGAGGAACATAAGGGTAACATGTATCAGCAGCACCTGTCATGTTAAGATAACCAGAGTTAAATGAGTTAGTTAATGCATATATATCAAACAGCCAAGATGATCCTTTTACTGGCTGTGGAAATAAGGATTCATCAAAGGATACATTAGGAGTTTCTTCCACTATGCTATCATGTGGAATATAGACTCTATATGATTTAGATGTTGATGAGTAACCAACAAAGAAACCATCATAGACTTTTTCAGCAAATTTTCCTAACTGTTCTTTTGTGTTTAATACAGATACGTGACACCCAAAAGCTTTAAGATATCCTATAAAAGGTTTTCTTTTAAACAGAAGTTCATAAGGTGTTTTATTATATTCTTTGACAATCAAAGTTCTGTTTTGAACAATGCAGGCTGTGTTCACAGCTTCTGCCCAAAATGTTATTGGCAGATGTGAGTCAGCTAGCATTGTTCTTGCTGCTTCAACTAGAGTTCTGTTTCTCCTCTCAGCAACTCCATTCTGTTGAGGAGTTCTTGGAGCACTAAATTGCCTAGCTATGCCTTTATCCCTGTAAAATAAGTCTAAGACATAATTAACAAATTCAGTTCCATTATCACTTCTCAGTATCTTGATTCTTAGATCAAGTTGATTTTCTATCTTAGTGATGAACTTCATTAAAAATTCTGATGTTTCACTTTTATGTTTTAAGAAAAATACCCAAGTAAATCTAGCGAAATCACCAATAATCACCAAACAGTACTGCATTTTGCCAATGCTTAACACATTGGTGGGACCAAAAAGATCCATGTGCAGTAACTTTAGTGGTGTTGTGTTTATGTTAATTGTTTTGGACTTATGTGATACTTTATGTTGTTTGCATTTATAGCATGATAAACAGTGATTAAAATAGTAAAATTCTTTCTTTGGAACACCAATGACTAAGTCATTTTTCACCAATTTATCCGTGTTCTTCATGTTGGAATGAGCCATCCTTCTGTGCCAGAGTTGTACTTCATCTTCTGATGATTTAGAGATCAGGCATGTTTCTTTGCTTGTTAGTGCAGTGTTGTTCATATCCAACACATAGGTGTTACCTTTTCTTGGGGCTTTAAGAAGGATCCAGTCTTCTGGAATTTTGAAACCTGGCTTAAGAATGTAGCAATCAGATTTATCAAAGAAAGTAGTATAGTGTTGGTCACATGATTGTGATACACTTAGTAAGTTAAACTGTAAGTTTTCATAAAAGTTAACTTTTTCAAACTTTAAAACTCATTTGTTACCATTCCTTCACCAGTAATTTTACCTCCCTTCTTATCCCCACCAAATGCTACATATGAAGCATTCTTATGTTTGAAGTTCTGCGTGCAGTCTCCTGTCATATGTCTGGAATAGCCACTGTCAATATACCAATTGTTGTCAGCCCTCATTGGATGTTTCTGTAAACAAAAATGAATTTAGTTAGACTTAGGAGCCCAAGCCTTGCTGGTCTTGGGCTTGACATTGTTATCTAATGTATCAACTTTCTCATGAATAAGACTTGAAGTTTCTAGATTAGTTGTACAGTCAATTAATTCATTATGTTTAGTTTGGGGTGAGGATGTAATGGTTGATGAGGTTGAGGTGATGTCTTCTTGATTTATACTGACTTGGTTAGTCAGTTTTGTTTGAGACTTCTTCTTTGATGTGGATGATGAGGAATTGCCAGAAAATATTTCTACATCCTTTGCTTTGGACTTAGGCACATCATTGCCTTTGTCAAAATGATCAAAGAAGTTGTTTTCTTCCTCAAGTGCTACCTTTTTGTGTGGTGCATTCTTTTGCACTTGTATTGATTTCTCCTTCTTATTCTTTAATTTCATTTCAGCAACTTTGTTGTTTTTCTTAGTAACTTTTTGTTTTTGTTGTTGTTTCTTTTGGTTTGAATCTCTATCATCTTCAGAAGATTGTGAGTCTGACTCAGAGGTATCTACTTTCTTTGTCTTGAGATCTTTTTTTTGTTCTTCTTGTTGAAGTAGCATTCCTTTGTAGTATGGTTGTTTTTGTTTCATATTGCATAATATTTGTTGAAGTAACAATCTGAATCATATGATTGTTCATGCTGTATATTGAGCAATAGCTGCTGAAGTAGGGTTCTTCTGTGCTGTGGTTGTGCATGTCACACCATTTACAGTAAACTTCATCTTCACTTTCAGATTCATTCCTTTTCTTTGCCTTCTTTTTGCTCATCAGTTTGCTTCTTTAATTCCTTATTAATTTTATCTGCTGATGAGTCTTTTCCTCTTCCGTACATGATATCAAAAGGTTCTTGTGTTGTATCTTTTGTGACCTTTTTCTTGGTATGTTCTGATTTCTTCCGCAGATGATTAGCGGAAGTTATGGTCTTTTCTCCTGATCCTCTTTTTGCTTACTTTTCTTTATTTAATTTATTGAATGCATGTATGCCTTCATTTAATTGCTCAATTCTTGTGTGGATTGTCTTTAGCAGATTTCTTTGTTTTGGTGGATAGGGTAGTTTAAGTTCATTTAGTACCTTTGGAATTGAGTATTCTTTTAACACAGTTTTATCCTTACCCAGCCCAGCATTATTAGTCTCATCCTCTTCATCTAAGTCATCACAGTTGTCATAATCAAATTCTGACAGCTCGGAGTCTGATGAACTAGATTCAGATGACTCAGTTTATTAAGTTTATCTGATGACTCAGGTATGAAGTGATTAGATAAACTGTTGGTCATTGACTCAGGTAAAGAAATATAATTGTTTGTAACTGGTGGTGCAGCTGCATGAAATCCTAATCCTGGCTTGTTCTTAGACTCAATATGAGAGTTTAACAGTTTCTCATACTGTTGTGATGACAATTGGAATTTTTGCAGTTTCACCTCAGTAGATGCATGTTCTAACATAGATTTGGTTAAAGATGTAGTCAGATGCTCAACTTGTGCTTTTAGATTGTAATTTTCAGATGCAAGTTTATCTAAATCCTTTTGTAAAGAATTAATTTTGACTTGATAAAGTTTGTGTTCTCTAACATGAGATTCATTTAAGAGTAAGGTTTCTTTTACTTTATCAACCAATTATTGAGCATGTGTTCTATATCTTTCTACTTCATCTATGCAAGAAGGGGAACATAACCTTTCTCTTACCTCAGTGGCCATTGGAGGGAATTTGTTTTCCATATTGGGCATTAAAGCTTGGTTTTCAGCAAGTACTTCCTTCTCATACATGCTCCAATCACAAGTACCATCCTGCAAAATAATTAAACCAGTTTCTTTAGTGTTAGAGATACCTGTTGTATTGTTTGGTGGGGATGCATTGGTTAATAATGGTTGTGTGATACTCCTTTGACTAGGCTGTCTTAAGTCAGTTGACTGTTGTTGGCTGTTATTGCACTCCCTTGAAAAGTGTCCAAATAGATTGCACTTAAAGCATCTCACTTTAGACTTATCTATACCAATTTTTGTTGTTCTTCCTCCAACAGACAGTCCTTTGTTTCTTTTCATGTACATCTTAGCTCTATAGGCAATCATTGCTATTTGCCATTGCAGATCCATCTCTTCCACTTCATCAGGATGAAGTTCTTCTATATCTTGTTGACAAAAGTGAGCAGGAGTCAAGGTGCTTCCTAGATAAGCCTGAAAGCTTGAGCTAAAAGCTACAAAGGTAGCTTTCTGTTCTTCAGTCTCCAGAACCACAGTAATTGGTTCTGTTTGATTGTTATTTTTCTTGCTTTTGGATTCATCAGCCTTTCCTTTTTTCTGTTTGTGCTGATTGCTTTGAGTTCTAGATTTTGAAGACTTTGCTACGTAGAAACTTGT
This sequence comes from Flaveria sonorensis, assembly GCA_025506505.1. Classification (NCBI taxonomy): domain Eukaryota; kingdom Viridiplantae; phylum Streptophyta; class Magnoliopsida; order Asterales; family Asteraceae; genus Flaveria; species Flaveria sonorensis. The sequence goes on from CM046431.1 coordinate 7,242,463, forward strand.
TTCTCCTTCCTGTTCACCTTCATCACTAGATTTGTCTTCATCTTCATTACAGATGAATGCACTACCAGTATTCTTCAGTTCTTTGAATTGATAAGGTGCTATAGGTGCTTTCACACTTTTGTTTCTTGTCTTTTCATCCAGCTCCAATGCTTCTACTTTTGCCACTAGAGTGTCTAGACCTATTGTTTTTAGATCAATGGTATTTTTAAACATGGACACAGTCTGTGTCCAGTTTTCAGGCAAAGAATGAAGCATCTTTTTATTCAATTCTTAATTGTTGTACTTAAGTTCAAGGATGTTCATCTCTGTAACAAGTTGCATAAATCTATGCAATTGTTGAGGGACTGACTCACCCGGAATATGATGGAATGTTTCATATTGTGCACGGAGAGTATCCTTCTTTATGCTTCTAATCTCGTCACTACCTTCACACAGAGTGTGCAGGATTTTCCATAACGAGTTAGCTGTTTTGTATAATTCACACCTGATCAAGAGTTCTTCAAGCAAAGCCATAGTAAGCATACTATAAGCTTTGATGTCAATCTTGACTCTCTTGGCATCATCAGGTGATAGATTCTTTAAACTGATGGGTTGATTATTATCCTTATAATCTGCTCCTAAGGCAGGTGGGATATAAGGTCCTTCGGTAATGGAAGCCGATAAGTCAGAATCTGTGTAATTAACATGATTCCTGAATCGGATTTTCCAGGTTTTAAAATCAGATTTGTTTTTCAGTTTAGGAGGTTGATAAGCACCAACAACTGAATTACTCACGATAATTAATTTATTTAGAAAGCAATAATTTTGTTTTATCAGAAATCGATTAAACAAATCAAAGCTGATAGATCAATTGATCTGGATCAATGAGCACCAAGCTCTGATACCACCTGTGAATCCAAGGATCGTTCAGAAATTATCAGAATTGATTTGAATAAGTATTGATCGTGGAATTATCAATACTTGGTGTTTAATCTATTAATAATACTAAAATTACCAATCAAACAAATAAAATAAGAATAATCAAACCGAAAGAACTCAAGAATGTTGATCGTAATGCTTTCTTGTTGCTATTGAGGTTGCTGATCTTGAATACAATGATTTAGATAATGATTACTGATGATTCTAATGATCCTCAACTGTTGTTATGTCCGTTCTATGTTGTTGATCTCGTATATATATATAGAGATCTAATTCTGTTTTATTGCTAGCTATTTTGTTGCTATAATTAAGCTAATTAAACTTATCCAAAATCCTCGCCATGTTTATCGGCTTAGAAATTTGAGATATACAACGAATCTAATATGAATAAAGTTGTTGATGTGACGTGGAATATCCGCTTGAATAATATGTCTTCCATCGTCATTAATGTTGTTGTTCTGCCACGTTGACTTGTTGACTTGATGTTGATTTCTGAGTTAATTGCTCTTCCGCATGAATTTACTCTTCCGCAGATAACTAGTCTTCCGCAGCAACACTTTGTTCTTCAGTACTTGTTCTTGTGATTTCGCAGGAGTTCTTGTCTTACGCAGCAATCCCTCCTTCAGCAGCTTCACTTGTTCTTTTCTTGTTCAGCTAAAGTTGTTCTTCCTTATGAGATCCACGGATGTACATTCTTCAGTTATGTTCCTAAGAACATCTACGAAAGAACACTTTATTCATCCGCAGTTGTTCCAACACTTGGTCAATTTTCCAATTGACGCAGTTTAATGTTGCCTGCATATTCACACATACATTCTGAAATATATTATATCATCTATGAATATATTATGAAGTACAAATTAAATGTTATTTAATTCATAAACACAATTATAATCAAATATATTCATTTTATATCATCAAGAACAATAATTACAATAATGATTACAAGAGTGATTTTTATCATCTAAACCTATACAAGCGATTTATCCCTAACAAAAACTTATAGTTTCCAAGATAACAAAATGACGATTAAAAGACACAATGACACATTGTGTTATTTGGTCATTGTTTTTAATGCGGTAGATTAATTAGTTGTTAATTTAGTATTGTGTTTTACATATTAGATATACATAACAATGTTATTCCATTATTATATTTTTTAAAACTCATCATTTTGGAAAAACACAATAGTATTTAAAAAACAATAACTAAAAAAGACACAATGAACTACACTAAAAACATAATGACGAGATATAAGTTTAATAACATAAAATTTTTTAATCTTTTTATATATTAATATTGTACTCGTTTTAAAGATGAAAAACGTTTGTTTTTTTGATGTAATTTTTATAAAAAAAAATACCGTACATAAAAGTTATGAATGTTTTAAAAAATGAGGGATATTGCAACAAGTCAACAAAAGTGGTTATTCCTAAAATAGCCCTCTAACAAATTTTTTCCTACAATTTTGACCTCAACGATTGATTAATGAGATAGATGGTCGATATTACTTCTTACACAATTTAGTTTTAAAAGACTTTGTATTTGAACCATTTCCTAATAATATATCAAGCATGTTAAAGTTAAAACGAGATATCTCAAAACTTTATTAAAATAAATGAATATTTTGGGTTAGTCTCTGATGTGTTAAAATAAGCTCTGTGAGGGGATCAACTGCAACAGGTTGCCTCTCGGCTTCTCGTGTCCGCCTGAACCAAGTCCTTCAGTTCCAATAAGCATTATAACTTCCGCCTTTCTATTGGATTTGCTTTTGTCGGTTGTGTTGTTGCCACCGGTTTTGGCCCTAGGCGGTGATGGTGGGTTGCCATCGAGGAGGTGGTGTATGTTGTTCCTATTATCTAGCCAAACCATCTTGAGATTCGGTTACTGCCCGTAGACACCGATGCTACAGTGTCGATGATCTGGTTGTACTGTGGAAAAAGCATGCCTATCACGTGCGCATCACGCGCCATGAAAAAGACATAGTTTTATAAATATTATAATTCTTTTCTTGAAAATACAAGTTTTTTAATGAAGACTTATGATGTTTTTAAATTATAACTTTAAAAAGATATAATATTTTATATGTTTAGAGATGAGTATATAAAATTGCTTACCAATTTTGTATATATAACATTAATATTCACTATGTCTTAAAAAGACATGCATGTTTTATTACTTAATTTCTTACCAATTTTGTATGTTATAACAATCTTGATAAAAATGTGAAAGCAACTTAGCTTACAACTTTGTAAAAGAAGAAAAAAACTCAAAAGATATTTCTTAAAATAGAAAAGGCTTGTGTTTATCATTATAGATGACTTCTTTGGAAATGGTTTGATTTTTTATTTTTATTTTTTAATATTAGATTAATATTTATAATTAAACATAATTTCTTTCCATTTGTTCTAATTATATATATACTTTAAAAACAAACTAAATGATTAGTTTGAGTTTTTGTTATTTTGTATTTTGACCACATATTTTATGGGTTTTCCATTTTGGTCCTCCATACCCACCTTCTATATACATGCATAAAAAGAGAAACTTTTTAGATAGAAAAATAATGTAACTAATGGTGCTTGTGGTGGTGGCCAGCCGTTGTATCCTCGCTTCCCATGTGTCATCTTCCCTTGATGGCGGTCCTCTAAGTGGACCTACGATCAGCGGATTGGAGTTGTTCTGGATAGACAAGGATGTGACCGATGACGCCGGTAGCGGTGGAGGCGGTGGCAGACCATCGTTTCCTCGCTACCCGAGTGGACCTACAATCAACGGATTTGAGTTATTATGGACATTACGTTGTCTCTTTCAAGAAACATAAAAAACATTCACCATGGCGTCCATTTTAGTACAAATGCGTGACATACCAGTGAGTCAACGCCCGCGGGGTAAAATACTAGTTATGGTTGATTTTGATGATGTCTAATTTTCATTAAATCATTCTAACCTTAAATATTTTTATCTTTTCATTTATAAAGAATAACATCTAATCTAGTTAACAATAAAAAAATTATTAAACTAAGAATGGCTGAATCTATAACTTTTAATCTATAGCTTCTAATAAAGTAAGATTTTCTAAAGACACTTGGCAATCAATAAGTGCATCCTAATTGAGTTTTTCTGCCTAGAACATTTTAAATTATGATTGCATTTTATTTTGGAATCTATAATTTTTAATTTAATAAAAATGCATTTACTAATCATTTAAACAAAAACAATCAATAGTTATCATAATAAACATTTTAAATAGTTTTCATATTAAAATTTGATATAATCTAAATTTCAAGTATTTCCATTTTAAAAATTGATATTAAATAAAGTGTGCTGATTATACGACTTCTTAATTTTTAAATTGTTTAAAATTTTATATATATGTTAAAGAAGTAACTGTTTCGAAAATAACACTTTAGTATAATAAAAAATACAATAAATTATCATTCATTTAAAATTAAAACTAAAAATTTATATTACTATTTAAGTTAAAAACAATTTATGATAAAATTATACGATAAATTATCATTCATTATAAACATATTATATCTTGAACTGGCAAATTATTTGAGAAAAAAAATTCAACAATCTATGAACAAAAGGTATTAATATTATAGTAATATTCGGATTCAGGCATTATTTAAAAGAAATTGTCTTAATATGACCAAAATGATATCTTTAAGTCCCTAATTCATTTTATAAATTATTCTTTTAAAAAATATAAAGATGATTACTATTTTTTGTATACTCATATTGTATTATGAAATTACTTCACAAAAAATAAAACTCAAAATATATTTAACTTTTTTGAATGATCTTGACATGAAGAAATATGACTATACAATTATAGTAAAAATAATTAGACATTGAAAAAAACGAACGTTCACAAGTGAGGTGAACACATATTCTATTGAGATGATATTAATGGATGAGTAGGTACATATTAGATTAACTAAATTATTTATTATATCTATTATTTAAAATTTTAATACTTAACTTTGTAATTAAAATACTGTGTTCTAATTCCAAAGTATTAAAGTACAACCTAACGCCTAAAACATAATTTTTTATAAGATGTTTGAAAACGATTTATGTGAAAATAACTGTTTTTTCATTCATAAGCCATTGTTTGATGAAAATCGTTTCAAATGTAAGAATTTTGATAATAAACTTATACTATGCTTAAATTTTGATACAACAGTTACCAAACATACAAACTTTCTAGGCTTTAAATATGGTTTTGATTTCACTACCATTCGGCTTATTTTATATCATTTCATCCCTTTAAATTTTGGATTTGGTTTGTTTTCTAATCTTAAATTTATTATAATTATATAATTTTTTAAATTTATTACACTAACAATATGTAATTTATAGAGTCATTATATATTTACATCTTATCATGTGAAGACAAAAAATCAACTTAAAATCAAATCTACAATCTTACAATATATTTTTTTCATCGGTCGCGTAACACACGAGTATGTGTGTGTGTAGGGTGACTTTCAATTGTAGACCATTAGAAATTGTGTAAACCAATAAAGCATTTCCACCACTCAAAATGCAACAGGTGTCATGTTTTATTAAAAAAAATCTAATGTTGAGGGCATTTTAGTCCTTTTCTATTTTTCACTTCTTTTCATTTATATTTTTTTAATATTATATTAGCACAATAATCTATGTGTTTGTGTTTTGATGTTTTTGTACTATTTTTTTAATATTATATTAACATTATAACTTATATGTTAATGATATGAGTTTTATTAATACCTTAACAATTGTGTAAAAGATAGTTTTGAATATTTTAAAATATGCGTAAATTATTTAATAAACACTTTAACACATGTATAAAAAATAGTTTTAAGATAGTTTTGAATACTTTAACACATGTTTTTCAATACTTAGACACGTGTATATAAAATAGTTCTGAGTATTTTAACATGAGTAAAAGTAAAAATCATATGTGTAATAATTAATTAAACATGAGTAGAAAACATTTACACAAATCAAAAGATAATCTATATTTAAGAATCAAAAAAATATTAACAGAATTAGAAATAAAAAATCCGCATGCTCCTTTGTTGATCACGCATTATTCACATCTTAGATTTGGACTATTCAATATGTATAGAAAATGAAAACCAATATGTAACAAGAATCGGTAACTATTCAAATTATAGAAATATAAATCTGAATAAGAAACGAGAAGTTTACATATGTGTATATTCAGTTTGCACATATGTAAAACTCATTCTATACATGTTTACATATAAAAACCCAATAAAAATAGATTTGATAAAAAATATAGAATTAATTATCCCACATACACATGTGTAATAATTTATATACACACTATAAACTAATATTTTAACAAGAATATTTGAGTAGTTTCTTAGAAAACATTACCAACTACATGTGTACATATGTATAAAAATATATTTAACCAACATAAAAAGTATATACACATTTGTAACCTTACAGATCTGAGTACTTCACTAAAAACATCAACAATAAAAAACTTATATTTAAAAGTTGAACACCAACAAGAAACCCAGATCTTACGTTAAACAACAACAAAAAACCACAAGATCGTCGGAGTCGGAGTCGCCACCATAGCAACCGTTGTCGCCGTCATCGCTTCCGTAGATGGTGGTAGCCATCGTCTTCATTGTTGTCATCTTCTTACTTTGAACAGCGACAACAAAGCACATGTAACTCAGATTTAACAAATTATCACCAACAAAAAAAACATAGATCTAAACTTGAACACCAATATAAATTTCTTAAAACAACAAAACAAACCTGATCTAACCTTGAACACCAACAAAAAACCATCGGTTCGTCGTCACCACCGTCACCGTTCTAGATGATGGTCAACCACCGATGAAAGCTTTCATATCTTGATTTTCTCTTGGTCTCTTTTTGTTTTTCATCTTTTAGAGAGAGAGAAAATTATGGCAAAAGATTAGAGATTTAGTTTTACAGAGATAGATTGATTGATTGAAATGGGTATTGTGAAAAGTGAGGATATAAGAATTCAATTTTATCATAATATAAAATGATCAAATTACATTTTTTTTGTTTTTTTATAAGTAGGTCCCATCATTTAAACCAAAATGTATATTTTTTATTCTAAAAAGTCTAGTCCATTGATCAAATCTATTTAATAGTTGAGATTTGTTTATTTGTTTACATAATTTTTAATGTTTTACAGTTGAACCTCACTTTATTTATTTATATATATATATATATATATATATATATATATATATATATATATGCAATTTATTCTTCTATATTTATTTTATACGAATCGTTCAATCATTAAATTTTAATTGGTGAATAATAATCCACTTACCTTATCACATTATTGATTTTAAGTATCTTTTTATCAAACTTAATCTTAAAAAACTATTCTCCCTATAGGAGAAAACTATGACTTCTCTTAATATATGGTTCTTTACAAGGTTAGTAATGAAACTAGTTTTTGAATGGGGATAGTGTTTCTTGATTTTAATATAATTTTTTTGCCTTTTAATAAGTATTATTTGCTTAATTTAATAAACAAAAACCCTCCCCATTATTTATGATTTGCTTAAGAAATATTACACCAACACACTTGTTCAATTATTCTGAGCACACCGTATAGCTTCAAGAACACCAACAACCAACATTTGCGGTGAGTTTTGGTCTAGAAATAACATGTGGGATGGGACTGAGAGCAACAAGAGAGAAAGAGATGGTGAGGGGTCACCGACAAGAGAACCATCTGAGTGACGAGTTGGACAAAAGAGGATTGGGTTTTTGTATAATTTTTCTTTGTGTAAATTACGCAAGTAGTTTTGATGGATTTGTAAAATGATAAACTATCATTTTAAATACTTTAATAGAAATTTGGATGGAAGTTAGCATTAGATCTCAAAGATATTCAAAATGACAACTATAGATATCCAAAGAGGTAACTACTTAAAGTTAGACCTTAAAAGTATTACTTTTAACAAACCATAAGGATTGTTCATGTAGTTAGCTTGTTTTTATGTTAAGCTGTTATGTATACTCACAATAAGGTGTTGGGTTTCGTACATGGTCTTTATAAACTTTAACAAGGATTTTAGATACGAATCAAAACCATAGATCCAGGTTTAGAGATCATACCTTTCAAGAGAAGTAACAGCAAACAAGTTGGAGCACCACGAGATCAACGAACCAATCGCTAGATATGGAAACACAAACGCTAAACGACCGAACAAACTCCAAACCCTGTTTTGGTTCTTGATCACGATTGAGACCCAAGACACAAACCGACTTCAGCCAGTTTTATTTCGCGACAACAACAATGCACGTTTATGGCAGTAAGAGGCGATTGGTGATGACGAGTAGGTTGGACCTAAGGATGATTGATCAAGTGTGGTATAAAATCTGCTAGTAAGAAGACTAAAGATGAATCATTGATCTCAATGGAAATAGGTTTATGATAAGATTAAAAAACAAAAAAAAAACTTTTCTCAGACAATATTATTAAATCAATTTTAGGAAATTTTGATCAACTGAATCTTTTCAGACGAGTCTAGAGACATGATTGAGATATCTTATGATTTAGTGATGAGAAACTCTATGCATGTATCCATTAAAAAGACTTGAAAAGATTTTTCATATTATTTGTTTTTAACTTGGGAGAATGTGATATTGTTTTATGTTAAGTATTTTAAATGATGGGGTTATGAAGTTCTAATAACAAAACCAAGTGGTTGAGGTGAAGCACCTTAAGACTTCATTAAAATATGAGAGGTCTTCCCACCGGTGACAACAAACCAAAGGGTTTCAGGTTGGGTCAGATGGTTTTCCTCCTAAAGGTGGTCTTAGGACTAATGTACGAGCTTTACTTCGAAGACGTGCCAGCTTAATGTCCCAAGGTTTCGTACTCGAGTAATGAAGATAATCGGTGGGCTTCTATCGCCAACGAAAACCACTGCGGAACCCAAATCCATATGGAGATTGCACCGACTTGATGGGGAGAAGATGATAAAATAATGACAGATCCTTTCTCTCACTCTCTCTCTCTCTCTCTCTCTATATATATATATATCACTCTGTAATAAAACAACGACTATCCACATGTTTTTTTAATGGCTAATTAAATCACTGATGGGTCACTGGTCCACCGGATCATCTTCATTACTCGAGTACGAAACCTTGGAGCACTAGGCAAGCATGCCGCCAGAAGGAAGTTCGTACATCAATCTGTCCCCATCAGTCCCGAACTTGAGACAACCATCAGGAGAAGCCCACCTTAGATGAGAAAACTCGTTGGCCCAACCTAAAACCCCATTTTATATTTTGTGTCACAGTTGGGACTTAAACCCAAAACCTCCTTCTATTTTAATAAGTCTTGGGATACCTCACCTTAACCAATTTAGCTAAAACTTATTTGCACCTAAAAGTCAATAGTTAAATTCATTAAAAAATTGGTCTTATGATTATTCCAGTAACTTTCCATTTAATACTTAGGTCCTTAATTATTAAGGTAGAGTTATAGTAAAAATGATATTTAATCTAAAAAGCCAAGAAAAGATTGTAGACTTGACACGTAGCTTTCTATTGTCTTAAAAAGGATGGCATTTTGGTCATTGTGTCAAATACGTCAGCTCATTATGCCAAATACGTCAGCTTATTGTGTCTTATATGTTCATTATGTCAAATATTAGTTTATTGTGTAATATATTTTACATCACTTGTTATATGTATTCATCATTATGTTTTACGTTTTAAATCATTTTATCTTATTTTTGTCGTTGTTCTATAGATTATATAAACTTGTTATCTATCATTATGTTTTACCATTAGAAGCATTCGATGATATACTTTCACTAATGTATTTTTCGTAACTCATAGTGTTGAAGATAACACAATACGTTATTTTGTCATTGTTTTTTATAAATTATATAAACTTCTGTTATCTATCATTGTGTTTTACAATTAGAATTACACACTGATCTTATTTTACAATGAGACGTTATGTTGTTCTGTCATTGTTCTTATTGTATTAGATTAACTACATGTTAATTTTTATATTATGTTTTACATATTAGAGAGATACAACAGTATTATTCCATCATTGTTTTTTTAATATATCATTTAAAAAACACAACAGCATTCAGAAAAATACTAAGAAAAATACACAATGAACTGCACTAAATACGTAATAACGAGATATGAGATTAAAACGTAAAAAAATATTATATTTTATATAATAATAATTCACTCATTTATCGCTCATTTTTATGGTGTAATTCTTGTAAAAAAATAATTTTGACATAAAAGTTACGATTGTTTAAAAAAATGGAAGTATTTGCAAAATTTCAATAAAAGTGGTATTCCTAAAATATACTTCTAACAAAATTTTTCATATAATTTGATCTTAACTATTAATTAAGAATATTAATGGTTGTGATTAATTTTTACACTTTTTAGTTGTAAGAGCATTTTTATTTCAACATTTCCTTAATTATTATTTTTCAATAATATTGTACTCATTTTAAAGATAAAAAATGCTCATTTTTGTAGTGTAATTTTTATAATAAAAAAATAATATCATACATAAAAGTTATAAACATTTAAAAAAATAGAAGTACTTGTAAAAATTCAACAAAAGTGGTTATTCTTAAAATATTCTTCCAACAAACTTTCCGTATAATTGGATCTCAACTATTGATTAAAAATATTGATGGCTGTGATTAATTCTTAAACTTTTTACTCTTAAAAATGTTTTTATTTGAACATTTCCCTAATTATTATTCTTCAATAATAAATCATACATTTATTTAATCATAAATCATAAAGATTTGTGTCCCATAAGCGGTCCAAAGTTAAAAACATCAATGAGATTTTGTGAAAATATATTTGCAACTTTTGTAAGAAACTTTTTAACAAAATGGTTAATTATAAGTTTATATCTTTTACATTTTATATCAAATTAATGGTCTTGTAAGATAGAATATAAGAAGTAATCAAACCATTAATTTATTTAATCAATTGTTGAGATCAAATTATAGGAAAAAGTTTGTTAAAATTATTTTAGGTATGATCATTTTGTTAATTTTTTTCAAGTTCTCCAATTTTTTAAATATTCATAACTTTATATAAGATGTATTTTTTAATAAAAATTACACCATAAATCTGATCTTATTTTATCTTTAAAACAAACATAGTATTCTTATATAAAAAAGATAATAAAAAATAAAATTTTTCAGCTCATATTATTTTTGCTAGTCATTGTGTTTTTAGTGCAGTTTATTGTGTCTTTGTGCTTGTTTATTTTTATAACATTATTGTGTTTTTTAAAATGATAAATTCTAAAAAAATACAATGGTGAATGACATTATTATGTACCTCTGTATATAAAACATAATAATAAAATAACAACTAATTAAGCTAATACATTAAAAATAATGATAAAATAACACAAAATGATATAAAATGTAAAATACAATGATAAATGTCTTAATGTGTTTTTTATGCTCGTTGTTATGTTTTCCAGAACACTATGAGTTCTAAAAAACTTAGTGAAATAATATCGTTGTGTAATTCTAATTGTAAAACACAATAATAAGATAACAACAAGCTTATATAAATATATAAAAAAATGATAAAAATAACATGAAATGATACAAAAAATAAAACACAATAAAAACATATATATATAATGAAAAATATTTAAAACAATGACCTGATATTTGATACAATGATCTTACATATTAAACACAATAAACTGACGTATTTGATACAATGATCAAATTGTTCTCACCTTTATAACAATAGAAGAATGCACATCACATCCAATATCATTCTTATTTTTTTAGATTAATATCATTTTTACTATAACTCTATCATAAGATAGTTTTATACTATTTTAATATCAATGATTAATTATAAGCCTAAGTTTTAATTAGAGTCAAACCTGACTTAATTAGCCTTTGTAAACCTAGATTGAGCCCATAGGTCGTATGCATCTATAAAGAAGCCCAAATGACAAATGCAACTTTGTTGGACCAACTCACCTTATTAGTTCTAATTTTAATGGAACTTCTAAATTCAATAGCCCATCATATTACGCTGGCGAGAAACGTGCATAATTGTTGATGTTGAGCCGTAGAAATTGGAAAGAAAAAAAAAAAACAGTTTTGTAAATCAAAGCCGACAACCTGACCCGACTGGGCCGGCAAACCGATTTCACTCCAACTCTGTTCCAATTGGATCCAACCTGCGGGTTTTAGATTGGTATTTAATCATATCCAGTAAAACCGGTTTCAACCAGGTAAAACCCATGATTTGATTCATTGATTCAAGGCCGGGTTTCAACAAAGGTGTATTTTAAAAAAAAGGAGATTTAATATAATACATGTATTATTCAATTACCTGGTATAAATTATCTACAAGGATCTAAAATTATGATATATAGGATCTAAAATTATGATATATAGGGGTCGTTTACTGTACAAAGTGTAATTTTCGCGCGAAGCGTACGAAGTAACCAGGGCATGACACGTGTTTTTTGACGGATGGGTGGTTTCATCCGCGTCATAATTACGCAAACAAGGTATATACTTACGCAAGTTATATTCATAATTACGCAAGTTATAGCTATTATTACGCAAAGTAAAATTACTCACGTCATAAAAAATAATTACCCAAGTTATATGATAATTACGCAAGTTATGTTCATAATTACCCAATTAATAACCACGCAAGTAATACGCACTACACATAGACGTTTTTAAAAAATGTGTTGATTTTTTTAAAAAAATATAGCAATAGTATACTCAAATTAAAGAGAATAAAATGCTCCATTTTATGGTGTAATTTTTTTTAGTAATAACGTCTTTTAAATTTTAATCTGAACCGTTTATTTTCTAAATCAATTGTTAAAATTACTTCGTATAATACATATGATTTTTTAACTTTATATAGTTAACTTTCTATATATATATATATATATATATATAATCAAAATCGGTGGTTAATATAAACAGTTTCACCGCTACGTGGTACTGTTTCAATTGACTGTATTTTTGTTTTTCATTATTTTCATTCTATATTAATGTATGCGCACACCCTGCTTCTCTAAGCGGTTCTTTCATTTTACATGTTTATTTATTTATTATATTTTCTTTTATTATTTTATTAATTTTTATAAACGAATTCATATATTAAATTAATTTTGATTAAATGTTGTATTTTCAAAAATGTCACTTTACATGCTTGTTTTTTAACTATATTACATTTACGTGACGTAAATCTTATTAAAAAATTAGTTGTGCCAGGTATAAATTATTTTCAATTTTACCCATGAAAAAGTTTAGCCACAGCAAACGGGCTCTTCTTGTTTTTTTTAATAACAAACTTACTCTATATTTAAATTACTTCAATATACATCATGCTTAAGTTTAAACCCATAAGTCATAATCTTCAATCTAAAAAACAAAAACCTCTATCAAATGAATCAGTCCTACGTTCTCGCAAACGTACTCTTCTACTAAGTTTTTTTTTTTTAAAAAACAATCGAATGGGTAGCTGGACCGGATATTACAAATAATTGTTTACCAATTGATGATGAGGCGTTTAGTCATGCAGATGCAATGCATGTCATAACATGCCAATTAACAAACCCATGTCCTTTGGCTTGTTTGTTCATGATTTGACCTTAGTTGCTAAAGTTGACTTTTAAACTATATTTTATTACTTTAAATAATTGAGGAAAGAGATTATTGCAACTAAACAATAGGAGTGCAAAGAGAGAGGAGGAGAATATAATTAAAAAAACAAATATAAACAGTTGTTAATGAATTTGTCAATATCAAACAATCAAATTATTGAAATTTTAATTATTGTATATCATAAGTTTGACCACGAAAGTAAACCTATTAGGCTATTATAAAAACACAAGTTTAGTATGTATCTCACATGTGCCGATTTATATTGTATAATGTAATGTACATGCTAAACGAGATAACGGGTGGAGGGTTGGGTCAAATGGTAAAGCCAGTATGGTTGGAGTGGTGATGGATTGATTTAAATTAATTATAATATAAATTATGAGTAGATTAGATAGATGTGTGTGGGTTGTTGTCTTAAAAATATTTTATATGATATAAAAGTTTATGATGCGTGCTATTAGCGTCATTGGGATACAGAAAAGAACATCATGTCTAAAACACAGAAGAGTTATTTTATAATTCGAGAGTAGAATGTGATATATATGAAAAATGTATAACTTATTTATAGGTTAAAATTAAATTCCAACATAAATTTTAAAGAGGTTTTCAAGAGCTAGTATCTCTTTCTACTAAGCAATCCATGCTTGTGAACAACCTCATGGACCCACCGTCGTACCCTTGACGCCCTAGGGGGCGGTGTTTATCCTCTTGACAGCCTGAGGTGACAATCACGCTCCATAAAACAAAGCCTAATATTTTAAAATTTAATGGAATTGATTGAGTTCACCTGAAAAAAAATTCATTTTTTTTGTATTTTAACTCAATTTCACAACAAAATGCAATCATGAAAAACACCAAGGGACTATGTATGGGCAACATCTAATCCAAAAGGCTTATCAATCTTATACGTAAAAATATAAGGGCAAACGTAATGTTCCAAACTCTTTTATATGTGATGTTTTAAAAGAGTGTCAAATCAACTATAGGCCTGATGTACGCAATCGCAATCATACTATTAATAAGCACAAGTTAAATTAAACAACTAAATATGCAACATGCCATCACAAAACCTTGTGTGCTTAAAACAACTTAATTACTTCAAACAAAAAGCATAATCATTGTTAGATATAGTTGCTATAGATATTTGTTACTTGTTTTCTAATACGTTATATTTGTTATGGTTTAAAAGAACTCTATTTCGACACTAATTTAATGTGATGTTTCAATGTACACAATGCTCTTTAGTAAATTATATTAGTTTGAATTTTCTAATAATGTTCCATTAGTGGTGCACATATATTTTTTAATCGGGGCCACTTCAAACATTTGTTGTGAATCGCAATCATTATTTATGTATTAGGCATAAAGACGAGTAAATATTAAAAGAATTTTACATATAATTTTTTTTCATATTCTACCCTTGTGTTCTATATGTGTTCATATTATTATAGTTTTGATGTCTATTCATCTATCGTAAGAATCAAGCATGCTGCATTCACTCATGTTAATTCACTATTTGCTATTTTGTTTGGATGCCCTTTGTCTTCTAGTTTGATGGATTTGTTAACCAAGTCTCTCACTCTCTCTCTCTCCCTCCCCCCCCCCCCCTCTCTCTCTCCCCCCTCACTCCTCTCTCTCCTCTCTCTCAACACGTATATACGCATAGACACGACTTAGTTTATTGGGTTCCTCCGGCGACAAGGCGGACCCAAAGTGGTTTTTATGAGGTTCACCCGCGCCTAATGGAAACTTTATTTGGTTATTGTATATATGATCTGATCCTAACCAATCTAAATAAATTTTAACATTGACCCCTATAAAATTTTAATAATGACCTCAAATAATTTTATACAACAACAAAATAAGAAATTTTTGACATGGAACCACTAGAATCGTTACAAGTGCAAACCTATTATAATGTAAGTTGCACATTTGAAACAAAAGCTTATAAACCCATTAACTATGTAAATAACAAAGCTTATTACTTTATTTGTTCTTATCAATTCAATTACCAATTGCTTGATAACTATTAAAAAAAATAAACTCGTTACTCTATAATCCTAACCATTAAACATTAACCTAATATTACAATTTATAATATTATAATATTAGTGCTAATTGAAGGGATAATTAGTTTGATCACTTATCCGATCCTAACAGTTCTATTGTTGTTGTCCTAAGCTCTCAACTACTCAGTTTTTTGTAGAACTTTGCTATTGAAACCACATACCATTGGTTGCCCCTCTGTTCATGGTTAACAACCCCCCCCCCCCCCCCCCCACCTAAACCTAATTTTAAACGATTGCAAAATTTAGCTACTTTTAAACGTTGATAAATTTATATTAGTGTTTAAAAAATTTGATTTGGTTTTATGTTTTTATTACATGACCCGACCGTAACCAAACTCATCCAGAAAATTTAGCATTTAACTGTATACAACTACCCTATTAACAAAACTCTTGGGTCCGTCAATGCTAGACGAACTCTTAAATTGGGGCCATTCCAAAAAAACACACTTTGGCATTCGACCCAATCAACCTACTCCCTTTTAGCAATTTTTTTACTTAAACCTTTGTTAAACTCGTTTGAGTCTTTGAGATGTAATAACAGGCAAAATGACTCGTTGAAAAGTAGCGAGTCTAAGTTGCTACCTCTCGTGCAAACTATTCAATAGAACTAATGTAAATTTAACAAGAACTTTAATAAATTCAAGTTAAAAAGGTGT
Source organism: Flaveria sonorensis (assembly GCA_025506505.1). Classification (NCBI taxonomy): domain Eukaryota; kingdom Viridiplantae; phylum Streptophyta; class Magnoliopsida; order Asterales; family Asteraceae; genus Flaveria; species Flaveria sonorensis. Next base: position 7,258,813 of record CM046431.1, read on the forward strand.
ACTCCTTCAAAATAAGTGGGATCCATATGTAAGACCTAAAGGCTAAAGCTTGTGTTTGACTGTTTGTATGAGTTTGCTCATCAATTCTTATGCGTAAATGTAAGAGTGCGAGACCAGTTATTTTTATAAAGCAAGTTTATGTTACTTAGAGTTAGAGATAAATAAAATTGGTAGTCGAAACATAAAGATTTATGGATTGATTTGTAAGTTCCATTAAAATTGAAAGAATAAACTTTGACTTTGACTTGGCTAGCTGTAACAAATCTCTCATACAATTTGGGAAGACCATCCCATACGCATGTATCTATTTAAACTATAAACACCAAATGAATCCATAAATATTTACCTTAAACTCGTTCGAGCAAATGAGCAATTGGACACCTTGACAAGTCGAGTATCGAGATTGGATCCAAAGTCCCCGTGTGGGCTTGTTTCCTTAGTAATGACTTTGATCGCTTTTATGTATTTTAGGTCGATGAGGCCTATTAATTAAAACTTACACTTTTGATCAGATTTGGATCTTAAGCTTTTATGTGTATTGAACCATAACATAAATTTGTATACATATGTTTGTTTCTAAATCAACTTGAGGTCATGATGACCTATTTGGTTCCCAAAGTTTGTATATTAATTTGAAGTTACTAATCGCGGAAACTTCTCTGATATTGACTATTTTCATTAAGATTTAATTTCACTTATTTTCTTAAACTTAAATATAACTAGGGTTTATAGCCGACGCACGTTGCTTGTCTTAAAACATAAGCTCAGACAAACATGATAGCGTATGGCTCAGAAGCGATGGTCGGTTACGATTGCACGCCGGAAAAGGCTGCCAAGCTAGAGCAACCACACCGGATTTGGTGTATCATCAAAACCATGGATCAGCCAAAATGAAAGGTCTCAGACAAACATATGTCCATCATTTTCAACAAAATCATCGACAACGATAACCTGAGTAACTGTTACTAACAAAAAAACAGCGTGAACATGTAACCTAAATGTCTGATATCATGTGTATGTATGACTTAGAGCACGCAACAGTAGAAAAAAAAAACAAATACCAAAAAGTAATAGGAAAAAACCCATAAAAGCACAGACACATCAACAACACACCCAACAATAGACCTAACAACAAAGGCTAACAACCAACCCTCAACAGGGATATAATCTACCACCATCATCATCTTCAAACATGTTTACACAGGCCTCATATGAATCATTCATAATCATCATCATCAACCTAACGACACCATCGGCACCCGACACATAACACCATAATCGACTGAATGAAACAGAATAAAGTGATACCAAACCGCCTCAGATGAGGTAACCCCCAACATCATATACGAAGCATTCCCAACACAACAAATACGAACCAGAAAGATTAAGATCGGGGTTGAAGGTCAGAGACCTCAAACGAAAGTCTTAGATGAAGTATTTCCATCATCATCAACTTGTAGCAACCAATTAGGGTTCTTCACTAGAAAACATTAAATCAACGTCTCAGATGAGTGGTAGCCCATCATCATCGACCAATCGCAGCCCCATAGGGCCTTGGTAGGCCAGAAAAAGCCTCCTAGAGGTGGCGCTCAACCTCCGACCGATTATAGACAATCCCTAGAACAACTTGTATTGCATCGACACAAAGGAGGGCTAGATGGCACACAGGTGGCACCCGATTTCAAACAACCATCGGTTGGTCATTGGTGGGAGGCAAGAGATTATGGCAATAGTAACCGCCATCGTCCAATACCTTGAACCAGAGAAAGAAGTCTTTCCAAAGACGTAACCGTCCCCGCCTCCTCTGCCATCACCACCCTACCTCTTCTCTCTTTATCCATAAAGTCTCTCTCTCTCTCTCTCTCTCTCTCTCTATCGACGCACCGCCCATCTTTGTCTCTATCTAGCACCAACGGTCAACACCCAAAAATAAAGCATATGTTACAAAAGGCACAAAGGGGACCAAAACGCAAATACCATAAACCTATGTGGCCAACATCAAAACAATATGGAATCAACTATTACTTTCAGTTTCCTTTTAAACATATAGTATAATATAATTCAAATATCTTATTATTAATAATTATTGTATTATAAAATCAAGTATTTTGTTTTTTTAAAAGGTCTGTTGGTTGGTAGAAATTCATCCGAATTAATAAAATTGGAATTCAAAATCCATTCCTTATCGTGTTTGGTTTCCTAGGAGAAGAAATTGAAATTCGATGTAATTCTAACTAAATCCCATACTTGATGGAATTCAAAATTCACTTATATTTTTAAAGCAACGTAAATGAATGTTTTAAGTACCACAATAACCCCCGTCTCCACCACCCGCCACCAATTGCTAACACGCTAACCGACTCTACCACCCTTCTCCCACCGTCAACCACTACCAACCGACGCAGCTGCCACATCGTCACTCGTCATCGCCCGCCTCCACCGCCCATTACCACCTTGATTCTGCCGCCCATCATCGCTACCATCTTCCTCCCGCCAACCCTACAATCACCATTGATGTCCCTCGCCACCACCCATCACAAACGTCACGCACGATCGATCATCGCCCACCCCAAGTCGCTACCAATAGCCTCTGCCGCCACCCCCACCAACCACCGCTATCATCGCTACCACAATGATAGTACCGAATTAGCCCATAAAAATATTTTCATGTCTTTAACAAAAAAATAAAGTGATCATTCACGTTGTTTTACGTAGTTCATCATTTATTGTTATGTATTGTTGCAATTTATATTTTTAAGATATTATATAGTGGTGTGGGGTTCGAGGGGACGAGAGTGGTGAGGTATGGGTGATGGGGTGAAATACACGAGTATGAATCTTTGTTTTAAAGGGTAATTTTGTCTTTTTATGTATATTTATATTCTAATTTCATAACAAATTTATCAACCAAACATATTTTAAATTTTCAAAAGAATCCTTTAAATTTCAATTCAAATTCCATTTTCATTTCCAATTTAACTCCGATTCCAACAAATTCCACGAACCAAACGCCCCTAAGTCTAGTATTGCTTGATATTAAATTTGGCTGTTTTTAAAAGGCTAATTGCAACGCGTGACAAATAGAGTGTTATATCCATTTATATTAAGTGTTATTATCCGTTTACAGAATTCACATATGAGTTTTTGGTTCTCTCGCATAACCTTCGACTATTTCAGAGGTGTGTTTATACATTTTACATGACACACTTTTACTCGTAAATATGAGAATTTATACCCATATACATTGTGTTATCCATGTTTAATTAGATCTATGTATAGAGACCTTTCTACATTTAGAAAGTGCGTTTATACCCTTTTACATGGCTTTAACCGGTAAATCTAAGTGACTGTAGTTAGACACTTAGACATATATACCTGTTGCCTCTTGTATATGCGTCGCTACCATAATGCTTCCTACGATTTTTAGTCAAAATAAACTTCGTATAGGAACCGTTGTGAAGAGTTAGACACATAATTGTCAAGAGTTAGACACATTATATAATTAGACAACTTAAATGACTATTTTAAATAGTTTAGACGTCGTTATAATCACCTGTATGACAGCTTTTAAAAAATCAGTTTTTAATAACGAATGCTATACTCTGATTGATTAGAGGCGGTGAAATTCTTAGTTTTATAACACTGACTATATTAGAAAGAAAATTAATTTTTTTTTTAAAGTTTAAAGAAAGTTATAAAACTAAATATAACTGAAACAAAAATCAACAATTTGTTTTAGGTTTTTTTTAATTTCCTATTTAGAATAATCTTGTCAATTTAATCACTAGAATAACATGATGAACAATTCTAAATCAAGTTGTACATTTTGCAAAAAAAAACATTATGCATTCGATTCATGGTATACAAAAGTAGACACGCATACGACTCTTGTTATTGGAGTGAAAGGTGTTATTTATAGTGTTGTTAGCTTATATATTGGCAAATTTATTTTATTTTAAGTAGTTTGTGAACACACATCTGAGTCTAGAGTCCCTCGGGTAGGGGGTCCTATCCTTGATCTGTGTCTCGTTCTAGTATCGTTCATTCGCGCCTTAGTCTTCTTATCCCTTCTTCATGTATCCAGCTGCCTTTGCTTCCTTCATAATTCATTTGGTCTCTTTATGGGTCTATATTGTTGCACAACCTCACTTTCTTAAACCATAGCTGGGTAGAGGGGTGATACCCCATTTTGTTGTTTGTTTGGAGATCTCTATACTTACACACTCCACTATTGTTTCTTTGGCTACGTCTCACGGCTGTGGCTAAAACTAATTGAGCCACGACTTGGTTTAGTCCCATGGGCGCGACTTTTAGTTTAGGTTAGTGTTCCTTCTCCTGAATTGGTTTTTATTAGGGTTTCGGGTGTTACCCCATGAGTAAAATAATTTAGATTGACAAGATCTAGACCCAATATGAGCGGTTAACTTTTTATATTATTTCACTTTGTTGATGTAATAACCAACAGGTCGGACTCAAAAACACGTTAGATTGAGTTAGTCACCCTTGACATCTTTTATTTGTATTTTCTTAACTTTTAATAACTTATAAACAAAGTTGATTATAATTTTTATATTTAAAATAGTGATTTATTTCTGTGTGATAAAATTTAAAATTATAATCATTCACTAATATAATTGACTAAAAAAACTATAAAATTACAAAGTTTTATTGAAGCTAATGAAACAAGTCCTACGGCTACACTTATGAATCATCGGATCGAGACTTGGGCCAACCAAAAATAGTCAAAATCATTATTTATAGCGTTTCGTTTTCAAACCATGACATAAAGATATAGAATTAAGCTTTTAGAAAATGTGACACTTGATCGGATATATAATTTAATAAAGGTATTGTGAAGATTTGACTTACAATAAAGTGAATCAAATGAATTTATGACCCGATATGGTGTTGAATGTACGAAATTCAATTCATTAATGATTTTTTTTCTTATGTCAACCATCTTATTAATCTGCACTTCCAAAGATTAATATCATATTTATTAACGTGTGAGTCAACCATCAATACCACTAGGCTACTAGTATAAAGTGCATTGTTTATATACTTGAGATTTATAATTCAAATTTTACAAATGACAGATAGCAAAGTAGATTAGGAGCCATTTTAAAAAAAACCAGGGCTTTAATTCATAGAAATTTAATATTTTACTTTGTATAAGGCACGGCCCAATAGATTTTTTTAAGGTTTTATGGTTGTAAATATTTGTAGCTAGAGTTTCATGAACTTGACACTTGATAACAACTGAATACATAAAGAGGCCTCTAGTACCTACATGTGGATTAAGCTAATCATTTTAATTATGGTCAGAATGTAATCCCTTGATCATAAATCATTGATCTCCCACTATATATAATTACAATTAAGGCCTATAAACTAGGACAACATTACAACAAATATTTCAAATACATGGGAAGACATCCATAATGATATTGTTTCCTATTATATTGTCGGTTAAAAGCTAGATAAGACTGAATGTTGAGACTGTCTCTAAAACTTTAGAAGAGAATTTCTGTCATTGGTAATATGTCAACAATCTTTGGTAATATGTCAACAATCTGGTATTTGGATGGTATACAAAGAATGTTGGTGTGAAAATTAAATGAGATGTCGAAATCTCAAATTCTTATATGATTTTTAAGAAAAGTGTGTTTAGTCTCACATAGATGTGGGAATAAATTTTTATTTGGTTTATATGTATAAGCCTCCAAGGCTTATTAAATTCTTATATTGTGTTTTATTTCAGCACCTACCCGCGCGCAGAGGGTGCAGAAAACGGGTTTCTGAGTTGGAAATTTTTTGAACCAATGCGTCGCCTGCGCGACATGCGGACACGAATGCAGCTCCAAAAACTGGGGCTCGCGAGAAGTGCTTTTTGCTACTAAAACCGTTTCTTGTTTTTGAACAACATAGAATTTATGGAGCAAACTGTTATTAATCATTACTGCTAAACCGTTTTGCTAATGATGATAATTATATCGAAACCGTTTGCTAATGATGATCATTATTGTCGAATAATGATATAAACCGTTTTGCGTAATAAATTGTAATCGGTTACAATTCTCTTCTCTCCGTGTTTATATACCAACACAATAAAGAGGTCATACACTACGAGTAACACACAAGCAAAAATCGACGGCTTCATCTTCCAGTTATCTTTCAGGCAAGTGCGGCGTCCGGCAGTACGCTGCTTAAAACCGGTGTACCCTGGGAACAGACGACGAATCTATTTAAGGGAATTGTGTCAAACACAAGCCCGGTTCTCCTCGTGTTCTTCTGTTTCAGTTCTTTAATTTTGCTTTGTAGGATTACTTTCGGCTGCTGATCTTATTATCTTTAGAGATATTATATCCAAATTGTTGTTATTTATTATCACGGATTTTCTAACAAACTTAAACAGAACCTTAACTAACTGTTCCTGCTTGGCTATCTTTCAGTTATGGATTCTCAGCCATGATCAAGCAACCGATTCCGACCTCCGTTGTATCTGGGGTCTTTGTGATCTTCACTTCTGCTGTTGTTGTTACCACTGTATTGGTAGCACCGTTGCATAACACGGTTGCAAGCCACGTAGAGAAACTTGAAAAGTTCACCGACGTGAACTTCAAACATTGGCCGCAAAAGATGTTCTTTTACTTGATGACGTTGAACCTTGTGAGATTCTTGACTGAAACCGCTCCCCAAATCATTGAAGGGGAAATGGATGCTCAATCTGTGAGCGTGGTTCACGCTTGGAAATCTAGAGGAAGAGATTTACATGGAACAACCTGAAGGCTTCATAGCCACCAGGCAAGAAAAGAAAGTGTGTAAACTTGTAGAATCCTTGTATGGGTTGAAACAAGCTCCAAAACAATGGCATCAAAAGTTTGATCATGTCATGCTTGATGTTGGGTTCAAAATCAACGAATGTGACAAGTGTGTATATGTGAAGGACACATCAGATGGATATGTCATTCTGTGTCTATATGTAGATGATACGCTCATTGCAGGAAGTGGTGACAAAATTATAACATCTACGAAGAACATGCTAAAAGCAATATTTGACATGAAAGACATGGGTTTTGCAGATGTGATTCTGGGAGTTAAAATTACAAACCCAAAGTGGACTTGTTTTAAGTCAATCCCATTATGTGGACAAAATTCTTGAGAAGTTTAATGCAAATGACTCTAACGTAGCTAGAACTCCTATTGACACAAGTCAACTTCTAGCTAAGAATAGAGGTGAACCTATTAAAAAGTTGGAATACTCAAGAATTATTGGCAGCTTGATGTATCTTATGAGTTGTACGAGACCAGACCTAGCATATGCTGTGAGCAAGCTAAGTAGATACACGAGCAACCCAAGTTCAATTTATTGGAAATGTATGAATCAGTTGCTTCGGTACTTAAGATACACTCGGGAATACGGGTTGCATTATAACAGATATCCAGCAATTATGAAGGACACTATGATGCAAATTGGATATCTAACACGAATGATTACAGAGCAACAAGTGGGTATGTATTCACACTTGGAGGTGCAGCTATATCGTGGAAATCAATTTTAGTAGCAAAAAGGACCTCTCGCGAGCCCGGGTTTTTGGAGCTGCATTCGTGTCCGTATGTCGCTCGGGCGGTATAGCTGCATTCGGAGCTATCGTGGGGCCAGTGGACCTCTTGCAATCGGCCAGTGGAGCAAACCGTTATTAATCATTACTGCTAAACCGTTAGCTAATGATGATCATTATTGTCGAATAATGATAAAACCGTTTTGCGTAATAAATTGTAATCGGTTACAATTCTCTTCTCTCCGTGTTTATATACCAACACAACAAAGAGGTCATACACTACGAGTAACACACCAGCAAAAATCAACGGCTTCATCTTACAACTATCTTTCAGGCAAGTGCGACGTCCGGCAGTACGCTGCTTAGAACCGTTGTACCCTGGGAACAGACAACGAATCTGTTTAAGGGAATTGTGTCAAACACATGCCCGGTTCTCCTCGTGTTCTTCTGTTTCTGTTCTTTAATTTTTCTTTGTAGGATTACTTTCGGTTGCTGATCGTATTCTCGTTATAAATATTATATCCAATTTGTTGTTACTGATTATTACAGATTTTCTGACAAAGAATTCTAACATGAGCGCGTTGGACCCCCTTCTTGAACAAAGTGAATATCAAGTTCACTATGTTATGTTCGCTGATGTTGTAAAGGGTTGCGTGAGAGGTATATAACACTTATATTATGGCAGTAATTAAAGACGCACGAGTAGTGGCCATGTGTTGCTCAAGCAGAAGGTTTCTTCGCCAACAAAAAAATTGATTTATCACATATCCATAAACTTCCATCTATGGCTTGAAAATAGCCAAATTGCCCACGGCTATGAGCAACTCGATCCTATTTATACTCTTTTAGTTGGTTCTTCAAGCTAAACGTCCTTCGGTCCTATATCAATAATTTGAGTTCAATTGATGCATCATGTGATCATATCTTTATATTGTGTATTCTAAGCTATGCATCTAGAAATCATAACATTAAACCATTAGGAGAAAGTATTGAAATTTTGATAAAACATGTAATTAGGGAAAATCATAGCAATATAACATACAGTGTTTGTGACGAAAACAAAATGAACATAACGAAAAAAATACACTTGATATATATAACATAAAGTTTAATATATATGAAATAATTAAAAAAATTAACTACATCTTAACAATCAAATGGTATCATGTCAAATATTGACTACATAACATCATAGTTAGTGACGTTTAATAGATTTATCGTGTTATATTTGTTACCTATACATTTTAATAACACCATTCTTTGAAATTGAACCTGACATCGCGACCTTAAGAGGCTTGTACCTCTACCCCACTGGCCCCACGATAGCTTTATCATGTTAAATAGTAAATATATAAATTAATTACATTTTTTATTGATAAAAGTACTTTTTTCCATATAATTTTACATGTAAATTATAAATTATATTTCCGACAACATTACATTACTGTGTCGATTTTTTGTTTATTTTACTTTCTCTCGTTAGTATGTGAATAAATAAAAATAATTAAACATTTGGATCAAGTGGACAATATTATAAATTGCCGTCTCCTGCAAGTGATCATTTTGATGGTTTTAGGTCAACTCTTTAATTATAGGACAACCGAGTATTTGCATCTTACGTTTGATGATATAACCCGGTTTAGATTGTTATCAATATTCAACTAAGATACTATCTATTCTATAACAAACTAACTTAAAAATATCTATATTATAAATAACTTAAATAATAGGAGGTTCTGAATTCATAGAAAACTAACCATTATAAACTGTCATTTATATAAACTAAATTGTAATTTACGTTGGTTTAATCATTTGAACAAAGATATTGATAACGATCTAAACGGTGTTAGTACCCATAGTCATAAGGTTATTGAGGGATTCAAAGATCAGATTCATAAAAAGAGAGATATTTCTTTAACCGGCCAAAACGGGTCAAGTAGGGTAGGGTTGACGTGCCTTTCTTAGGTTCAATCCGAATACAACCTTTAAATGTTTGAATTAAACTTAATTTTTTAAATTTTATGTTAAGTTTGTATCGTGTTTTCATGTTGTGTTAATTATTTGAACTCCGTTATATTTGTTTGAGTTTTGAAATAAACTGTAATATATATACGCTTCTTCAGAGTGTTCAAATTCAAATATCTAAATTTTTCAGATATTGAGTTCACTATGTATCTAATACAAATTCGGATAGTGAATTAGATTTCCATAACAATTAAAAAGTAAAAAAAATATATATTAGATATAACAATTTTAAATTATAAAAACACACACACACACACACACACACACCACCACACATATATATATATATATATATATATATATATGTATATATATATATGTATATATATATATATATATATATATATATATATATATATGTATATATATATATATATGTATATATATATGTATATATATATATGTATATATATATGTATATATATATGTATATATATATATAGGTAAGGTTATAATAAAAATAATATTTAATCTAAGAAATCTAAGAAGTATTGTTGGCTTTATATTTGTCATTCTATTGTTTTAAAGTGGATGACATTTTGTGTCAAACACGTTAGCTTATTGTGTCTAATATGTTTATTGTGTCAAATATTTGTTTATTGTGTTGTATATTTTTCATCATTTGTTAGTCGTATTCATCATTGTGTTTTACGTTTTATATTATTTTGTGTTATTTTTCTTATTGTTTTTATAAATTATATAATTTTTTCTATCGTTGTTCTTAAAATTATAAGTACACAATGATATTATTCTACTAATGCATTTTTTAAAACTTATTGTGTTTAAGATTTTGACATTGTTTTTTTATAAGTTATATAATTTGTTATCTATCAATGTATTTTACAATTACAACTACACATTGATGTTATTTCACTAATGTATTTTTTAAAACTTATAGTATTCAAAATAACAAATGACGATCAAAAACACAATGAGACAATTATCATTGTGTTTTATTTTTATATCATTTTGTGTTATTTTATCATTGTTTTTAATGTATCAGATTAATTAATTTTACATACTAGACACACACAATAGTGTTATTTTACTATTACATTATTTAGAACTCATCTTTTAGAAAAAACACAACAACTAACAAAAAGACAATGAACTGCACAATGATTAGCATAAATCATATGAGCTTAAAAACATAAAAGTATTTACAATCTTTTTATATAACGATATTGTACTTGTTTTAACGATAAAAAGCTTGTTTTATGGTGTAAGTTTTATAAACAAGTAGTGTCGGATATAAAAGTTATAAACGTTTAAAAATTATAAGGGAAACTTGAAAAAGTCAACAATAGTGACTATGCCAAAAATACCACTCTAACAAACTTTTTTTATATTATTTAATATCAACAATTGATTATAAAAATTTATAGTTGAGGTTTCTTTTTACACATTTTAGATTTAAAACCCTTTTCTTTTTAACCCTTCCCTATAAATATAAGTATAATATTACTTGTGTTTGTTCGGATTTTCTTATTTTTTAAATCATAAAAGAATTTAGTAAAGATATATAAATATAAAATTTTGAATAATTCTGACATCCGAATTACCCGAATTTTCTAAAATCATTATCCAAATCTGAATCTGCTTATTCAAATATTCGAGTTTTGGATAATATCCAATTTACATATTCGGGATAATTTATATCCGAAATTTTGCATCCGGATAAATTTCAGATTTCTACTAGACTTAATGAAACTTTTGATCATGAATTGTTAATTGTGCCTTTTCCTCTTTCAAAAATTAAAAAATATGTCACTTGATGTGGTGGTAATGATAAAGTGTTGTGTAGGATGATTGCAACTTCAATGAAGGGGTTTTGGGGCAATCAAAGTTGCTTTTGTTAGTTTTCTTTTCATTAAAGATCCAGAGGCAAGATTATCAAATGGTGTAATTCTTCCTTCATCTAGCTCCATCGTCGTCACCAGCGGAGGCTTGCACTAATAAGCGGGTTTTGTTGGTGGTGGTCATAGCGATGGTGGTGGGTTTCTACTTTGTTTATGACGGTGGTGATGGCGGGGGGCGTGTTGCAGGTCCACCACCCTTCTATGGTTCGGTTGAACTAGGCGGTGGCCCTCTCATTGTGAGCAGTGGAGACAATGGTGGTGCAACCATCATTGTTGCCCTTCGCCTTCGTCTCCCTCCAATGCCCATTTAGTGTCACACTCGAACCAACGACGAAATGTGTCAAGGAGTGTAGATTGTCCATAACACGTGACATTATTAAAGTGATAATTTATTTAATCAACCCGATTATATAAGTCTTACAAAATAAACATAAATTATTCCAACAAACATAACATAAAATAAAGTTTGATTTATTAACTAAGTCCACAAGCATCCTAAGTTTCATAAGCTTGTAGGTGACTCAAGCAACATTCCCTGCGACATATATGAAATAAAGGTCAACTAGCAAGTTGGTGAGTAAACATAGGTTTTGTTACATATACTACATTTAAAACACGATTCAAGAGTAAAGTATGAATTCAAGCAGTATGACTAAACAAAATGCATTGATCAAACCTCTGTTGACATGTAAGGCCCCGTTCCCGGAGACCCCACAGTTGGACAATCACAACATTTTTTCATATAAGATAAATACATTTCATAAAAATATCACAGCGGATTAAGTTGTCAAAAACCATTCATGCATTAATATTTGATGTTGCTAAATAATACATCATTGTATTTTGACAGTTACAAAAAGAATCATTCAGCTGTATTATAAAACAACAATATCATCATGCACAAATGGATGCCAGTCTTTGCTCGCCAAGTAGCCTCACCCGCGTGCCATCCTCAGCAACATCCTTACCTGCCAACTGATATGCATATAAAAAGTCAGCGTTGTTGAATGAGTTTTAGTGTAATAATATAGAAAAATACACTTTGTAAACTTCATTTGGTGATCATTCATCAATATACATAATCAATCATAAAGTGATTCATTATCTTTCTTTCTTTCATTATCTTTCTCTTTTATTAACTAGGATTGCACAAAGCAAGAGCTTACATTATTGGTTGGCAACAGATGCCGAACCCCTGTCGGCAAACGTTTATCATGGTAGCTAACCCATCGACAGTTGATCCACACTGCTAGGCACGAAGCCTGCTCATGAACTAGGATCTCATTCATTCATTGGTCAATCCCTAGGATTGACCCCAGATGTGCATCCCCATGGGCTATACAGCTGCACATCAGTTGAGCTAACGACAACAAGGTCGTGCACCTCCATTCATTTTGCTTGCAAGGCTTTTTCATTCATCGTAAGGGCCCGGGGTAACATTCATTAAGTTTCACTGTTCCTCTTTTATTCTTTCGTGTCCACTTGTTATGGATAATACTTATTAAGATGCGCATTACAAAATCACGTAACATGAAAATATTATAGACATAGAAAAAGCAGCACATAAGAAAGAACCAAGCATAATCTTTCCTCATACAGAAGTTCTCTATACTTAAATTCTATTCCCAAAATTTCCAGAAAATCTCAAGTCTTTAGACAAATGCGGATGAACTTAGGCAAATGCGGATGAGTACAACAAATGCGAATGAACAAATGCGGATGAGCAAATGCGGATGAACAAATGCGGATGAACATTCTCAGGAAATTTTCTAAGTGTAAGGAAATGCGCATGAAACGAATGCGAATGACTAAAGTAATACACATGGACACTGTAGCAAATGCGCATGGGCAAAACAAATACGGATGAACACTTAGCAAATGCGCATGAAGACTTAACAAATACGCATAAACAAAAGACTTTCTGTTAAATGCGGATGAGCATAAAAACTATCCTGAAATTCAACTTATGCCATTACCAGTCCTAATCATCATGAACACAGCTTAGATCTACCAGTCTATCACTTAGAACGTCATAAACTTTAAACGATCAACAAGAGAAGCACATAACACACCATAACATCAACATCGTTCGTACCATACATGAAAATCATAACTTGTTTCGAAAACATCAGTCAAATATGCAAATCAGCCCCAAATAAGCAGAAAACGTTTAAAAGAGGGGACCTAGAACTCACCTCTACTGCTTCGAGTAAAACTCCACCAAACCTGAGGGCAACCTGGAGTTCAAACGCCTAAACACACCAAAACACAAAACCAAGCACAAAGAACACATAAGAATCGGTTCACAAGCTGAAAATTCAGCTGAAACCGAACCAATAACACAAGAAAGATACACACCTTCAAAATCACAGCCTTTTCTTTTTTCTTCTTTTCCAGCCGAAAGCAAATGAGAAAAAGGCAGTGGCATGGGCGGCCATGCCTTTTAAACCATAGAATAATAAGGTTTTGTACTTTGCACACCCCCTCCCTCCACTTACGTCCATTATCTTTTCTTTCAAGATACTTTTCTTTTCCTTTATTTTAAACAAATTTTTGGGTGTTACATGACAAATGTCCCTAACTAACGGGTTAGACTAAGGATTTCAGTTTCGATACCCAAATGTCGTCTACAACGGCTCATTCGAGCGGGTGTCAAACCAATAGCAATCTAATCATTACCTTAGGCTTTAGAAAGTTAACGATGACATGCTAGTAAGTAAGTAAGCAAGATTGACCACCACATGAAAGATTAATCCAACAAGTTTATCATAAATGCATAGAATACACATAAGACTTAATTGAATCGTATGATTTGCAAGAAAGATTTAGAATTGAATACATATACATGTCACATTCCAAAACATAAAAGGAAAAGGGATTATGAATACTCACATTGAGGTCTTGAGTATAAGTTGGACTTATGACTATAATGGACTAGAAATGGTCCAACCGGCGGCGGAATGTGTTAGGTTAAAATTATGGATAGATACTGGGGGGTCACGGTCTCCCCTACTTTAGGTAATTTCATCCTAAAATTTATTAGGAGGAGGCTTATACAAACAGATGTGGATACTCATCAAAACATACAATTTTAGCATAGTGTTAAGATAAACAGTTCATGCCTACTATGATATCAAAACTACTCAATTGTATGGGTATGAGATTGATGGAGAAGTTATATTTGTTGAGATTAAGAATGCGATCACAAATAAAAAGTTAATGGTGATGGATTTTCCATCGGCCACCTCCACTGTAAAGGTTTTCTCAACACGCATGGTAGCAAGTAAAGGCTCAAAATCAAATGACACAAAACTCTTATCGGCTTTGGTATCAAATAAAATAGAAGCATACTGGTTATTGACTATAAATGTACATTAACCTCATCATTGTTTGTTGCTTGAAGCCATACATCATGAAATAAAATGAAAGATTTTGTAACATTTAGAATATTGATAGGTTAAAACAAAATAGATAAACATGAAATCATAAGATTATTATAAGATATCATAGAGTTTGGAGTTGTGATTGGGTATGGATTAGTACCCTTAAAGAGCACATCGACTTATCAACGTTTTTAAGTTCTTATGACTTGTATTTTGACATGATTTGGCCTAATAGGCTAAGACACTCTCATCGGGAATCCCCAGGTAGGCATTCGGATCCATCGGTAGATTTAGATTTATATGCAATGCCAGCTTAGACAGGAAACCTAACTACAAGTGTCCATTACCCTTTCAGTTATTACAAATCCATCACTTAAACTTTGACTTTGACGAGGAATAAAATATAGTGTAGTGAAATACAAACATATCATTTCAATAAAATCTTGAAATAAACTTTAGTTTGAAAATATAAAAATAACCTAGGCATAAAGCCGAAAATTATATAATATAGATCATGAAATAAAGTAGGGTAGGATTAAATAACATGTATGGACATAGAATTTTAGCATGCACACGTGAGGTAACTCACGTTTGGGGCACCTAAGGTTATAGTCTAGGTCATTGTGTCTAATAACCTAATTCCCTATAGCCACGGCTCTGATACCAATCTGTCACACCCCAACCGACGGCGGAATATGTCAGGTTACAAATATGGATAGATACCGGGGTCACATTTAGGTTTTTCAGATCTGTAACGTTGGCTAGCGGCGACGGTGGTACGACAACCATTGTTGTCCCTTTATTGTTGTGCCCTGATTGATGTTGTGGCCATAGCGGTGCCCGATGCCCTTTGTCTGGTTCCAAGTTTTCAAATATGTGGCTACCCCTGGCCGGGATTGCCAATGTCGGTTACCACTAACGGTGGTTTCGTGGTGTCGATGATGATGACGACTGCTTAATCTGAGACTTGCTTTTGGGTTTCTCTTTTTGGTTATTTATTGTATGTACCATTTGTGATGCTTATTGTATAATCGGCTGATGCATGACTGTCACTTTTGTTTTGTTGGCTAGACGGTTCAGTTGGGTATGTGTGATACATCGATGGAATTGGTTTCATTATGTCGATGATGATGAGGAACACCTCGTTTGAGACTTGGCTTTGGCTTGATGTTTATCACTGGTTTATTTGTTCTCTTTTCAGTTTGTTACTAATGTGTTGTTCACCAGATGAACTTTAAGGGCGATGATGAGATACACTGAATATGATTAGCAGTAGCAACTGAGCACGGTTTCTGAACCACATTTATACAATCTCAATTGTTTCGAGTCGGACATTGTGCGCACAACACGATTCGATGGATAAAGCTAGTTAGTGTTAAATTACTAAATTGGCGGTTTAAAATTAGTTATTTATTTAAGATTCGAAAGCTTTCAGTGGCATCACTGATTTTGACCCTTCCCACTTTCTTCCCCAATCAATCTCTCAATCGCCATTGTTGTCTGCTGTTGCTCCAATGAAAATGTGACACAATGCTACTAATTTTTCACTGAAACCTGTAACTTTTTACTCTCTCTCTCTTAAATTATGCATGACGAAGTGTTTATTTATATCTTTGCTGATCATTCACCTCACACACTCTCTCTCTCTCTCTCTCTCATTCACATTGAACAAATTGCTCTCTTCCTCCCAATCATTTCCTTCGTTTTTCTGTTCTTGTGATTCTTGAATCGATTTGGGTACACTACAAATTCATGTAATTTGAAGGTTATGTAAGATTGTAAGCTCGTGTTCTTCCGTTGAAATTTCTGGGTTGATTCTTGTTTCTTGATTGTAATGTAATTTCACATAAAATTCTTCGTTTTTGGAGATACCCATTTTCTTAAATTAGTTTGAATTCTTGTTTTCGATAAATGGGTGCTCGTTAGTGTTTTGATCACTTCGTCTCTTTAGCTTCCAGCTTTTCTTTAAGTCCTCTACACAGATCTTGAAGTTTATTCTCTTTTATCAACGTTCATAACATGTAATTGTTCTTTTGATTCCTACTGCATTCCACCTGTTTGATGAAATTCCCTTGTTTTTTTATCAAGTTTAAGAGTGTAGAGAGGTGATGGATCTGTCTTTTGATCAAGTCAACCGTTAGTCGAGGGATCTTTATAGATGGAGATTACTTTGCTATCTCGTTAATTTACATCAGTTACCAACGTATTCATGCGGTTAATGTTTTTATATTTATAACACTTGCATATGGAGTTTAATTAGGGAAGAACAGCTTATTTCTGGTTAACATTCATTACTTGATTCTTTGATAGTTCCTAACGAAATATACCATTATTATTTACTGATCTCCTGAGATGTAGTGATCAGCAACTGTGTATATTAGTATTTTCATGATCACATGGGGATCATTATGTAACAAATACAAATGATTCAACATAACTATTTCATTTATCACTCCTTTAGTGATGTGAAAATAATTCCTTAAATTTCTGCCCATTTCTACATGTATGTTCTGTATGAAAGTTTGAATCGTTATTTTCTTCGCCTCTCAAGCCTTTTCATCCACTTCAATTGTTGTCATAATATCCTTCATTGCATATTAAAAGAGACCACATAAAGGTTATATAATATATTTATGGAAGAAACATTCGTCCCCTTTCGCGGGATCAGTAATGATCTCAAAGGAAGATTACTGTGCTACAAGCAGGACTGGACAGGTGGCATCCGGGCTGGTATCAGGTTTGTGATTCTATTATAGTTTGAGTTACCGTTGAATTTTCTTAAAGAAAGTAGTGTTATTATGTTTTTCGTTACAAGATTCGGGTTTTATTAGGATTCTGGCTCCAACGACATATATATTCTTTGCTTCAGCAATACCGGTTATATCTTTTGGGGAGCAGCTGGAAAGAGATACTGGTTAAAAACTTTAAAGTCTTAAGATTCATATTCTCACTTATTATGTGAAATATAGGCTAAATATTGACTTTAATGTTTATTGATACAGAGGGAAGTCTAACTGCAGTCCAAACTCTAGCCTCAACTGCACTTTGTGGCATTATTCACTCTATAGTTGGAGGGCAGCCACTTCTTATATTAGGTGTTGCTGAGCCAACCGTGTTAATGTATACGTTTATGTTCAAGTTTGCAAAGGATCAAAAGGACTTAGGAAAACCTCTTTTCTTAGCCTGGACTGCATGGTATACTTTGTACACTCTTGGCTAGGTCGAGTAACAGGTTGGGTTGGGTTGGGTTGGGTTGGGTTGGGTCGGTTTGGGTCAACCCGAAAACCTCTCTTGTCTAATTTTATAAATAAATAGTCTTTCAAATATGATTGCAGAAAAAATATGATTCCATTTTTTTAAAGTATAATTTAGGTGACTATTGACAGGTTTTTCCTTATAAAGCAATTATCATGATATGGGTCATCTAACTGGTTAGAGGTAAACATAACCCAAATCGAGTGGATCATAAGTAAATAGGTCAAAATTGCAACCTCGACTCAAATTACTTAATTCTTGAAAAATTATGGTTAAGAAAGTTATTATTGTCCTGATGAGAACAGGGTTTGCGTGTGGACGGCTTTTCTGCTGGTCTTGCTGTCTATTTTGGGTGCTTGCTCAATCATCAATAGATTCACACGAGTAGCTGGTGAATTATTTGGCCTTTTAATTGCAATGCTCTTCATGCAGCAAGCTATTAAAGTGAGTTAGACTGTCTTTAATTTCAACTTAATTTAAAATCACTTAACTAATAGTGGTAGATTATGTTGATTTTGCAACAAAGGGTTGTATGATCACTTAACTGCAGTTTGGATGTGCATTTTGAAACTGATTATGGTCACTAAAAATAACCAGAATCAGATAACCAGTTCATAATATAGGTATTTTGATATTTATGTCAATAATCAGTTCTTCAACAATAATAGTTAGCTAGCTTTAAATGCACTTCCAAGTTCCAAGTTAAGGTCTTTACACCATCTTGAATCATCAAACTAGAGATTTCTCTTAATCATGTCTTGATAGATGCCTATGAAATTGCAGATACCTATAAATTTCAATTAAAAAACACAAAGTTTAACATAATGTTCATTCCACAGGGAGTAGTGGAGGAATTTGGTATACCAAAAAGTGAAAATACCAATCAACTTGCATTGGAATCTTCATGGCGTTTTGCAAATGGAATGTTTGCACTGGTCTTATCCTTTGGCCTTCTTCTTACTTCTTTAAAAAGTCGTAAAGCAAGATCCTGGCGTTATGGAACAGGTTAGTGTCTCACCTTTGTGCTTTGTGATTAAGGGGGTGTTTGGGTTAACATTTTAAAGTCATTATGAGATATCATATAATCCGAATCAATGATCAGCTTAATAAAACAGGTCATAGCAGATCATGTTTAGATGTGCTTTTGTTGTTTGAAGCTGCAATAATTCAATAATAATTTAAGATATTAGATGTTTGAGTGCTTGGCAACATCTAGTTATATAATGAATTAATAAATAACATGACCATGAATTATACTTTTTGTGAGAGAAAAGAGAGATGTCTTGTAATATAGGAAAATTTTATTTTACCCTGAGGTCCTCACTTTTGTGGTAGCTGGTATCAAATGCATTATCTAAAACTGATTAGGTAATCGATTATCAGAAGCAATATCTGTTTATGAGAACACTAAAAACTGATTATTGCGAGTCCAAACACCCCTTAGGTGAATGTTAAAAAGTTTTGTTAGCTATTGATGTTGATGAAGGCCAGACGATTTGTTGACTTGTGATTCTTGTTTCAAGGGTGGCTAAGAGGATTTATAGCGGATTATGGTGTCCCTATTATGGTGGTTGTTTGGACCGGTGTGTCATACATACCAACTAATAGTGTCCCAGAAGGAATACCCAGGCGGCTTTTTAGTCCAAACCCATGGTCTCCTGGTGCTTATACAAATTGGACTGTTGCAAAGGTGGATTTTTTATATTAAAAAATTTCATGAATCAGATGTATTTTTTTCCTTAAATTTTTTGATATCATATTTTTCGCAGGATATGTTAAACGTCCCACTTGTGTATATTATTGGAGCTTTTGTTCCAGCCACCATGATTGCGGTTCTTTACTATTTTGATCACAGTGTTGCATCTCAACTTGCACAACAAAAAGAGTTTAATTTAAAAAAACCGCCTTCATATCACTATGACCTTCTCCTTTTAGGTTTTTTGGTAAATGATCATTCATTCCTTCATGAGAATTACTCCTATTTCTTTTTAGTATAAATATTTTTTATGTATTTTTTTGTGAACAGACCTTACTATGTGGGCTAATTGGCATTCCTCCTGCCAATGGAGTTATTCCACAATCTCCTATGCACACAAAGAGCTTAGCCACCTTGAAACATCAGGTATTTTTATTTATCAAAAAACAAATATTTTTTCTCTCTTAATTTGTAACAGGAGGATGATGTGGTCCTCTTAAATTAAATTGCTTAAATTAGGACGATGTATGATTGACCATGACCCCCACCCCCCACCCCCAAATTAAGGGGAAAAAATACTAATAGTAAACTTTTGACATTAATGATTCACTTTTCAAAATATCAATTTTTTAGAATATCCAAGACAATTAATGTGTGTCATTTGAAATTACATCACATGTGAGTTGTGACACAATCTTAACTGTGTTCTTTCTTTGAATTGGAGGTACTTTATATTATATTCATTCGTCTGTTCTTTCCAACTTTTTCCTTTATCAAATGCTATAAAGTATCTAATTCTGAGGGATCGCTAATCTAGCGACTTATTCATAATTAATGAATATATTATGTAATAAAAGGTAAATTTTAATTTGGCTAGAAATGGTAACGCGTAGAACATTTCTTAATTCATATTTTATCTTCGTACTATTTATCATAACTAAAAAAAGTTTTATTCGTCTTTAAACAGCTTCTACGGAACAGACTTGTATCTACAGCTCGAAGAAGTATACGTAACAACTCAAATTTGGGTGATTTATACCGAAACATGCAACAAGTATACAATGAAATGCAGACTCCACTCGTTTACCAGAATCCATCAACTCTGGTATGTAGTTAAATATCTTCAATCTTTTTAAACTTGATGTTGCCATATTTCATCTAATAATCATCTTTAAAACTTATTGTTGCTAAAATGTATCTAAAGATTATCTTTTAATCTTGAACTTTGCTGCATTTTAAATAAATAGTTGTCTCTTATACAGGGACTAAAAGAGCTAAAAGAGTCAACAATACAAGCAGCGTCTGCTGGTGGTTACATTGATGCACCGGTTGATGAAACTGTGTTTGATGTTAATAAGGATGTTGATGATTTGTTGAATATTGAAGTGAAAGAACAACGGTTGAGCAATCTGTTACAAGCTTTAATGGTTGGTGGTTGTGTTGCTGCTATGCCTGTTCTTAAAAAGATTCCCACTTCGGTTCTTTGGGGCTATTTTGCTTTTATGGCAATTGAAAGCTTGCCCGGTAATCAATTTTGGGAGAGAATATTGTTACTTTTCACTGCTCCAAGTCGAAGATATAAGTAAGTTTTTAGCTCCACTGGCATCTTAAACTAGTAACATAAGGCGGGTTAGATAACAAACCAAAACCCTTAGTCTTTTGGTGCATGCCTAAAGAGTGATCTCAGGTTGCGCCAAACGACTTTTTGTCTGAAAATATCTTTTTTTAACATTTAGTGTGTCACATATGATTAGCAAGGCTTTTCTTGTTTCAATAACAATCTAAATTTTTGAATAAAACTATTCAGAGGTTTAGCCGTTTAGACTTTGGGCAATTTTCGACCCATTTGAACTGTTTTTCTAACTTTTTTTGGTTTGTGCATTTTAGCCAATAGACAAATAAAAACTTGAAACAGGTCAAAATTGTCAAATTCGGAGTTTACAAAATCAGTTTAATCTGCTACATTTTGTGCTCTTACTGTATATGAACCAACCAACTGTTTGAGAGTATTTGTTACTTATCATTGTACTCATATTATATTTTTTGTTACTGCCATTTTGATCAGGGTTCTGGAAGAAAATCATGCTACATTTGTTGAAACCGTGCCTTTCAAGACGATTGCCTTTTTCACCGTTTTCCAGACAGTTTACTTGCTTGCTTGTTTCGGGATAACCTGGATCCCAATCGCTAGTGTTCTGTTTCCACTTTTGATCATGCTTCTTGTTCCTGCAAGACAATATTTGCTTCCCAAATTCTTCAAAGGTGCTCATCTTCAAGATTTGGATGCTGCTGAATATGAAGAAGCACCTTCCACAACCTACATATGGCATTTGGTGTAAGCCAAGTCTCTCTTTCTACCTATATTGAAAAAATAAAAAAATTAACAAATAGGTAACGCAGAGTCGGGATACGTGGTAAGCGCCCCATGACCCTTCAACCTGGTTTGAGGTTCAAATCAAGCTTCCACTGGTTTCCTGCATTAAACCCATTGAAGGCGCCTATCTTATGCTGCATTTTACCTGATCCCAACGTAGCAGGGCACTGGTGGAGAGTAAAAAAATAGACATAGCATGCCCTTTGTGAGGAAAAATAACATGTCCAAATAATCATGCAACAAGTCCTTTATAAATGACAATGTTCATAATTCATATAGTGATCACCTTTCAATATTTTTTTAAAAATATTTTAGTATAAAATTATAAAATAAATAACTCCCCATCAACCCTATGGATTTTCTTACCATGTTATGATACTTTCTTATGTATACATCTGCAGGATGATGATGTACGTTCAAGAACATCTCAAATTGATGGCGGAGAAGTACTTGATGAAATTATAACAAGAAGCCGAGGAGAGATTCGCCAAACTAACAGCCCTAAAGTAACAAGTTCGACCCAAAGCCCACGAGAAATGCAGCCTTCATATAGCCCACGTGTGCCACAACATGCTTATAGTCCACATTTGCACGAGGTAAGGGTCGATAGGAGGATGAGATCACCTGGAAAAGGATAGAAATCAGGCAAACACCAAGTCCTGGTCCATCAAATCTTGGTGAAACCAGTAAAGGTTCTTCCTCATAAATCTTTTGCAAGTTCAATGCTGCTTGAGAGGTGTCTTTCATGTTTGTATGGTTTAAAAAGTTGTATGTTTTCTGAGTGTGTTTAATTTATTGTATGTGTATGATATGGGCAGGAAAAGAATAATCAAAGTTATAATGAAATAATGTTTCCTAACCCTCCATTCCCTCTTGTCATTTGTGTATAAAGCCAAGGGTGAGATCTTATGTAGTTCAAGATGTTTGATAGTAGAGGAGTAAGTGTGTGAAATTATTTATTGATTATGATTCATATTAAACTAATAGACATAAATTTGTGCGTTGCAGCGGGTTGTTGATATTGCGATAAATTTGCAACGCTTGGTTTAGAATAAAATTTATGTCAAGATGTAGACAAAAAGAAGAATGCTTAAATGAGAAGGATAAACTGCACCACTTTATATAAAAAATGAAACCATGAGGTAGTTTTGACGACTTTGACATTTGAACTTCGATTAAAATTTATGTATAAACGTATGATAATAGTTATTAAAAACATTTCAGAAGTAATTGATCACTCGTAGGTGATTTACTCACCCATAGGTGAATGCTCACCCGGATCTAGTTCCTTAGTTCTGATGACACTTATAATATTTTCCATGTAAACCTTGACCAATAGTTGATTTAGAGTTGACTTTTAGACCTAAGGATGACTCCCGCTGTAGTATGCTTTTGTATATGTTTTCATGGTTCATGACTGATGCATAAGTGTTATATATGGCATGAAATGCATGATATGATAAACGAACCAATGAAAGTATTACGCGTAATGAAGAGGAATGATAAATCACTATAAAAGGAAAGTGAAGTGCCCTATTCTAAAAGTCGTGCAATAAATAGAATGAAATGGACCTCACACTTGTGTTGGCTAACTGGAATGGTTTTATGCACTGTGGGTCAAATGTAATGGAATGGATCTTACACTTGTGTTGGCTAACTGGAATGGTTTTATGCACTGTGGGTCAAATGTAATGGAATGGATCTTACACTTGTGTTGGCTTCACTAGATTGGGCCTTGCACCATAGGTCAATTATTATGGGCTTAGCTAGACATTATTGTGCTCATCTTATATGGTAAGAGATTTATTAGCACCCAATATATGAAGTCTTGCTTTATGCAAACTTAATGATATGACAAGTGAAAAGATAATGAAAATGAACGAATAAAATGAACATAATAAAAAGACATGAAAGCCATGTGATATGCATGTATGGTTACTAAGTGTTGATGAATAAAGAATAAAGCTTGTTTTAACACATAAAACTAGAATTTACTAACAACACTTACTTTTGTATGCATATTAATGTACAGATAAGTTGCTAAGCTTATGAAAATGGGATGTCATTTCAAACTACTTAGGAGTTTGAGGAGTAACATCCTTGTTATGAATGACGAATGTTTTATTTTGAATGACAATTATGATATTCCTTTATAAAGACAATTGTATATTTTTAGTCTGTTATGAAAAGTTTTACTCTGCAATATTTTAATTAAATAATATAATGTTAAATGTTTTATGCTATGAATGTCAAACAATAAGACGGATCCAAATTTTAGGCATATCATGAAAATACGCTCTCAAGTTGACAAGCCCTTTTGTTAAAGTTCTTAGACTTGTTGATGGAGATAAAAAGATTGTGATAGGATATATATATATATATATATATATATATATATATATTATATATATATACACCCGCACACACACCAGGCTATGAAAAGAGCTAAATAAGCAATTGAGAATAATTTCAAGTTCAAAATGGAGAAGTATGCTAAAGCGTTTGAGTTTATTGGCTAAAGATGAGTTGTTCAGCTACATAGACTGTTAGTGGGTATTTTTAAATCTCAAATTCTATTATGAATATCAAGATAAGGCAAAGTTTGAAGAGATCGTAGACAAAGGAAGACTAGATCTCTAGATAAAACAATATCTTACATATTATTGGTGGATTGCATTTTACTATAATTATTACATTTTTATCTACTATTTGACTTTCAAATATGCATTGGTGGAGGATTTAGGTAGTCAATTGCTGGTTCTGAATAAGCAGCCCAACAAGAAACTCAATTCTTCTATAACATAACGGGGCGGGGTTGCGCGCGAGCCGAGTGACGTAGGTGCACAAGAGTACTTCGTGCTTATTTGAGCGTTCTTGTTCGAGTAGGCGTGTAAGTTCTGCTAGTGTGATGAATTCCTGGGTTGTAACAACAGAGGCATTTGGTTTTTCTGTACCACGGATGGTGGTACTCTTGGCGCTATAGGTGATTAGGGTTAGGGCTCTTGGTGGACATCGGCTGTAGAGGCCTCTGGCGTCGTTTTCATCAAGCTCGGTTTGAACTAAATTATTGGAATAATTAAGTCATCTTTGTTCAGCACAAACGTACAACTAAGCAGTTCTGCGACTCCTCACTCGATTCGCCAGGTGTTCGAGGTGGAGATGGCATCTCGTGCTTAGAAAGTTCGTCGTTAGTACGTTCTTGCTCAACAACTTCGTTTCCTAGGTTAACTTGTGACATCCGTCACTAACAGGTCCGTCATTAAAGTTAAGCTCGTTAACTCTCCTTGTGTATTATTCATTCTGCATAATTAACTCGTTTCCTATCCCAAATTTTCATCTTTTCTTTTGTCTTGCGTGTTAATCCGAAATGTCATACTATGATAAATTAGATAAATATTATAATTATTATTATTATCAC
Source organism: Flaveria sonorensis (assembly GCA_025506505.1). NCBI lineage: Eukaryota > Viridiplantae > Streptophyta > Magnoliopsida > Asterales > Asteraceae > Flaveria > Flaveria sonorensis. Next base: position 7,284,385 of record CM046431.1, read on the forward strand.
TAATATTATTTATTATTATTATTAATATTATGATTATTAAAATTAATATTATTATTATTATAATTAAAGTTCGGGGTTTAAACTGTAAATTAGCTAAACTAAAAGGAATTAATTCCTAAATAGTCTAGGGGCTTAGTTGTAAATATTCAATCTATATATACATACGTACGCCCAACCCTCGACCAACCCTCCCTATTCGAAACCTACTGCCGTCACCTCCCATTCACCCGTGAACCACCGAATCAGTCCATTCCGGTCGTCGTTAGCCGTCGTTTGTCGCCGTCGTCTCGCCGGTTACTCGTTTCGCAGGTAAGCGATTGTCGTGAACTTTGTTTCGTTTCGTTTCGTTTTATTGTCGCGTTTGTGTCGGTTGTGATCGTCGGAGTTTGGTTCCGGGCTTGTTGCGTGTATGTGTGTGCCGATGTGTATGTATATCGATGTGTGTGTATGCCGATGTGTATGTATATATTTGTATGTGTGCTGCGTAATGCATATGTATGCGTGTGTGCCGATGCGGATGTATATATATGTGTGTGTGCGTGATATTATGTATGCCTAGTGTGTGTATGAAGAAAACACAGCAGCCTACGACTGTTGTGTATAGCGTGTGAGTGTGTGTGTATTGAGGGTTAGTGTGTGCTTCGGTGTGATGAGTGTGTGTAAGCTGAATCGGATACGCGATTGCTGGTGTATGTATATATATGCATGCGAAGTGTGTGTTTTATTTGCTTGATGTGAGTTGTGTGTGAATTAGTGCGTGTATATATATAAATATAGGTATGTGTGCATGGGTGAATATATATATATTACTAACGTGTGATTGAGTTTAAGTGTGTGTTTTCATGTCTGCCAGTGATGCGTGAGGGTTGTATTATGGTTATCATAATTATTACTATTGTTATTATTATTATTATTATTTTATAATAATAATAATAGTATCTTTATTATTATATTTATCGTCATTATTAATATTATTATAACATGGTGTGTTGTATATATATCTCTATTGGTGTGCGTGTCGCTCGTCGAACCCGAACCGACCAGAACCGACCGAATGTACCCTTTTCTTTTTAGACGCGTTTTAAGACCTTAATTACAATTAATAATAGGTGTTTGATCGTGCGTTGCTCTTATTCTTTGAAGCCTTTTCATTCACTTTACTTCGTATCATACAAGGTGAGTTTCGCGGCCCCGTTTTTATTTCAACTATTTATAAAACTTAGGGGGGAAAGTATGCTCACCCTTTTTATGTTGTGAACTCATTTATTATTTGGGATTGTTGTGTTTACTGTTTTGTAAGTTTATATCTGGTACATGCATGTGTTTGCTGTGTGGTTCTTTATTCACAACTATTTAATTCCGGTGTTGGAACCGACGGACAGATATTGATAGTACTATTGGGCTGACACCCCCACCTTTATTTGTTGGTATACTAGTTGGGACTGACAGTGGCCAGAAACGGGCCCTTGGGTGAATATGTTCCAACAAGATCTGTGTGTATGTCGTAGGTTTAGTTGTGATGCTCATGTTTACATGTGATATTACTTGCTTATAACTGTTTACACTATGTCCTACAAAACTATTACACAACATCAATTATGTTTACTACTTAAACCTGCAAACTCATCAACATTATGTTGATCTTTTTGAGCATATCTTTTCAGGTAACAATCATTGAAGATAGCTAGGGATGCTGCCTTAGCGACGACCCTAGGATTTGCATTATTTAAACATATTGGATGTTTCTAACAACTACATTGGATTTTCTTTGTTATTCATGAATTGTGCACTTGCTCCCGGTTGTGGGACTTACAATTCTTTTGATTCTTTGGCTATGCTTGTCGTGGAATTGACTAGCCACGGCACAAGTCTCCATTTGTGTCGGGTGACGTCATGACACGTTGACTTTTCATCATTTAATGCATCTCTATTAACTAACAATGTGTTATGACGACCGTCCGTTACATCCTCGTGTTTCCGCTTTAAGCGGGGGTGTGACAGATTGGTATCAGAGCCAGGTTATAGAGAATTAGGTGGATCACTCGACCTAGACTATAACCTAGGAACCTTCATATAGAATACATACTAGGGTTTTGTGTGCATCTGACGTTACATGTATGTTCCTCCTTTTCTGTTCATCTGTTTCTTTACTATTTGATCTACTTCACCTGAGGAAAAGTACTCCCACTATTCCTTGTAGGATGTCTTCTACTGGTTTTTCCGTTCCCCCTTCTATCATTGTGATTTCTTCTGACTCGGAGAGTGAGGAGGTATCATCTGGCCCGTCGAAACAAGTGAAGTTAGCAGTAGGTGTGCGAAGGCGTAGACCGAAGATGAGGTCCATGACGAAGTGCTTTAGACCCAATGGATTTGGAGCACCCAGGAGAGCCTATGCTGTGAAGAGAACCTTCCCTCAACCAAGGAATGTTATACCATTTCGAGGAGATATCAGGGACATTCCCGAATCACCACCTGATTCTTCTAGATCCGTTAGCAGTTGTGAGAGTAGTGTGGGGCCTATACGGGAGGCACCCACCGATTATTCAGGATGATGGTGGCCATCTGCCTACCCCTTCGACTCTAAAGGGTAAGAGAGAGTTTGCACGTCGCATGACAGGAGGACTTGTCGCTTCCTGCTCATGGAGCAATAAGAAGGACTGAACTAGGAACTCCTTATGCCATTATTGATTATTACTTATTATTAGATTCTTTTTAAGAATTATTGGCTTGAGATTATCGGGATTAGTATGTTGACTTTGATTTTAGTATTGGTTATGATTGGAGTATTATGATTTATGGGAATGGAACTTTAGATTATTATTATGAGATTATGGTGATGTTGTCTTGGAAATTATATGGTTGCACTGATATATCAACTGCTCATGGATGGTTGGATTATGATAAACCTTGATATGATTGAAGCTTACGTATTTTTCGTTATTGATTAGAAAATGCCGCCCAGAAGAGTTACTCGCAGTAACAGTCGTGAGGATACTGCCCCGAGGGGCAGAGGCAGAGGAAGAGGTACTGGTGGTAGAGGTGGAGCACCTGGAGCAGGAAACGAAGGTGGTCCAGCTGGTAACAACCAGGGAGCTGGAAACCCTGACATAGCTGCTATGATTGCTCAGCAGTTAGCTGCGCTGATCCCGACCATAGTGGCTCAAGTAAGCGACAATCTTCTGAATCACAACAATGGTGGTGATGACAACAACAATGGTGGGAATAATGGAGGGGATAATAGAGGAGATGAAGATGGTGAGACTGGTTATGAAGAAGGAAATGACAACCATGATAGAGAGGGAAATGAGAATGGGAATGATAATGGTCTGGGTAATGGAAACGTCAATGATGGAGGAAATGGTAATGAAACTAGAGCTGGTGGGAGAAGACGAGGATGCACTTATAAGGAATTTATGGCCTGCAAACCTAAGGAATTTGATGGCAAAGGTGGAGCAATAGCTTTGACTAGATGGCTTGAGAAAATGGAGGCGGTGATTGATATCAGTGAGTGCTTGGATAGTCAGAAGATCAAGTTTGCCACCTGTTCACTGCAAGGTAAGGCGTTAACTTGGTGGAATACTCAAATCCAGGCAAGGGGAAGAGAGGCGGCAATACAGATGACTTGGGATGAATTTAAGGCCTTGATCACTGAGGAGTATTTCCCTAATAATGAAATGCAGAAGTTAGAGCAGGAGTTCTGGAATCATGCTATGGTGGGAGCTGGGCACGCGGCGTACACTGATCGATTTCATGAGTTGGCTAGGCTTGTCCCGCATTTGGTTACCCCAGAATCAAAGAAGATAGAAAGGTATATATGGGGATTGGCTCCTCAAATCCGAGTGATGGTAACTGCAGCCGCTCCCCTTACGATTCAAAGTGCAATTCTGAAAGCGAGCACATTAACTGATGAGATGGTAAGAACTGGTGTATTGGGTAAAGGAGGAGAGAAGAGGAAAGATACGGGGGAAACAAGTAGACAGGGAGCGGGAAGGTTTGATAAGAAGGTGAAGACAACAAGGAACTTTGTGGCGGTGAACCAGGGTAGAAGAGAATATGTTGGGCCACATCCTAAGTGTGGTAAGTGTAATTTTCATCATCCGCAAGCGATGCCGTGCCAGGTGTGCATAAACTGTAGGCGCCCGGAGCATTTTACGAAAGACTGTAGGGTGGTGCCAAACTTGATTGCACCGGTAAATGCGGTTAATCCAGCAGGAAACGTCAGGGATTGTTATGAGTGTGGGAGCTCTGATCATTATCGTAATGTGTGCCCTAGACTGAATCGGGCACCGGGTCAACAATGGAATAATCAAAATCAGGTGATGGCGATAGCTGGCAATCAATATCAGGAAAATCAAGGGAATGCTGTCCGAGGATGTGCGTTCGTGATCGGAGCAAATGACGCTCGTCAGGATCCAAATGTTGTTACGGGTACATACCTTCTTAATAATCATTTTGCATCCGTATTATTTGATACTGGGGTAGACAATAGTTTTGTTTCTTCTGAATTTGCACCTTTAGTTGGTTTGAACCCTAGTTGTCTAGAGACTAGTTACTCCATAGAAATGGCTAACGGTAAGTTTGTGAAAGCTAGTGAGATAATTAGAGGGTGCACGATAACGTTAGAGGACCACGCTTTTGATATAGATTTGATACCATTTTAATTGGGAAGTTTTGACGTGGTAGTGGGGATGGATTGGTTATCGAAATGTGGAGCTGAAATTGTTTGTCGAGAAAAGGTGGTGCGAATCCCTATGTCTGACGGTGAGTGCTCAGGATACAAGAAAACCGTCCAGGAAGGAACCTAAAGCTTATCTCCTGCATGAAGACCCGTTGATGCCTACAGAAGCAATGCTACGCGTTTTTAGTTCATGTGGTAGAGAAGAAAGCAGAAGAAGGAAACTGGGGGATATTCCGGTGGTGCGAGACTTTCCGGAAGTATTTCCTGACGACTTGTCAGGTTTGCCTCCTCCTCGACAGGTGGAATTCCGTATAGATTTGATCCCTGGAGCAACACCTGTAGCAAAGACGCCATATCGATTGGCACCATCAGAAATGCAGGAATAATCAAGTAATTGCAGGAATTATTGGATAAGGGTTTCATACGACCAAGTCATTCACCATGGGGAGCACCGATATTATTTGTCAAGAAGAAAGATGGATCGTTCCGAATGTGCATCGATTACCGGGAACTGAATAAGTTGACCGTGAAGAATCGATATCCTCTCCCTAGAATCGACGATCTATTCGACCAATTACAAGGAGCTTCTTACTTCTCTAAGATCGATCTGCGATCGGGTTATCATCAATTGAGGGTTCATGGGGACGACATACCAAAAACAACGTTTAGAACTCGATATGGACATTAAGAGTTCTTAGTCATGCCGTTTGGTCTGACCAACGCTCCAGCGGTGTTTATGGATTAGATGAACCGGGTTTGTAAACCCTATCTAGATAAGTTTGTAATCGTGTTCATAGATGATATTCTTATCTATTCTCGATCGAAGGAAGACCATGATCAGCACCTACGAGCGATACTGGAGCTATTAAAGGAAGAGAAACTTTATGCCAAGTTCTCAAAGTGTGAATTCTAGTTACGAGAAGTGATTTCTAGGACACGTGGTGAATGAGAACTGAATTCACATTGATCCTGGAAAGATCGAAGCAGTTAAGAAATGGGATATACCTAAGACGCCTTCGGAGATACGGCAATTTTTAGGGTTGGCCAGTTATTATCGTCGATTCATTGCAAATTTCTCCAAAATCGCTCAACCGTTGACAATGTTAACACAGAAAGACAAGAAGTTTGATTGGGGTCATAAACAAGAAAAGGCCTTTCGGACGTTAAAGGAAAGATTGTGTAATGCTCCGATATTGACCTTCCCGGATGGATCCAACGAATTTGTGGTGTTCTTCAATGCATCACATCAAGGACTGGGTTGTGTACTAATGCAAAAGGATAGCGTGATTGCTTACGCCTCGCGTCAGCTTAAGGTTCATGAAAAGAATTATACGACACATGACCTGGAATTAGGTGCGGCGGTATTTGCACTTAAGATATGGAGGCATTATCTGTACGGGACTAAGTGTGTTATATACACTGATCATAAAAGTCTTCAACACATTTTTGATCAAAAGGAATTGAATTTGCGCCAAAGACGATGGGTGGAAGTTTTCAGTGACTATGACTCTGAAATTCGATATCATCCAGGAAAGGCAAATGTGGTGGCTGATGCCTTGAGTAGAAAGGAACGCGTGAAACCTTCACGTGCACGAGCGTTAGGAATGACCATTTAATCGAATCTGAAAACTCAAATCCTGACAGCATAAGGTGAAGCGCTGAGGGAAGAGAACATTGCAAGTGAGGAGTTTCGAGGGTTGGATAAACAGATGAATTGTAAGGAGGATGGCGTAAGGTATTTCATGGACCGTATATGGGTACCTAAGTGGGGAGATGTTTGAACCTTGGTTATGAACGAAGCACATAAGTCCAAGTATTCTGTTTATCCTGGTGCAGACAAGATGTATCAAGATCTTAAGGAATTGTATTGGTGGCCAGGTATGAAGAAGGACATTTCCACGTATGTAAGAGAATGTTTTACTTGTTCGAAAGTCAAAGCCGAACATCAAAAACCATCTGGATTATTACAGCAACCGGAAATTCCCGAATGAAAATGGGAAAATATAGCGATGGATTTCATCACTAAGCTTCCTAAAACGAGTAGCGGGCATGATTCAATTTGGGTTATTGTGGATCGAATGACGAAGTCCGCTCACTTACCGTTCATCGAATTCTCTTATAATAATAGTTACCATACGAGCATTGGATGTGCTCCGTTCGAAGCATTGTATGGAAGAAAGTGCAGGTCTCCAGTGTGTTAGACTAAGATTGGTGAAAGTCAATTGACAGATCCGGAAATCATTCAGGAAACAACTGATAAGATATTTCAAATCAAGGATAGACTTAAGGCAGCTAGAGACCGTCAGAAAATTTACGCCGACAACCGTCGGAAACCTCTGGAATTTAGCGTGGGTGATCGAGTCTTATAAGTTTCACCTTGGAAATTAATCGTACAGTTTGGGAAGAAAGGAAAGTTAGCTCCAAGGTATGTGGGACCATTCAAGATCACTGAAAGAATTGGTCCTGTGGCGTATCGATTAAAGTTACCTCAAGAGCTTAGTGGCGTGCATGATACATTTCATGTGTCAAACCTCAAGAAATGTTTAACTGATGAATCCCTTCATGTTCCGATTGAAGAAATCAAGATTGATGAAAAACTTCATTTTGTGGAAGAACCGATAGAAATTATGGACCAGGAAGTCAAACGATTGAAGCGTAGCAAAATTCCAATTGTCTGAGTACAATGGAACTCTAAGCGAGGGCCAGAATTCACGTGGGAACGGTAAGACCAGATGAAACTCAAATATCCGAATTTGTTTGCGGATAGAGCTTCAGGATCTAACTCCAGCTGAATTTCGAGACGAAATCCTTTCAACTGGGGGATACTGTGACATCCGTCAATAACAGGTCCGTCATTAACGTTAAGCTCGTTAACTCTCCTTGTGTATTATTCATTCTGCATAATTAACTCGTTTCCTATCCCAAATTTTCATCTTTCTTTTGTCTTGCGCGTTAATCCGAAATTTCATAATATGATAAATTAGATAAATATTATAATTATTATTATCACTATATTATTATTATTATTATTATTATTATTATTATTATGATTATTAAAATTATATTATTATTATTTTAATTAAAGTTCGGGGTTTAAACTGTAAATTAGCTAAACTAAAAGGAATTAATACCTAAATAGTCTAGGGGCTTAGTTGTAAATATTCAATCTAGATATACATACGTACGACCAACCCTCGGCCAACCCCCCCCCCCCCTATTCGAAACCTACTGCCTTCACCTCCCATTCACCCGTGAACCACCGAATCAGCCCATTCCGGTCGCCGATAGCCGTCGTTTGTCGCCGTCGTCTCTTCGTTTACTCATTTCGCAGGTAACCGATTGTCGTGAACTTCGCTTCGTTTCATTTCATTTCGTTTTATTGTCACGTTTGTGTCGGTTGTGATCGTCGGAGTTCGGTTCCGGGCTTGTTGCATGTATGTGTGTGCCGATGTGTATGTATATCGATGCGTGCGTGTGCCGATGTGTATGTATATATTTGTATGTGTGCTGCGTAATGCATATGTATGTGTGTGTGCCGATGCGGATGTATATATATATGTGTGCGCGCGTGCTAGTATGTGTGTCTAGTGTGTGTATGAAGAAAAGACAGCAGCCTACGGCTGTTGCGTATAGCGTGTGAGTGTGTGTATATTGAGGGTTAGTGTGTGCTTCGGTGTGTAAACCGAATAGGGTACGCGATTGCGGGTGCATGTATATATATATGCATGCGAAGTGTGTGTTTTATTTGGTTGATGTGAGTTGTGTGTGAATTAGTGCGTGTATATATATATAAATATAGGTGTGTGTGCATGGGTGAATATATATATTACTAACGTGTGCGTGAGTTTAAGTGTGTGTTTTCGCGTCTGCCAGTGGTGCGTGAGGGTTGTATTATGGTTATCATAATAATAATAATAATAATAATAATAATTATTATTATTATTATTATTATTATTATATTATTATTATTATTATTTTATAATAATAATAATAGTATCTTTATTATTATATTTATCGTCATTATTAATATTATTATGACATGGTGTGTTGTATATATATATCTCTAGGGGTGTAAAAGAGCCGAGCCGAGCCGGAACCTTATAGTACTCGAGCTCGAATCAATGGATTTTTCTTAAAGCTCGAGCTCGAGCTCGTTCGAGCATGTTATTCGGGGATCGAGCTCGGCTCGAGTAGCGATAATAAAGCTCAAGCTCGGCTCGTATAGGCTCGGTTTAGTTTGCATAAAACACAACTAACGAGCCAAAGCTCGTCTCGAGCTCGAGTTTTAAAGCGGAATCAATAACCTTTGGCACACATTAAGTTGTTAAACTATAAACTTCATAATAAGCTCCTGCTAGCACCAACAGGAACAACATAACTCAACCTTGCAGCAAAACAACTTCTTAATGAAATAAAAACTAGTATACTTAGATTAATGGTAGTACCACAATACATAAGCATTCATCACGAAGAAACAACAATGAATAAAAAATAACAAATCAACAAGAAATAATATAACCTAATGTGAGTTGCAGACTTGAAGAAGACAGGAAGACGAGGCGAAAAATGGGGAAGATGAGGCTGAACAATGAGGAAGATGAGGCTGCATGGGGGTGCCAACTGCCGAAAGGAAGGAGACGGGAAGAAGAGGCTGAAAAATCGGAGACCGTCGAAGGGAGGATGGTGATGTCGAGTTGCCGAGGGGAGGGCGGGAGGCCGATGGAAGATGAAGGATGAAATCGTGATTCACTGATTTGGAAATTGAAATTGTGATAGTGGAGTAGAGGGAATTTGAAACAATTTAAGGGTTTAACTTTTTAAGGGGAAATAATATTTTACCTAATATATATATATATATATATATATATAATTATATAATATATATATATATTAAATATATATATATATATATATATATATATATATATATATATATATATATATATATATATATATATATATATAAATCCAACTAAGCTCGTTAAGGCTAGCGAGCCTAAACGATCTTTGAATGCAAGGCTCGGGCTCGGGCTCGATTAATAATCGAGTCATATTTCAGGCTCGAGATCGTGCTCGAGCTCGTGCTCGAGCTCGCTTAGGCTTGGCTCGATCGAGCTTTTACCTAGTCGATCTCTAGTAGCTCTCGAGCCGGCTTGGTTCGATTACACTGTCACACCCTCAATTTCCACAAACGGGGTATTACCGTTAGGCGTGTGACATACCAGGATCTCAGCCACTAGTTACACCAAACGACACGTCAATTACAAAACATAATTACTTGTTAACGTTTGAAAATTCCAAAAACAGAGTTATTCAGGTAATCATAATAATAGTTGCGGAAGCATAATTAATCTCAATTTAAAATGGCGCAACACGCACAAACCAATGAAATAATTTTCATGAAAGAGAAATAAATATTCATTTGACCCATAAGATGAATGCATGAATGAGATGTTCCTAATCGTGCGCACCTTGAGAACCCGAAAGAAACATGCTAAAGTGTCAACACAAGGTTGGTGAGCTCACATGTTTTGATAAACAGAACATAATAATATTAACCGATACAGTAAACAAAGTAATATCAGTAGATACCTAGTCTACTTAACAAGTTACATAGTGTATGAAGTTCGCAACCGAAGCTGACAATGTAAATGAAGGCCTCGGCTGTGGCTATCAAACCACAGCAACAGAAGTTAGGTCAATTAAACACCCATTTGACATGCAGTTGTGCTAGCGCGACTAGCCCGGGTAGGGTTTGTCAAACCCAGTAGATCTACTCAGAATTACCCCGCTGAAGAACATATATTAACGGTTCGAAATGTGAGGACTTAAGTTGGTATAACACTAGTAAGCAAGTGACATTACAGTAATACTGATCAAATGAAAATACGTTTTGAACACACGTTTCTTTCCCCTAAAGAAAATAGGTAAAGTGGGGCTGAGAACTCACCTTATAAGCACAGCACAAGAGGTAATTGCAGAGAGCAAGTAATTAAGTTTCCGGATAACCTGAATTTCAGTTAATATATAATTAATATTAATTATTAATTATAAACATAAGGACTGCACGGTTTTCGCGTTCTCGGTTCGGTTTCAGGCATGACATTAACATTACCCCACAAACATGCTCACACATACAACCTTAGTAACCAAAGTTTACATACTTAACACACATATGCACCATAGACTCTCATAGAAACATCAAACCCCATGACTCCATGCTCTCAAACAGTTCTCATGCGCCCAAACAGTTCTCATGCGCCCAAACAGTTCTCATGTGCCCATTTACTTAGAAAAATTTATACATTTACATGTAATAAAACACACACACACACACAAAATTCATACACACACATCCATGCAACACAACATACATACTTCATTACCCACCATACATGCATAAACCCACTGCCATGCCCCATAACCACACACATCACACACCTCACAGCCGTATCAACATGCACATGCGCACACATACATGAACCTGAACCCACATACTAAACACACACAACTGAAACACCCATGCGGCTACCTACACATCCATGCGCCTATAACATGTGTTCTTACAATCCATGTGCATACATTCATGCGCCAACACATACACTGCAATACACATCACAACAACACACAATGCAATTCCTAGGTCAAAACCCACTCATATTAAAACGCACACACGCAGCAATTTTACACATCATCATACATACATACATGCGCCTAAACACCACCACACCATGCGCCTACCATGCCACACCTTCCCCCCATGCGCTCACACCAAAACATAAACAATACACACACACACACAGAGAAAAACACACACACACAATCACCTCGGCAGAAGGCATGCACCACACACACACAAGAACACATACATACGCAGAAAGTCACATTCAAAGCAACCTTCGACCAGCCCCAAACTAGCCGCAAGAATTCCCCCATGAACCCGGGTACACGAACCACCAATCGTTGCCAACCGTACGTAACCGACGAGTAACGAACGAAACCGTAACCCTATCCGGAACCGTCACATAACAAACAATGAAGAAACGTACCGTACCGCTTGTCGAGAGACCACGTTCAACCACGGTGCGTCGCGGGGGTTGAGAAGGGATCGTCAGCAATGCTAACCACGAGAGCCGTGCGGGGTGCTGCGTGAAGGTGAGGTCGCCGAAGACTTACGGTCGAGATACGGCAGCCGTAGAAAAGGTAGGGTTTACGAGAGAGGGAGAGCAAGATAGGGGGGTGCCGAGGGTTTTAAAAGAATTGTGAGGAAAAGTGGAGAAGTCGGTTAGGGTCCATGCATAAGGATATACTTCTTTGTAAATTAGTTAACACTATGTTTAGATAAAGGAATAAAAGAATTATTATTATGAATATATCATTCACTCATTTTGTTAATTATCATTAGTATACATTAAGGTTCACAATAATCCTAGATGATTATTATTTTCATAAGACAAGTAAAGTTTACAAATAATAATTTGACGAAGTGAAAATAACTAAACGATAGAAAGTTAAGATAACGGTGTTAATCTGAAACACGGGGTGTCACATCATCCCCTTGTTGAGGGAATTTTCGTCCCAAAAATTAGAACAAAACAACAGGTTCAACAAGGACGACGAAAGGGTGTTCAGAAGCTTGCGTTGGGAACGGTTTCTAGAAAATCTTAAGAAATGGATGCTCGATCTTTGAATGGTTGCGGGTATTTCTTTTGCATCTGATCCTTACGTTCTTAGGTAAACTCTGGTCCATGCTTTGAATCCCACCTAACGCGCACAATTGGAATCTTGATACGCTTTAGGGTTTTGACTTCTCGATCTATAATCTCAACTGGTTTTTCAATGAAACGTAATTGATCATCAATCTCCAGTTCTTCCAAGGGTACGATTTGTGACTCATCAGTTAAGCATTTCCTCAGATTGGATACGGGAAACACATTGTGTATTCCACTGAGCTCTTCAGGTAAATTCAGCTGATAGGCTACTGAACCAATCCTTTTGATAATCTGAAATGGTCCCACGTAGCGTGGATTTAACTTTCCCCATTTTCCAAACCAGTTTACACCTTTCAAGGTGAGACGTTCAGAAGTACCTTGTCACCAATCTGGAATTCCAATGGCTTACAGCGTTTATCTGCATAACTCTTCTGTCGATCACGTGCCGCTGCCATACGATTACGAATTTGCACAATCTTCTCAGTCGTCTCGTGCATAAGCTCGGGACCTGTAAGTTGGCTTTCTCCAACTTCTGCCCAACAGACAGGTGATCAGCACTTATGTCCATACAGTGCCTCATGGATTCAGCCTTCAGATTTTCAACTTTCATGGCCTTAGATTGAGCAGCCTTGATTTGCGCTGGTAAATCAGAGTGAATGGTCATTTGCAATGCGCGTACCCGATGAGGTTTCGGTGTTTCTTTCAGACTGAGGGCATCGGCTACCACGTTAGCCTTACCCGGGTGATACTTGATTGCACAATCTTAATCATTAAGCAATTCTAACCACCGTCGTTGCCGCATATTCAGATCTTTCTGGTCATATATGTGCTGAAGGCTCTTGTGGTCTGTATAGATCGTGTACTTGGTTCCATATAAGTAGTGCCTCCACATCTTCAAAGCAAACACTACAGCTCCCAGTTCCAGGTCGTGTGTCGTGTAGTTCTTCTCATGCACCTTGAGCTGTCTAGATGCATAAGCAATGACATTGTTGCGTTGCATCAGTACACATCCCAAACCTTGGATGGATGCATCATAGTAAACAACAAAGTCATCAGTCCCTTTGGGCAAGGCAAGGATCGGCGCGCTACAGAGTTTGTCTTTAAGTGCTTGAAATGCTGATTCCTCTTTGCTGCCCTATTTGTAGATGGTTCCTTTATGAGTCAGGGCAGTCAAAGGTTGTGCCAACTAAGAGAATCCTTCAATAAATCGTCTATAATAGCCCGCCAAACCAAGGAATTGCCGCACTTTAGTAGGCGTTTTCGGCGTCGGCCAATCCTTGATTGCGTCAATCTTTGAAGGATCTATGTGTATACCCTTTTCGTTCACCACGTGTCCAAGGAATTGCACTTTCCTCATCCAGAAGTCGCATTTTGAGAACTTGGCATAAAGTTGTTTATTCTTCAGCAGATCCAGAATGATTCTCAAGTGTTCCTCATGATCTTCCTTATTCTGAGAGTAGATTAGTATGTCATCGATGAAGACAATGACAAACTTATCCAAATAAGGCTTGCAAACACGGTTCATAAGGTCCATGAAAACCGCTGGGGAATTGGTCAGCCCAAAAGGCATGACTGCGAACTCAAAATGTCCATAGCGAGTCCGGAATGCCGTTTCCGGGATGTCTTCCTCTCAAACTCGTAATTGATGATAACCCGATCTCAGATCGATCTTGGAATGTAACTTGATCCTTGCAATTGATCAAATAGGTCGTCAATACGTGGAAGTGGATACCGATTCTTGATAGTCACCTTATTCAGCTCTTGATAGTCAATACACTTTCTGAAAGTTCCATCCTTCTTCTTCACAAAAAGTACCGGAGCTCCCCAAGGTGAAGAGCTGGGACGTATGAATCCCTTGTCTAGCAATTCCTGCAATTGCTTAGACAACTCTTGCAATTCGTTCGGTGCCAAACGATACGGCGCCCGAGCGATCGGAGCAGCTCCCGGTGCCAGCTCAATTTGAAACTCTACTTGCCTGTGTGGAGGAAGGCCAGGCAAGTCTTCTGGAAATACCTCAGGAAAATCTTTAACCACAGGAATGTCCTCCAGTCGTTGCTCTTCAGTGACCTTCTCAGTAATCAAAGCCAAGATAGCCAAATGCCTTTTTCTCAGGCATTTCTGGGCCTTCATGTAAGAAATGATGCCAACCACAGTGCCACTCTTATCGCCTTCAACCGTAACGATCTCATCACCCAAGATAGGTAACTTGATCAGTTTCTCCTTGCAGATAATCTCCGCATTGTTCTTGGACAGCCAATCCATCCCGACTATCACGTCAAAGCTACCAAGTGTGACGGGGATAAGGTCTATATCGAATGTGTATTCGGATAAGCCTAGCTTACATTTGTTGAATACTTGAGTAGCCATTATCGTCCTACCATCAGCTATTTCTATGGCATAGTCGGTATTTAAATCAGTAGGTACCACCCCTAGTACTTTACTAAACTTGTCAGACACATAGCTCTTATCAGCACCAGAGTCAAATAAAACAGAGGCATAACAACCATTTACAGTGAATCTACCAGACACTATAGTAGGGCCATTAAGAGCCTCACCTGAACCCATGACGAACGCTCTGCCTTTGGCACCACCACCTCCATTTCCTATGCCATTTCCATTGCCGTTGCCGTTGCGGTTGTCAGTGTTGCTACCACCACCATTGTTCTTCCTCAGCTTTGGGCAGTTTCGCTTGATATGCCCTACTTGACCACATTCGTAGCAGCCTCATTGCTCTCCCTGATGTGTTGTCGGCCTAGCTGTTAGATTCATGCGACAATTCTTAGCAGTATGGCCAAATTTACCACACCTTTCATATGTGTTCCTTCCACAAGGCCCGTTATGGTAGTAGTTGCATTTGTTTCATTTGGGAAACGTCCCAGTGTAACCACTACCATGTTGAGAAGATGCAGAAGCTTGGTTGGACTGGTGGAAGTTGTCAGACTTCCGGGATTGCTTTGGTTGCTGCTGGGAAGAGTTTGCTTGTTATTGGCGCCAGACTCCCATTTTCTTTTATTGTGGCCATCAGTAGTAGTGGAAGCAGAACCACGTGGAGGTAGTTTGCCTTGCGTGACAGCTTGATCAGTCAACCTATGAGCCAGTCTAATCGCCTCCTGTATGGTGTTTGGTCGGGAAGCAGTAACCATACCCTGGATTTCTGGAGACAATCCATGCAAGTATCTTTTGATTCTTAGAGAAGGAGGGTTGACCATATTGGGGCACAGTGTAGCAAGTTCATGAGAACGATTTGTATACGCCTCGATCTCAAAACCTGTCATTTTGAGGTTCCAGAATTCAATTTCTAATTTCTGCACCTCGTCGGGAGGGCAGTATTCCTCCTTCATCAAAATTTTAAAGTCTTCCCAGGTGGTTTGATTAGCCATCTTAATACCCAACATCTGCACCTGGGTGTTCCACCAAGACAGGGCAGCTCTATCCAGAGTGCCAGTAGCATACTTGACTCGGTTTGTTACCGGGCAGTTGCACATTTCAAATACTGATTCGAGCTTCTCAAACCAGCGCAGGAGTCCCACGGCTCCTTCCACTCCAGTGAATGGATTAGGCTTGCAGCCCATGAAAGACTTATAAGTACAGACTGCTTGACCTGCAACAGGTTTAGATCAGGATTTGGAATTTATTTGAATGTTATAGCTTGATAAGATTGACAGGACGTTAATGTCAGGAAATGAATTTGGTATAGCTTACCAATAGGAGCGGGTTGAGGATTAGGGTTGTGGTTTTCCAAGGCATCAGCCACATGCTGATTTATGAGGGCGGCCAATTCCGCTGGTGTCATATTGATGGAACCATGACCACGTCCACGTCCAGACATTCTTAACAATCATAACATACAAAATAAGTAAATATGAAACATATCAACTTCATTTAAGTATAAGCAATTAAAGAATTTAGCACACACAACTATATGTTCAAATAATAATTTCTGGCAAAATAAATTGTAAGTACGTCTACAATTAATCAAACCAAATATCAAAATTCAAACATAAGTCGGATGGGAAACAACCTTTCCTATCTAGGTGTGAAATAAACGAAAGTCTGATAAACGAATGAAATGAATAAGGTAAAAGAATCAATGTGAATCGATAGATCCGGTGCTATCCTCAGGCTCGTCTTCTGGCTGCTCCTCCGGCTCCTCTTCTTGCTCTTCCTCTGAATCTTCCTCGTCAGGCTCCGGTATTGCGTTCAGTGCATTGACTTGACCCTCGAGAGTATCAAGTCGCTGACTATTAGCAGCGATGTCCACCTCGTCGCTAACCACACGCTCAAACAAACCAATGACGCGGTCCACGTGCTTGTTATGATATTCCATTAGTACATTGAATTGTCTCTTCAGCTCCTTGATCTCCTCGGTTGATTCCCGCACCGCTTTCTTCAACACTTGGTTGTCGTCCCACAGATCAGCAACGCGTTTACGCTCGATATGCAAAGTAGCTGCCATAGCAGCCATGGCCTGCTCGGGAGGACAGTGTAGGGGAGGTAGGGTAGGGATATCAGGGTTCCTAGCCGAAGTAGACCTAGTACGGGGCCGGTTTTCAGGAGGTGAAGGAACATTCTTCTCCTAAACCGGTGCGTATTGGGGTAGTGCAAATGGTTGGTCATAGTCAAACTCCTCATTATCATTAGGACGCATAGGCCAATCGTATGGACCCGTACTATGAGGTATAGAATCGTAATGAGCAGGCCTCTTTCCTCAGGAAGGAGAAGAGGAAGGGTCAGACGATGAAGAAGCCATTCCTACAAAGAACCGCTCACAGGAATGAGCAACAGCAAGCAATCCAGCAAGGCAAAGCAAACAAGGCTAACTAACAAAGCTAAACGTGTTTATATGCGTGTAACTAAGGCATCAGGCTATAGTCTAAATGCAATGCAAATGAAATGCAATGTTAATTTAGTTCGCTATAACCAATGGCTCTGATACCAATCTGTCACACTCTCAATTTCCACAAACGGGGTATTACCATTAGGCGTGTGACATACCAGGATCTCAGCCACTAGTTACACCAAACGACACGTCAATTACAAAACATAATTACCCGTTAACGTTTGAAATTTCCAAAAATAGAGTTATTCAGGTAATCATAATAATAGTTGCGGAAGCATAATTAATCTCAATTTAAAATGGCGCAACACGCACAAACCAATGAAATAATTTTCATGAAAGAGAAATAAATATTCATTTGACCCATAAGATGAATGCATGAATGAGATGTTCCTAATCGTGCGCACCTTGAGAACCAGAAAGAAACATGCTAAAGTGTCAACACAAGGTTGGTGAGCTCACATGTTTTGATAAACAGAACATAATAATATTAACCGATACAGTAAACAAATTAACATCAGTAGATAGCTAGTCTACTTAACAAGTTACATAGTGTATGAAGTTCGCAACCGAAGCTGACAATGTAAATGAAGGCCTCGGCTGTGGCTACCAAACCACAGCAACAGAAGTTAGGTCAATTAAACACCCATTTGACATGCAGTTGTGCTAGCGCGACTAGCCCGGGTAGGGTTTGTCAAACCCAGTAGATCTACTCAGAATTACCCGCTGAAGAACATATATTAACGGTTCGAAATATGAGGACTTCAGTTGGTACAACACTAGTAAGCAAGTGACATTACAGTAATACTGATCAAATGAAAATATGTTTTGAACACACGTTTCTTTCCCCTAAAGAAAATAGGTAAAGTGGGGCTGAGAACTCACCTTATAAGCACAGCACAAGAGGTAATTACAGAGAGCAAGTAATTAAGTTTCCGGATAACCTGAATTTCAGTTAATATATAATTAATATTAATTATTAATTATAAACATAAGGACTGTGCGGTTTTCGCGTTCTTGGTTCGGTTTCAGGCATGACATTAACATTACCCCACAAACATGCTCACCCATACAACCTTAGTAACCAAAGTTTACATACTTAACACACATATGCACCATAGACTCTCATAGAAACATCAAACCCCATGACTTCATGCTCCCAAACAGTTCTCATGCGCCCAAATAGTTCTCATGCGCCCAAACAGTTCTCATGCGCCCAAACAGTGCTCATGCGCCTAAACAGTTCTTATGCGCCCATTTACTTAGAAAAATTTATACATTTACATGTAATAAAACACACACACACACACAATTCATACACACACATCCATGCAACACAACATACATACTCCATTACCCACCATACATGCATAAACCCACTGCCACGCCCCATAACCACACACATAACACACATCACAGCCGTATCAACATGCACATGCGCACATATACATGAACCTGAACCCACATGCTAAACACACACAACTGAAACACCCATGCGGCTACCTACACATCCATGCGCCTACAACATATGTTCTTACAATCCATGCGCATACATTCATGCGCCAACACATACACTGCAATACACATCACAACAACACACAATGCAATTCCTCGGTCAAATCATATTAAAACACACACACGCAGCGATTTTACACATCATCATACATACATACATGCGCCTAAACACCACCACACGATGCGCCTACCATGCCACACCTTCCCCCCATGCGCCCACACCAAAACACAAACAATACACACACACAGAGAAAAACACACACACACACACATCACCTCGACAGAAGGCATGCACCACACACACATAAGAACACATACATACGCAGAAAGTCACATTCAAAGCAACCTTCGACCAGCCCCAAACTAGCCACAAGAATTCCCCCATGAACCCGGGTACACGAACCACCAATCGTTTCCAACGTACGTAACCGACGAGTAACGAACGAAACCGTAACCCTATCCGGAACCGTCACATAACAAACAATGAAGAAACGTACCGTACCGCTTGTCGAGAGACCACGTTCAACCACGGTGCGTCGCGGGGGTTGAGAAGGGATCGTCAGCAATGCTAACCACAAGAGCCGTGCGGGGTGCTGCGTGAAGGTGAGGTCGCCGAAGACTTACGGTTGAGATACGGCAGCCGTAGAAAAGGTAGGGTTTACGAGAGAGGGAGAGCAAGATAGGGGGGTGCCGAGGGTTTTAAAAGAATTGTGAGGAAAAGTGGAGAAGTCGGTTAGGGTCCATGCATAAGGATACACTTCTTTGTAAATTAGTTAACACTATGTTTAGATAAAGGAATAAAAGAATTATTATTATGAATATATCATTCACTCATTTTGTTAATTATCATTAGTATACATTAAGGTTCATAATAATCATAGATGATTATTATTTTCATAAGACAAGTAAAGTTTACAAATAATAATTTGACGAAGTGAAAATAACTAAACGATAGAAAGTTAAGATAACGATGTTAATCTGAAACACGAGGTGTCACATACACCCCTATATATCTCTATTGGTGTGCGTGTAACTCGTTGAACCCGAACCGACTGATTGTACCCTTTTCTTTTTAGACGCGTTTTAAGACTTTAATTAGATTTAATAATAGGTGTTTGATTGTGCGTTACTCTTATTCTTTAAAGCCTTTTCATTCACTTTATTTCGTATCATACAAGGTGAGTTTCGCGGCCCCGTTTTTATTTCAACTATTTATAAAACTTAGGGGGGAAAGTATGCTCACCCTTTTTATGCTGTGAACTCATTTATTCTTTGGGACTGTTATGTTTACTGTTTTGTAAGTTTATATCTGGTACATGCATGTGTTTGCTGTGTGGTTCTTTATTCACAACTATTTAATTCCGGTGCTGGAACCGACGGACAGATATTGATAGTACTATTGGCCTGACACCCCCACCTTTATTTGTTGGTATACTAGT
The DNA here is from genome assembly GCA_025506505.1 of Flaveria sonorensis. Classification (NCBI taxonomy): domain Eukaryota; kingdom Viridiplantae; phylum Streptophyta; class Magnoliopsida; order Asterales; family Asteraceae; genus Flaveria; species Flaveria sonorensis. The sequence goes on from CM046431.1 coordinate 7,304,566, forward strand.
TGGGACTGACAGTGGCCAGGAACGGGCCCTTGGGTGAATATGTTCGACAAGATCTGTGTGTATGTCGTAGGTTTAGTTGTGATGCTCATGTTTACATGTGATATTACTTGCTTATAACTGTTTACACTATGTCCTACAAAACTATTACACAGCATCAATTATGTTTACTACTTAAACCTACGAACTCATCAACATTATGTTGACCTTTTTGAGCATATCTTTTCAGGTAACAATCATTGAAGATAGCTAGAGATGCTGCCTTAGCGACGACCCCTAGGATTTGCATTATTTAAACATATTGGATGTTTCTAACAACTACATTGGATTTTCTTTGTTATTCATGAATTGTGCACTTGCTCCCGGGTTGTGGGACTTACAATTCTTTTGATTCTTTGGCTATGTTTGTCGTGGAATTGACTAGCCACGGCACAAGTCTCCATTTGTGTCGGGTGACGTCATGACACGTTGACTTTTCATCATTTAATGCATCTCTATTAACTAACAATGTGTTATGACGATCCGTCCGTTACATCCTCGTGTTTCCGCTTTAAGCGGGGGTGTGACATCACTCGGCCCGTTGATTATTTTCTCTTTGCCATTCACTTGTGTAGTCATCCACCCACCGGAGTCACCAAATGTAGAAGGTGGATGAGGCTTTAAGAGTGGGTGTGGGGGATTTAGTTTTTTTTTCTTTTCTTTTTCTTTTTGGGAGGGGGGTTCTTGGATTTAGGTTTTTAAGGATGGGAGCATTCACAATGGATAACCCATCTTGATTCTTACACTTAAATTTTAAGGAAAACATCAAAAAAATCACTCCAACCCATTTTCCAACCTCATATTTTTTTGAGGATAGTAAAGCAATCCCCCATATTTTTTTGGGGTTCATTTTTCATTTCATATATCATTTATCTTATAGTACTTGTAAGTGTTTATGATTAGTAGAAATAAAAAATACAATATAAAATAAATTGTTTAATTAAACAGTGATAAATACGAGGAATGAGGTAGGATTTTTTTATAAGTTGAGAGATGAAAATAAAAAATGATGCTTTTTAATTAAATTAATGGATGAGGGAGGGAAGCCATCGTTAATGCTTTAAGGGTTGCTTCGACGAGCTAGTTCCAACGTCGTTAAAATGAGTTAAGTCAAAGTTTGTTTGCGCCGCTTATGAGTGTTTTAAAACTCTTTTTAGGTTTTTTAAGGTTTTTTTCCCCCAGTTAGCTTAACCAGCTCCATCAAAAATATATGTAAAAAGTAAAATAAATATTTTTTAAAATATAAGTAATTTTGGTTTGCGAGACGGCTCGACTTGACTCGACTCATTTATAAACAAACCCAACCCAAACTCACAATTTAATCTCGTTAATATAATCAAGTCGAGTTGGCTCGATTCGGTTTTAAATTAGCCCAAACCCACGTTGCCTTGTCTCGTCTAGCCCCTTAAGCAAAGAGTTACAGTAGCTGGTAAAAAAAATCTAGTATCCACATTTTATCCACAAATAACATCAAAACTTCCACCACATCCTCCAATATTCGAACTCCCTCAGGGTTCACCAATCGTCAACGATCCATATCATTCTTCACAACAATTTCTCCCATTTCCATTATATACAGTCGAATCGAAGAAGAAATCGCACTAATTACAGAAAAATTCATGCATTCAGTAATCTTAAAGTTGTTTGTTGATTTCAATAACATCGAACCTTTGCATACAACAACCAAACGTATTACTTTCGGTGCCGGAGGTTTTTCCGTTAGGTCAAAAGGTGTAAATCAACGGAGGAATTGTAGACTAGTTTCGTGTGCTTCAGAGAGAGATGCCGGTGCCGGAGCGGAGGCTGGTGGAGCAGAGAGTCAGAGTCAGCAGAATATGAGTTCGGTTTTTGAACGGAATCAAATTTATGCGTTGATGAAACAGCAAATGGAAATTGCTGTCATGTGTGAGGTTAGGTTTTTGTTTGGATTATGTATGCACGTAGGTGGTTGTTCACTTATTTGGTTATTTCTGCACTCAATTGGCTGTGAGTTTATGAAATTATCAATCATGTTATTGCAAAATTGTGATTATTAGGGTTTTGGGGGGTTACTGATGATGATATTTTAATACAATACTTCTGTAGAATTATGAAGAGGCTGCTAGGCTTCGTGATTCTTTGAAATCATTTGAAGAGGAAGAACCTGTTTTGAGGCTTCAAGGTTTGATGAAGGAAGCGGTTGCAAACGAAAGGTTTGAGGTACTAATTCCCCCGTAATTTACCCTTTGATTCACTCACAAACGCATGCATTCCTAGTGTTTAAGAGTATCATTGTTCATATTTGATCTTCCACTTTGTGGGGCATACCAATCTGGGTATAAGTTTTCATTGGAGTCATTTTCAGTATCCTTGTTGCTCTGTTCAATAGACTGCATTACACGTTTCATTGTTGAGGGTTATCTGCCCATAACGCGTTTTAAACCCATTGAAAAGTTTGATGCATATGCTTATTTTTTGTTCATTTTTGTTTCATTTATGTTTTTAAGGATGCAGCTAGATACCAGAATGAGATAAAAGAGATTGCGCCTCACTATCTTCTGAAATGCTCAAGTGATGCAACAACCTTGGTATTACAGCTATCTTTCTATCTTTTTCTTAGTTCAATTCTTGTTTCATGCAAAATAGCCCCTTTCAGATATTAAAAAGTCTATAGGTTGTGTCTTGTTAATTGTGCATTGTCTGGCACATAGTCACAGGATTTGCTAAGTCTAGCGATTTTCGAATTGGTTCGAATCGACCCCATTCGCATTCGATAGCGACCTAGCCGCTCGTGGTTCGCTCAATGGTTCGATTGTGGTTCGCTCAGTGGTTCGATTGTGGTTCATGGCTGCAATTCGCTCGTAGTCCAAGAATTTCGCTATCGATTCGAGAATCGGGTAACCATGATTCGCTATTTATATAACTGTGAATTCATGAAATTGGAGGGAAAATTAATTTCAACCTAGACCAATCGAATTCCAATGGTGTTCAATGTTCCAGATTGTTTTCTTTGGAGGGAAAATTGGCAACTGCCTTCTGCTCTTCCATCCACATTGAGTCAAATTAAGTCTCCAACACTTGCAAATAGTTGTGAGTTCACCCTATTCTCATCACAACTCACTTATTTCATTCTTATTCTTTCTTCTATACCCTTTTATCCCTACTTTCTATCTCAAAAATGGTTTTTGGGAAGAAACGACCAAATCTACAAGATGAAACTGATAGTGTAGCACATATAATTATGTTGCTTTTAAACATGCCTTGTTTTTAATTATGTGGAGTGAACCGAATTGATTGGTACACCGAACCGGATCGAACCAGAATGAACCTACCCCCTACGAACCGGATTCGTGGCCTCTAGTTAATCGCGAACCTGTTCCTCGTTTTCGAACCGGAGCGAACCGCGAATTAGGTGACTATGGTTTGGCATGCTTATGCATTGTATTGAAAGAAGGGTTTTCTTTGCTGTTCTATTGAATATAATATGTTGCAATATTTTGGGTACTAATATATACATATTAACTGTTAGGTATCTTTACGCAGCGGAAATAAACACAAAACACTCGTACGCACACGAAAGCAATAAGAACACGAGAATTTAACGTGGTTCGGTCGATGTGACCTACGTCCACGGGCTGCAACTAGGGTTTTATTTATTTGCTCAGTACAAAGATTACAAATGAATGACATGGATATATATAGAGACTAATTAGGGTTAACAACTTAATGAACAAGAAAACTTAAACATGGGCCCAAGCCCAAAGCCTTCACAAACCCAACAATCTCCCACTTGAAGGCTTTGCGATAAATTCTAGCCCGCCATTCAAGTACATAGCAACCCAGTCGTCTAGTAACTTCAGTAATCTTTAAACAAGTCTTCCAAGCCTCCAGTTCCCAAAGAACAAGCTAAGACTCCATCACATCTCCTAGTTGCAACAACCCCTCATCATCAAGTACCAGAAGGGCCAGTTGAAGCTCTCCCGAGCTCCAACTCAGTCGTGGCAAATTCCACCAGCGACCCATCCTCTGTCTCAACTAGTTTACACGATCCACCAGATTCAGAGATACACCGAGAACCACTAACACTCTCCAAATTCAGCAAACAATCACCAGGAGAGAATTTTCCAGTCTTAGTCTTCAAAACCCAACGATTCTTCTTGACTGTACCCGAAACATGCCCCATGCTCCCACTGTCACAAAATCCTCTGACTGGTTTAGACTTCTGACCCCATTCAGCTACAATCTCTGCTCCAGACTTCATGTTTGCAAAATGAACTCTCTTAGCAGCAGATTTAGCGAACCCGACTTTGACTTGCTTAACCGGGTTGATCAATCCCTCAGCTGGTACCTCCACCATGTACAATGACCCATGCTTATCACCACGAGCAATCACCCGGTTTCCACTGATTACCCTCCATTTACCATCACCAAACCTGACTTCCAATCCTTGTTCATCCAGTTTACTAACAGAAATTAATTTCTTCTTCAAACCCGGAATCACCTTGACATTCTTCAGGTTCCATGTAGTTCCCAATGGAGTCACCAAATCAATATCACCCATGCCCATTACATCAAGCATTCTGCCATCAGCGAGACGTACCTTCCCAAAATCGTCTGTTTTCAGATTCACCATCATTTCACCGCTGTGTACGGCGTGAAACGAAGAACCAGAATCCATGATCCAAGAGTCCACACTGTTTTCAGTCTCAAGGATTAACACGTCACCATCATTGACATCCTCAGCAGCAGTGTTCAGACCTTTCTTTGGACATTGACTCTTAATGTGTCCATCTTCGTTGCAGTTCCAGCACCTCACATTTTTCCGAGTCCGAGTTGAACTCTTTCCCCGACTCCCACTGCCTCGGCTATTTTCCCTTCCTCTGCCAACATGTAACATCTCAGAAGATGATCCAACATTTGCACTTTTCAGATGTGTGTCTTCACCTATCACAATGTCTCGGATCTTTTCAAATGTCATTTCGTTAGCCCCCATAGAATTTGTAACAACAGTTACAGTCCCGGACCAACTGTCAGGCAGGAAGATAGCAACACCAGAGCTCGAGTCTCATTATCGAATTTATTCCCACTGATTCTAATCTGGTAAGAATAGACATCAGATCATTAATGTGAGAGGTGACTGAGCTTCCCTCTTTCATTCTCGGTATGAACAGTTCTCTCATCAAGAACACCTTGTTAGCAGCAGACGGCTTTTCATACATATTTGACAGAGCCAACATCATACCACTTACAGTGGTTTCTTTCATGATGTTAAAAGCAACGCTCTTCGTCAAAGATAACATAATAACTGCTCTAGCTTTCTTGTCCTTGGAATTCCAAACTGTTTCTTCAGCTTTCTCCATACTCTCGGTTTCTTTTCCAGTACCATATCCAAATCCTTTTGACATAATAATGCTTCTATTTGCATTTTCCACCAACCAAAATCAGTGCCATTAAACTTTTCGATCACAGTCTTCCCGTCTTCAGCCATAATAGCAAAACAGAGACAAGTCTTCAAAAAACAAGCATGCTGAACAGATAACCAGTCAACAAAAGGATAGACAAACCAGATCCGGTACTTCCAACCAAAACCCTAGGCGGCGTCGCAGAAACCCTAGGTGACGGCGGCGACGGCAGAAACCCTAGGCGGTGACGGCAGAAACCCTAGGCGGCAACGGCGGCGACGGCAGAAACCCTAGGCGGTGCGACGGCGACGGCAGAAACCTAGGCGGCGGCAGAAACCCTAGGTACACGGCGGCGTGTTTCGTATGAAATCTTCAAGAGCCTGATGCTCTGATACCAGTTGTTAGGTATCTTTACGCAGCGGAAATAAACACAAAACACTCGTACGCACACGAAAGCAATAAGAACACGAGAATTTAACGTGGTTCGGTCGATGTGACCTACGTCCACGGGCTGCAACTAGGGTTTTATTTATTTGCTCAGTACAAAGATTACAAATGAATGACATGGATATATATAGAGACTAATTAGGGTTAACAACTTAATGAACAAGAAAACTTAAACATGGGCCCAAGCCCAAAGCCTTCACAAACCCAACATTAACATTAACAGGTTTTAAACATATGTTCCAACTCCTATGTTGGGTGACTACTGGCTAGGGACCTGTTATCCTATTTGATTATGAGTGGTATATATCGAGTATCATTGCTTTAGAACTTCTTTTATAGATAATTTGTATATTAGACCTCGCTTGGCTCCTTGGCTCCTTGCTCATATACTCAACGTGTAGCCTGTGGGAATGTGGTTTTTAAATGACTTGATTAGATTAAAGCTCTGCGTTGTGTTTCATGGCCTTGTGTTATTCGATTCATCCAATCTTGCCCTATCAAGTTATTAGGATGTTCATCCCTACCCAAAAAGTTATTTGATGCTACTGAGGTTTATATCTCTAAACCATTTGACCAATGATGTGAAGACCACCAATAAAGGTCTTAGAATTTTCAACTGAATCTGCATGGTATAATGTGTTTCAATGCTTGGAGTTTTGGTTTCACTTACTACTGTTCTGCTCTGAAGCACCGAAGCGCCCCAAACAGGGGAGTACCCGTTTCGGGTACTTTCCGGGGACGGAAACGGCTCCGAAACGCCTCCGAAGCGTTTCGATGGGGTACCAGTTTCGGGGGTAAAATATGGGGACGTTTCGGGTGAGTTTCGGTGGTGTTTCGACTTAAATTTAGGGTTTCCGTTTTAAAAACCTTTAAAATGCCATTGTTACCTCTAAAGGCCTGAAGCGCCTTCTCGATCAATATACTCAATCGTCTGACTTCTTGGCTCCTTCTTCTATCAATAGACTCTGAACTCTCCTTCTTCAATCGATCGATCGATTCAATCGTCCAGTCCACCACCTACTCGCCTTCTTCAATCGCATTCTTCAATCGCCTTCTTCAATAGTATCATCATCGATCGATCATTGATTCGAAATTCTTCATTCTTCAATCGGGCATCGGCCATCGGCTTCAGTCGGGAGTTTTAACTTTGAAGGGCTTCATTGGTATACTTACACTTAATCTTGCTTTGGTTTATAATATTATATCACAATACCCAATACCCACCAAAAGAATGGATCACGTGATCCATCACTCCAACTAAACCATCACTGTCGAGTGTCAGTAACTTTAAATCAATTATATCACAGTAAAGCTTCATTGGTATAATGGTATATATACACAGTGTGTAATACACACAGTTAGTTTAAATATAATATTGTGAACTTGTGATGTTGTGATTTGTGAACTTGTGATGCTGTAAAGTGTGAATTTGGATGCTTTATATCACTGATATTGTGCTTTATTAATTTTTTCTAATATAAATAATTAGCATGGCAAAAGATAATGATACTGTAAATTTGGATGCTTTATATCACTTTAATGTCTATTGGGAAATTGTTTGATAATATAATATTATTTTTTATATTTTTTTTCCGTACCTTAGCCGTACCCGTATCTAAAAAATTTTATATTTGCCGTTTCCCGTACCCGTACCGTCCCCGTACCCATCTCCCGTACCCGTTCCGGTGCTACCTAGCTGTTCTGTTCCTCTTTCCTGATGAACTTGAGTTATATATATATTTCAGTTATTAAGGATCATAGAAGTCACAACTAGTTGATGATTAATAAATTTGTTTTTTTAGGGGATCAGAGTTCAAGCTAGGAGTGTGTACATTGAAGGACGTAGTCAGCCTTTGAGAGGCCAATATTTCTTTGCTTACCGAATAAGAATTACCAACAATTCAAACCACCCAGTTCGACTTCTCAAGAGGCACTGGATAATTACTAATGCTAGTGAGAAATCTGAGGATGTCTGGTATGATCCCTCTTTGCCGGCATGTAATTCCATCAACCAAATTCTTATACTACTCATGGTTTCTTGTAAGCATAATGCATTTGATGTTTCTTTTATAGGGGTATTGGAGTTATTGGTGAGCAACCAGTTATACTTCCTAATAATAGTTTTGAGTATTCGTCAGCATGCCCGTTAACCACTCCTAGTGGAAGAATGGTGAGTATATATTTACTCGATTTTTTTTTCATTTTTTATTATATTGTTTTGTTGATGATTTTAATATGTAAGTTTACTCCCCCACCCACCTAAAAGGAAAAGGAGTATGCTCTTTTATCATTTCTGTCTTCGAGAGAGGAGTTCTTTTTTAGAATTTGATATCAAGATTAGTTTGGTGCTACAAAATTACTCTTTTAAAAGATTAATTCAAAAGTCATTTTGTTAACTTGTATTGTGTACAACTGCCCAAAAAGGTTGTTTTGGAATCCTTGTTAGAAACCCTTTGTGAATGGAATGTATCATGGCCAACTTATCAGAAAGAAATAGGAAAACCCAAAGATGACTTATTATTAGTATTGAAACCCATGCTAAAACTAGTTACAAACTTACAATTGATCATTTGATCGATATTTAAACTAACCAAATACTAAACCTATTCTAACCTGAAACACAATTAAACTAATTCTAGAAACTCAAATACTAACTCCTAATTAGACTCAAACACCTATTTCAATATCAAATAAAAACCCAATAATTGTTAGAAACCAACCCGGCAAATCTTGACCCAAATCAAATACTCCAGCCTCGTCTTTTGACTTTTCCTCTTTTGCCTTTGAAATTTTTTTGATCATCACCTTCATCAATTTGTTTATTATCCACATGCGGTTCATCATGTCTTCAAAAAAGTTACTTTTTATTATTTATTTATTTTAAATTTCAAGCCCAAAAAGTTCTCATTGTTTTCTATTCAAACTTTTAGTGATTTTTTTTCCTGATTATTTAATTACATGCAGGAGGGTGACTTTGAAATGAAGCATATCGATATAGCAGAGTCCAAGACATTCAATGTGGCTGTTGCGCCTTTTGCTCTCTCAACACTAGGGGATGTGATTGATAATATCTGAGGTATATTTACATGATGCTTCACCACTTTCTATTTAAATCTTGCAGAAGTAAAGTCGGTCAAACTTAAGGGTAGTAAATCTCGAGTTGCAAATCTAGTGTAGGTTTTGGAGACTGTGGTTTGGTTTCAGGTTATGAAGCTTTAAACCATATAGAACTTTTACAAAAGCCCGCATTTCGCGACTGTAACAAATGTTTGATTTGGTTTGTGATTCTGCTGACCAAATCGAAACCTTCTATGCATGTGTGTATATATACACATTTTGTTCAATTAAAATTATCTACCCTGTGAATCTGCTACATAACTATTAATTAATCTCAACCATTTTTTGCTACACATGTATGGACCCACGTAGTATGCGTCAGGTGTCTGTTTACATACATTTCCCTAAATGCATTCTACTTTTTCCTCTTTATATGTCAATAACTTAAAACATGGACAAAAAAGACTTTTCACTCATTTCCCACCATTTAGAAACAAATTTTTACACAGATTTCAATACAAGTTCCCCAAATCAATGGTGAATTTGAAAATTTATAACATTTCACAAATACAAGCATAATGATCAAAGTAAACAGCTTGATAAAGAACCCATGAGATTACCTTATCCTTGTCTTTAGCCCTCTTAAATTTGCATTTGATAGCAGCCGAGAGGAACCCCATTGATGACTTCAGCTTGGTATCCTGACCCAGATTGTTGGACTGACCAATACTTTGTTCTTGCTAACATCTGGGTTTTTCATGTATCTGATTCCAAGATCTACACCTCAGGTAAGTAGCTATCTTCACAAGATTTACTTCTTTCAACCTCACTTTCCTGTATGTACATAGATTTGATTTTTGTATTATTAAAATCCTTAATTTTTGAAGTTTAACGATAAAGTCCCTGCACTTTACTAATAGCATAGAACTATAGAAGTCACTTTTATCAAATCCCTAGATTTATAAAAGTTTAGTGAAAAAGGTCATGTAATCATGTTTTACATGATTAATTTACTAAACTTTATTAAAAATACTTTTTCCTTAGGTTTTAGAAGTCCGTGAATTTCAAAAATAAAAATAAAGTTGATGGACATATGTGTGTATTTGGGAAAGTATAATGGTTTTTTTTGGCAAATGACAATTGCCCTCTTTTAGAAAAGCCTTCTAATGATTAAACAAAACATATACAAATCCTTAACACTAGAGTATTAGTTTTGCTAAAAATAAGACATACCTAAAGACACACCTAAAGACACATATAAACTAAACAAAGCCAACGTAAGGCTACAACTATTCCATAACTAACAAGTACAACTAAAACTCAAACCTGATAGTGGCTACACCAATGCCTGGGACTACTAGTCAACCTAAGTAAAAGTACAAGCTAAGGTATGAAGCCCCAACAAAGACTAAATCTATAGGCTCTTCTTATTATCCATATCATTTATCCAACGTCTTCAAAAGCTCATATTATTGATCATGTCCTAGGTGATGTGTAAGTCCAACAAAATCCTACCTAATCTTCTTTCCTATGACAATTCTGGTTTGCCTTTGCTTATCTTCCCTTTTATTGTGAGGGTTTTTTATGCTCCTTATATGTGCCATGTACTTACTGTCTTTCTTTCTGTACACATGCTTGAACCATCTCAATCTTATCTGAAATTCATGCTAGTGTTAATCTATCCTTATTCTATCCTTAAAAGATTTATTCTATGTTTGGTCCAATCTTGTGTGTTCACACATCCTCATCTCCACTACCTCCACCTTTCACGCTTTTGTCTTCTTGATTGAAGAATAGTCGGTTCTATGCAACATAGATGGTCTAACTTTAAACCTATAGAAATTGTCTTTTAGTCTCTCTATAAACCTTTTGTCACACAAAACGCTCGAGGCTGCTCTCCGCTCACACCAATTAAATGCTTGAATTTGGTTTTTGTGTCTAGTGTGAAGGTACTCAGTTTTAGATCGAAAGATGCACTAGTTTTTTACGGCTACAAGACATTTCATCACTCTTCTAGTCTCTTGTTTAGGGCTAGCTTATTTGCCGCCACTAACACAATTTCACGTGACCACGCGATGGCTTCCTAAATCTGCTTTGAGAACTCATATAAGACTATTGTAGAAATAAATGGAGTAAACACATATCCTTGGTGCACATGAAAAAAGTTAGTATTCCTCACGGATGTACAAACACTTGTCATAGCACTACTATACATATCCTTAGATATCTCTATATACTTATGAGGAATCCCTCTTCTCTCAAGGCTACTTCAAATCTCCTGACGTGGCACACGATCGTGAGTCTTTTCTAGGTCGATGAAGTGATGAACATCGTATGCAAGTCCCCATTCTTCTTCACATATTTTCCATGTGGCAATACATCCTAGAAATTGTTCTATTGAATGTACTATCCTATGGATGGGGGGATATCAAGTTAAAACATAGTTTGAATAAGTGAAGTCTTTAATGATTCCATCATCTATAATCGAGTTGTGAAAAATTCTGAATAGGTTCATTTCTTCCTCAGCCTGAGAATGTGTATTACCACCATCATCTACTACCCTAACATAAATCCAAATTGGTTCATCGGAACCTTAGTGTTTCTCGTCTCATTCTTGCTTTGATCATGCTTTCCTAAAGTTCCATAGTATCACTCAATTGCTTTATCCTCCTGTACTTTTCATTAATAACATTGGGAAGCACCTTTTTTCACAAAACCGGGACTAAAACACTCCACCTCCATTGCTGCGCATCTTGCTGATTTTGAATGTAATATTGAACAAATCTATGTGCCATTGAACTTCTTTCATAAAATTTTCCACACCTCGATTAAGGATGTTGTTTGGGCTCGTCGCTTTTGCTCTTCCCATATTCTTCAACGCTTTTCCGTTGTGATTTTTCGATAGTAACAAGTTTTCCTTTCTTTTCGTTGTCTTCTGGAGTTCTCGTTTTCTTATTGATGATTTCTAGTGTCGTTGAAGAGGTTATGAAAATATGTTTGCCATCTCACCTTGATGTATTTTTTGTTCACCAAGATTGTGTCCTTCCTCATTCTTATGTGCTTCATGACTCCTAGATCCCGTCTCCTCTGCTTGCTCTGTTTACTGCTTACTAGCTTTAGCAATCTTAAACGTGTCATTCTCACCCTCTTTAGTATCCATATGCATATACATTTCGTCATAAGCAATGTTCTTTACTCCAGACACCGCCTTCTTTGCCTGTCTTTTGGACTTGTTATACCTCTCCTTCAATCTCACATTCTCCACTCCATCATCACATCTAAAGAGCCCTCCAAACCAAATCTGCTATAGAAGTTCTTAATTTTGTCTATGCTCCATTTTAATTGTCATCAAGGGATTTTGAAATCACATAACCTTTTTAGCAAATGTTGATTAGGGCAAAGATACTTTTTCCCGTTTTCTTTTTACTAATAATTAGTATGATTGAAATGACGTGAAAATTGTATTATTGCATTAATAATTTATCTTTTTAAGCAAAACGATTGAGAAGGTTGTATACATTTTGAGCGATATTCTACCCGTTTAACTTGTTAATGATAAAACATAGCCAAACCAAGCCAATGTTTGTCTTCTTGTGCATTCTTGCCCTTTCAAAATTCTATACCTTCTTACCGTCCCGTTCGACCTTACATTGTCTTAAGATCGCAAAATCGGTAATAGGGGAAAAGGGATTTGTTTAAATCATTTGGTCATTCTTTCTATCAATTGGCATTTCGTCTCCTCCAGCAATGTCCGTCCTGGAGACATAGAAGTAGTTAGGTTTCCACCTAGGTCTATCGACTCACATTTAAGGGCTTTTCATGTGGTTAGATTGGCGCGAGTTTGACAATGGTGTACCAACTACCGATTAATCATATTAAATTGTAAATTTTCAAATTTATATATATAGTTGAGATTATTATTGTTCAAACATAAACATAACAAATCAAGTATATAAAACTTCAAACATTAAATATATTAGTTCAAATACTTTCATGATCTAATAGTTCAAATTCGTCATCGTTTTGTCTATATTGTTCAATGATTTGAACACCACCTGACTCGTATTCAACTTCCTCATCTACTTCCTCCTCATTCTCCAACTCAGTTCTTCGTCAAAAATCTCTTGATACACTTGTCCTAGCACGTTTTCGATTACACAATACTTCATCTAACACCCGTAGTTTCACTAACCAACTCTCAAAGTAGCCCTAGCTCAACTTCTTCATCTACACAACCGATAACAATTCTTTAGTCCCTCTACCATCTATAAGTACTTCATGATTTCTCAACTTTCTCGTTTTATTTTTCACCATCAACTTTGTGTTAAATTGAACAAAACAAGATCATTTATTTTAGTCGCCTCTACTTTATTTCTTTTTTTTTTTTATGTAACTAAGAAGTTCAAATAAACAATAAATTCAATAATATGTTTATATAATTATTGCATATATATATTTATTGTTTATTAAATTGTTTAACATTTAGAGTCAATCTTGGTTTTAAAAAGCGTTAGGCGCTCCGAGGCGTTTAAGTCTAAAAAGCCGAGGCGCTATGTATGAGGCATGAGGCAATAGCCTCACGTATGCGAGGCGTTGTTCTATGTACAACAAAATAAGCCATATGTACAGCCAAAAGTTGCATTTGTCTAAACTTTTTTACATATTGGCTTTTTTTACCATGTAAATCATTCATAATCTCATCATCCCTTTGGTTATTTCTACGTACCATCCTTTTATAGACCCCAATCTTGACCAAATTTGACCTAGATGTGCATGAGGCGCCGCCTCAAAGCCCTGAGGCGTTTTCCAAATTGCCTCTAGAGCCTCACGACTTAAGCGCGCCTCAGGCGCTATCTTTAAAACCAAGGAGTCAGTAACTCCTTCAATATGCTCGAGTTACTCTCAATGAACTAGTAGACAAATAAAGTATCCTCACAACAATCTTTTCAAATTTTGAGTTGCGTTACTGTACGTTTCTCACCAATTTTCTACAATTTTTAACAAACATATTATATTATGATGATAAATATGAAAATTTACAACAAGAATATTGTATTTTTAAAAATTTGCATTACCCGGGTCAAATTTATCTGATCTCGCATCCATTAAGTGCAATTCGACACTCAAAATATCATTGCTTATGTTTGTAAATTGACAACTCAACCCACAATATGGTGTCTTGCAGTTCATAATTTTCAGGAAATAGAACACCAACAACATCAACTACTGCATTGGCATCTAAATCATTTCGGACCTCCTGATTATTATAAAAATAACATGGATTTAAACTATAGGTCGTCAAATATGGTTACCTATTAAGCTTTACATGACTTTTTTGAGATGATATCTATATTAGGCTTGTATGCACTTTTAGTATCGTTCAAAGCGTTAATTTTTTTTGGCCTTTTGAAACTCACCATATATAAA
>CM046431.1:7319013-7534047 GCA_025506505.1 Flaveria sonorensis
TTTAAGTACAAATCGACTCTTGATGGAGATTGATCTTGACTTTGTTTATTGTCATAGCGAAACATACAGCCAAAAGAAACTGTCATCTTTTAAATGAAAGGAAATTTTATCGAAAGGGTTAAACTCAATCGTGGAATGAATGTATGGGTGCCAACATTGCTACCTGATATAATTTCAACTTCTATACATGATTGTAGAGTGAATAACCTTAAGTCTAGTTCCATTAAACAAACCACTTTTTTATCAATGTTTCTCAGAAGCATGACGGAAAACACCAACCTTTAATACTAAAAAGTGGTTTGGTAATCCAGAAAGCTGCTTTCTTAATGATTCCAACAAATAAGTAAAGGAAAATATGAGTAGTATAGAAATCGTACTCTCAAATAGAGAAACTTGTAATCACATTTGTTTCAAGGCCTTCAATGCTGTGACCCAGATTCCAGTCAAAAGATTTGCAGGAAACTTGCAATAAACAGCTTTAAAGTGATGCAAAAGTTTCTTTGTTTCTGTTCTAGAAGCTTGCATAGAGCTTTAACCCAAATCAGGAATGGCCCTTGTTAAATAATAATAAATGATAAAATTAATAAACTTATCCACTAAGAAATTTTTGTAGAAGATTAACATTTCGAGAGTAGAGTTTAGGTCTGTTCCTTTTTTATATTGAATGTCTCGTCAAACCCAAGCTTCCTTTGAGCAAACCTACGTATAAAAAAAACGAATTGATTAATCTTGTTATCTCTTTGTAACATGAAAATAATGAGTTCATGAGCTTTAAACTTTAACTGATTTGGCCATCAAATAAAGCAACGAATAACTTTTATAACTTGTAAATGCCATCAGGTAGCGGTATGAAAATTTTAAACCTGTTGTTTTGGTCTCTGCATATCCAAAACTAGTAATCATCCAGCTTTGCCATACGGGCCAACCAAATTACTAACTTTCCAGTAGCTGCTGAAACAAAGGCAATATATCAAGAATGCTTCAAAATTTCTTATATACTTTCAGCTGAGTCCACATGTCTAATCAAAGAATCATTTTCCTAAAGCTAAGATTGATAAGTAAATTTATATTTTTTAATTCGCAAGGGTGCGGTGTAGTATATATACTATTCATATTCATAGAAGCGAAGCAAACTTACACTGTACATAATTATGGTAGCACTTGAATTTACATCATGAGACACAATAAGATTTGCCTAAAAAATACACTTCTACACGATATACTACAAATTGATTTCTTACATTCGCAGTTCAAAAATGAACAGAGCTTTGCAACCTGATAACCAACCACACCAACAATGGCACCCCATAAAAGAAAATAACATTAGAGGGTCGTCCCAAGCTTTGAGCTGATTGTTACAATTTTATTTAAATGATACATGCCAAAATCAAGATTGCAGTCTTAATCTTATGAATGATGGATGCCAAAATCAAAATCATTGATTTCATATGTAAGACACAAAATTACTTCATATCTATATGTATGGAAGTATCATGAGAATCTTGAAAAAGCTTTTGATCAGTTAAACAACTTTCACAGTAAAAACCTGTATAACAAAGTAAATAAATTATCATTTTAATTGCAGATTAAAATCCAAATTCAACCCAATCACTTTTAGGGTTTCCATTACACTTCAATTAAATGACCTAAAAATTACCTGATAAAATCGATTCAACAACAAAGCGGATAACTTACAGAAGCATGTAGATCGATGTTTTGATTAACTGTGCATGAATCGGTGATGAAGGGGAAGAGGAACATTTCCACGGTCTGCGACGAGAATTGACTGAGTGTATTTAGGTTTAGAAATCGATCAAGATGCGGCCGATTGAAAGAGGCGATAATAGTTGATTGTGAGAATTGGGGTTTATAAGGTTTACATATCATAAATGGGTATAAAGAACACGGGTCATGAGGTCCGCGTAATTAGAAAAGCGGGGGGTGAGGAACACAGCAACAGTGACGAAGGCTTGTCCAGCGGTGATTACGACTACAATACGCTTCAAATTCCGAAAGATTGCTCTAAAATCACAAACATTCACGAAATACCTCAATCATTATAGAAATATTGATAACTTTAACAAAGAAATCATACCTTTTGAACCAAGATCTAGGGTTGTTTAGATAATAGAGAGAACTGACAGAGGAGAATGAGAGAAATATTTGCAAACTGTTATGAAGAACATCATACCTTTCAAATGAAATTGAATCCAAATACAATTAGGGCTATCAAACAAGAAGCAATAGATCTCTGAATTGGAAGCGATGAAGAAGAAATGATTGATTAGGGCAGGAAGAGCATGAATGCGGCTGAGAGAGTCTAGGGATTGGGAGATGATGGTGTGGAGAAGAAACATACGACGATAAGAGTCATAAATGTGGCTGGTCCGACCCGGAAAAGGATCCGCGTGTAATGAAATGACTTGTGTAGTTTGGGCGGGAAAAACCAAGCGTGGGTGGGCCTGGAAACACGCCAAGTGTCCCCCTAAATTACCTTTATATTATAATAGGCACATACGTAGTCGTCTTTTAAGTCATCAAGGTTGTTCTGTTGGGTATTCTAGAAAAGGAAGTTTCTTAGATTAATTGTTTCTAGATCATGATTTCATTAATTTGGCAAGAAAAGTAATGAGCAAGTCGTGATTTAATTATTATTTTCTTTGGATAATTTATCATTAAATCCCTCCTTTACAAGCAACAAAATAAAGTTCTTTTTTGGAGAAAATTTAAATATTGAATTTTCTAGGTGACAATGACTAGTTTTATTTTCTATTTTTCCCATTTACAAATTAAATACCAAAACAAATAATTGACTTTATTTCGTTGGTCTTCTATTTTTAGAATCTTATCCTAAACCGAATTGTAATTTCCCATTAGTTGTTTTTTCTTATGACAAATTGTTATTTTGTTATTTTCAGTTGACTTCTTCCGCAGAAGTCTTTGCATAGCGTTACCATTTGTGACATGTACGTGTTGCTCGTCATGCTTCTAGACTTTTGGGATTTCATAATATAGTGGTGTTGTAATCGCCTAATCGGACAAACCAAGTGTTGTTTTTGTATCTAAGATGTCGATGACTTGTGTAACCACTTGTTTACCTAGCGAACCGATGACTGGCTTCGGGTTTCAAACAACATACAGTTGTTTGTGAATGGTGGGATTAAGGTGACGTATTATTTATGTTATTTATAATATTTTATAAAAGGCAAAATGTGAACTAAAGACAACATCAACATTTATATAATATCTCCCTGAACTTTACTTCATATGATCATAATTACTATATCATAGTGTTTTTTGTTTAATCATTTATTAGTTTAGTACCACGTTTATTAAACAAATTTAAAAAATAGATATTAAATAGTAGTAAGAAAAATTTATTAATTTTAAAATGATATTTTAAGATATATTATGATTGAAATTATGCATTTATAAGCAGTAAAAATGATATCATTTTTTTAACTTTTTTTTCTCAAAAAAAAAAACTAATCATTTTATTTCAAAAGAAACCGGTTTATAAAATATCATTTTTAAAATTTTCTTAATATAACTCTGAATTTAAATTATTTAATTGATAAAAATTTTATTTTTATAAAAACCGTTTTTAAAATATTTCGTAATTTTAAACAATTTGATATTTTAGAAAAAATTGTTATTTTACAAAAAATGTTTCTTTCAAAATTACATTTATAAAATGATCTCTTTCTTAATTATTAAAAAATATTTTTAATCTCAAAAGAAATTAAATAGTAACCAGTAGATAGTGTAATTGTTTAATAAAATAAGAAAGCGAGAAAATTAATATTAGAAGGTTTAGAATTTTATCAAATGTTCACCCAAAACTTTATTTTATTATAGCAGATAGATCATAGATGTGAAAGCTAATTAAAATATTTCATAAGTAAAAGAGGTGAAGTGTTAAGTGTTGTAGATGGTTAATAAATAAATTATAAACGATTAATAAAAAAAAGGATTATGATTAGATTGGTGAAACCAAGCATACTACTATTTCAATATCTCTTGCTGAACAAGCAAGAACGGTAGTAGCAACAACTATGTATAAACACGTGTAAGAGTCACGCAAAAAAGAATGCCCTTTCACACTTTACACATACGTGGATGGTTTAAACAAAAGTAGCTAAACATTTCAAAATTATAAGACCATAGGTAATACTATGGTGAGAGATGATCAAAACATGTTATATATATGTCACTTAGGCAATGAGTTTGGTACCATAACACTCATTAGGTTATATGTTATGGGGGCGCGATTGGGGGTGCTATCCAGGTGTATTTCACCCTGGTTGCGCACATAGCAACAGGGTGGAGCGATTAGGGGCGTGATGGGTTGTGCGTGGGCTGGGTAAGTGAACGTTGGAAGTTTGTGGTTTTCAAAAAAAAAGCCGTTAAAGGCTCATTAAAATAAAATAATAAAAAAATTTAAATTTTATTTTTTACCCATATATACCCATCTTCAATTTTCATACAAACCATCCCATCTCTAACATTTTATTAAAAAAAGTACTTTGTCAAGTTATATAAATTCTTCCATAGTTTTTATAATATTTTAAAAACTGAACATGATTCATTTGAAAAATTAAGTGATTTTCTATTTATATTTTAATATAATTTTTTGTTTTTTAAATTCATGTATTTAGATGGGTTTTTTAACAATTAAATAAATTAGTAATCCGTTAGAGCCCCTGATCACTTGATCCACAACAGTGTCAGTCTACTTGATCAGAGCTTTATCAATATCTAGCATATGCCACATGAAACAATATTAGAAGATAACTTGAGCCTGAGCTCTGTCCGACAATACATAGCCTTAAGGAGTGTACTACTCAAGTGATGGTGATCATCAAGTTTGTATAAATTTTTTAGTCATTGTTAATTAATATTTTCTATGCTTTAACATATTATTCAACAAAAATAAAACATAACATTGATATTAAAATTAAAAAAAACACTAAAAGTATTAAGAAAAATAACATAAAAACATAGAAAAAAACATAAGAAACATTTCACCATCGTCACCCGTGGTATATTTTCCAAATCTGCTTTTCCTCCATCTCAATCATTTCACGTTCTTGGCCCGTTAAATGGTAGACGTTGGTCGGATGTTGCAAGGGTTTCTTGCGCGTTGGATTCAGTCATTTTTTAACGCTTAGATGACGATCCTTCAACGTCATGACCTTCATCCATTTTGTAATATGCCACACTAAAAAAATAGTGACATCCACACCAATATTTTTAAATTAATTCTGCACGACATTAAATATAGGTCATAAGATATAAATTTTTTGAAGCTAACTCAACAGATATCATGCCTTTATGTTTTGGACAAAATGGAAACACAAGATAATATTACAATGTATCAAGTTAGAGACAATTTCTTGTTGTAGTTTGTCCGGTGGTTGTGCTACCAAACAAATCATTAGATTACTTTCTCATCTTAATTTCATCGATAAATGCTTCAATGAAACTTTTGGAAACCCAAAGTTTGGTAGAAAATAAATTAATTTTCAATTATAAAAGTTTCCACAAGAAGATAGAAAACAAGAAAAGTCTAGATCTGCAGCTATAATCTATTCACATTCTTCTTATTTGTTTATTTATTGTGTAAAGTTCAATTCTTGTCAAGTTGGACACTTCTTGTAAAAAAAAATGTTTATAGAAACTTGATATTTATACAATTCTGAATTTATAACAATGTGTTACAATATGATTTGCATTAATCTGCTATATAATAAAGTTCTTGATATTATAAAGTTCAATTCTTGTCAAGTTGGACACTTCTTGTAAAAAAAATGTTTATAGAAACTTGATATTTATACAATTCTGAATTTATAACCATGTGTTACAATATGATTTGCATTAATCTGCTATATAATAAACAAATTAAAAAATAAGATAGCAAATATCAATTTAACCTTCATGGATATAAAAACTATTTGTGTCAACGTAATAAAGAAATACTAAGTTTGGGTAGTGCTGTCCAAATAGCTCGCGGCTCGAAGCTTGATAGGAAAAATCTCGAAAAAAGCTCGCTCGAAATTGCTCGGTTTTAAACTGAGCCTATCCGAGCTAGCTCGGTTTGAAAATTAGCTGAACTCAGCTCGGTTTAGCTGGTTTGTTAGCTCGGTTAAAAACCAAGCCGAGCTCGAGCTGAGATTTTCAGCTCAGTTTTAAATCCAAACCGACCCGAGCTGGCTCGGCTTAATTCGAGCCAAGTTCGAGCTTGCCATGGCTAGGCTCGGTTCGGCTCGTGAACAGCCCTATGTTTGGGGGAGGCAAAAATGTGTAAGTCCCTTAATTTTTAGTGTACCTCTTTTTTTTTCGTTTCTTTTGGACGGCAGATTGGATCGCTGATGGGTTACTGAGCAACACGATCATCTCTGTTACTCGAGTGCATAACTTTTTTTTGTCATAGGTGAGACTTGAACGCAAGACATCCCCTTATTTTAATGAGGTCTCGAGGTACCTAAACTCAACCTATTGAGCTAAGGGTTATTGTTTACAATGTACTTTCTAGATAGCGTCAAATGGAGAAATTAGTTGTCTCTTAGTGTAAAAATGAATTTTTTTTAATGGTCACAAGTAGAGAGAGGTTTACTAGTGAAAATGAAAGGGAACAAATATGTTTAACTTATCTAACTCCTTACGACATCACATATGTAATAATGTTTTCATGAGTAACGTGACCTCGTCCCCTATTGTTACATGGTACATTGATGTGTTTCATCATTGATATGGAAAACAAATTTTATTTATCGACGTCTAAAGACCGTAAAGATTTTGTTCAATCTATAAATACAAATATAATGGATGATATATTACTAAAAGAACATATAAACACAAAAAGATTTACTTGTAAAAGATAACACGATTTAAAAGATAGATTGTTTTTAATTTATATATTCTTAGAGTTTCTAGACAAACTATGAAACACATACTCTTACAAATACACACCCTTTTTCTCTTCTCCTCTCAATTCCCAAATATGATGTTTGTTCCTACAAATAACCGTACCCCCTCTCTCTCATTAACATCAGTATATTCCTCGCGGATGATCAAAGAAAAGATGTGTTTAAATTAATTAATTGTCGTAGAAAAATTAAAAAGTAAAAGTCATACAAAGTCGTTGCCCAGGTTTACTCGTGTACATGACTTCTCTGCATACATTTTGTATTGATTATCTAATCATTGTTAATTTGTTGTAAATTTATAATTATCTTTTATGTTTCATGAATATTTTTTTATCAATTCCAGCACGATATCAAATGTAGGCCAAATATATAATTTTTTTGAAGCTAACAACAACAGATATTATGCCTTTATGTTTGGACAAATGGAAACACAAGATAATATTAAAATGTATAAATTTAAGATAGACAATTTCTTGTTGTAGTTAGTCTGTTGGTTATGCTACCAAACAAATCATTAGATTACATTTTCATCTTATTTTCATCGATAAATGCTTCAATGAAACTTTATGAAACCCAAAGTTTGGTAGAAAAAAAATTTTTTCAATAATAAAAGAATCCGCAAGTAGGCAGAAAATAAGAAAAGTCCATATCTGCAGCTATTATCTATTCACATACTTCATATTTTGTTTATCTGTTATGTAAAGTTCAATTCTTGTCATGTTGGACTCTTCTCCCCAAAAAATGTTTTTAGAAACGTGATAATTTTTTATCGACAAATGTACGACCCTGTTTCGAAGCAGAAACTTGATATCATATGAGCGTATGTTATGTAATTCTGAATTTATAACCTTGTGTTACAATAGGATTTGCGTTAATCTATCATATATAATTTAAAATTTTAAAATAAGATAACAAATATTAATTTAATTTTCATGGATATAAAGTCTATTAGTATTGCCCAGGTGGCCAGGAGATCACGATTCAAATATCAATCGAAAACTAAAAAACAATAAAGACTGGAATGAAACGCAAAAGAAACTTTAAATATCAAACAAGACTGCAACTTTTTATTTGACTTTGACATCCTATGTATACACACATACGCAGGATGAACCGGTGTACAAGTCCGGTGCAATTATCTCTACGTCGCAACCCTTTAAACACAAATACAGTTTCTAACTTTCATATGTTACATACTTAGACCCATTTGTTACTTAAAAAATATATAAAAGACAAATTATAACTTCACACTAATTACATATTTTACCCGTAACTTCGTATCAAACTTGTTTGAATAATTAAAGCCAACAATAAAACCATTTGTGTCGTAATAACCGAAATACTAAGTTCGGGAGAGACAAAAAATGTGTCATCCTTCAATTTTCAATGTACTCCCTAGAAGTGTCAACTGGAGGAACTATTTTTGGCTTCTAGTGTAAAAGTAAATTTTTTTTTTTATTTATGTCACAAGTGGAGAGAGGTTTCCAAGTGAAAACGAAAAACAAATACGTTTCGCACAGCTTATCAACTCTTTACAACATCTGTAATAAGATTTTCATTGGTGAACATAACATCATCCCCTAATGTTACATGATGGTTCATTGATGCGTTCTATCTTTGATATAAAAAAAACCATATTTTTGGGTCGTTATGATCAAACGTCTAAAAACCATAAATAATTTGTTCAATCTAAAAATATAAATATAATGGATGATATACAATTAAAAAACATACGTGCACGTATTGTATAAGGATTTACTTGTAAAAAATAACAAGGTTTATAAACAGATTATTTCTAAACATAAATTATTTTAAAAATAGTTTTTACAACACACACCCTCTCATTCCTCTCCTCCTCTTACAATTTCCAAGTATGGTATTCATTCCTCCAAATGACCATACCCCGCTCTCTCCTTCACATCAATGTATTTCCCGCACATGATGAAGAATAAAGTCGAATTAAAGATGTTTTTGGATTGATTAATTATTTTTGAACGAAAATGTACGACTTTGATTTAAAAAAAATGTTATCTTAATCAACTTATCTATTCACTAGCTTTAGTTACCCGTGTATTACACGGAAGTGTGAAGAGTTAATTATTAAATAATATAAAAATAAAAATAAAATCAAGTGTGTTATATATTAAATAAGACATAACAACTTTTGATTATAAGGTCACATTCTTATAAACTACATTTGTGGTAACATTAGTAGTTTTACACTCGTTATCTAAAGCTAAGAGCTTCAATCCATCTTTACTCTTAACTTGTGACAAGATAACATTAGTAGTTTTACACTTGTTAGTATAAACCGATACTAGACAGAGATTGACCTTAACTTTTGTTTATTGTCATAGCGAAATATACAGTCAAAGAAAACTGTCTTCTTTTAGACTTCAAATGAATACTTTTGACAGGTCAAATCGTGAGCTAGATATTGAGTGTGTGTGAGAATATTAGTATGAAGAAATTAAGATTTGAATAATATACACTGAAAAGTTATATGCAATAATTAGATCAATTTCGAATTATTTTGACCCTGTAATCAAATATGGGTTGGATCGGACTATAAATGTTCATAATATCCCTGATTAGTTGTTGATTATTATTTATTTAATATTAATTTTAGTAAACCCGTGTATTATATGGGTTGAAAAAATAAAATATTTAATATAATAAAAATTTATGAAGTATAAAAATCTAAAATAAGATATGATTAAAATTACATATGAGTAATAACTATAAGTAATAAAATAACGATAGCAATTTTTAAAATTTTGTTTTTAAACTTTTTTTCCAATAAAAGTTAAACATTTTTTTTTTCAAAACAAATCGTATTAAAAATGTTATTTTTAAATTTTTTTATTATAACTCCTAATTTTAGTTATTTTTAGTTTATAAGAAAATTTTCTTTTTAAATATACCAATTTTAAAATTTCTTTGCATCCCATGGTGTTGTCGCACTAAGCGACTATCGTTCCGGAGTCGTACAACGAAGTGATTAGCATACCAGATTGATGCGGGGCTCTAAGGAGGTACCTTTTTATTTTGAAAAAAGTTAGATGTTTTAGAAAAGAATTTTGATTGTATAAAAATTGTTTTTTAAAAATAAAATTAATAAAAAAACATCTTTCTTAATTTATTAAAAAATTTAATCTAAAAAAATTAAAATTATTTAATATTTTTTAATTTAAGTAATTATTTAAGAGTAGAGAAAGACAAAAAAAACCTAAAAATATATCAAGTGTCCTATTAAATTACTATTTTAATATTATATATAAATTTTCTACCGGTGGTCGCGCGGCTAACCTCTCAAGAGCATCACACAACTGAAAAACTCATTACAAAACCCAAGCAATTTTTTCTAAGAGTGAGATTTTAACCATAAAGCTTTCCGTTTTAATTGGTTTGTTTACTCCCATGCCATTCCCACTAGAAACGCGTCCCCAACTCCTGTATATAAACCTGCACATAACTTCCCTCTATCCATTTTCACAACAACTTAAATTTGCAATATATCAAATCATCGACCAAAACATGCAGATCACTTCACTAGCCTCTGTATCCCCAAGCTTCACCGGCGATTCGGATAACAACCTCGCGGATATCGCCGCGAGAGTTGTCAAAGAATTTCTCAACGAAAATCGCCACAATGACGAAGATGATTACCTCTACACCTTCGATCATGACGTGAATGAAGTGTATGCTCCTCTAGATCACCAACCGGAGGACAATTGCACCGAAAACTCAAACGAAACCGATGACGAATCCGACGAAGATGAAGATGAAGAATTCGAGTTTGATGTTTCAGGTAACGAGATCTTCTTCAACGGTGAGATCTCACCGCGGTATCCGCTGTTCGATCAGAGTTTGTTGTTAGACTACGATGAAATTGATAGATCTGATGGCGATTTGAAGAACTCGAAGCGTGATCGGCGTCCTCTGATGAAGCTGTTCATGGAGGAGCGTGAAACGGCGTCGTCTTCGTCTTCGTCTTCGTCATCGTCGTCGGAATCCGGCGATCTCGACGGAGTTTCTCCGGCGACGTACTGCATCTGGAAACCGAAGGTAGAAACAGAATCTCGTGAAAGCTGTAAGAAGAGCAATTCCACCGGAAATTCGTCGAAACGGTGGAGGTTTCGTAACCTCCTCCACCGGTCCAACAGCGACGTTAACATGACCGCCGGTGAGAAAGCTCCGGCGGTCTTTTTCCGTCGGTTAACGCAGAAGAGATCTGAGAAGGTGAAGAAGTTTGAGAAAACTGCGAAAGTCGCCGGAGCCGACGACGACGGTGAACCTCCGGTGACGGAGCAAATTGAATCTGCAAACAAGTTGAATAACGAAGGTAATCGTGATCGATCATATCTTCCGTATAAACGAGATCTGGTTGGTGTGTTTGCTAACGTAAACGGATTGAGCAGAAACCTACACCCCTTCTGATCAATCGGTTTACTGAATGAATATGCTGTTAGAATGTTTAGATAGTACGATTAGGGTATGATAATATGTATATATCAGATCGAATTTTTGATTTGGAGTGTTTTGTTGGTCGATTTCATGAAAGCTTGTCGCCGGTGGTGGTGGTGGTGGTGGTGGAGATGAGTGGTGCTTGTGGTGGCACAAGAAGGGTTTAGTGAATAGTTAAAGGGGGTAAAGTGCATATATGTAAAAGTAAAAGGGTTTAGAGTATACAGGTGTAATTATGTGTTGTCGGTTTGTGTATGTGTTAATGAGGTTAAGTATCCCTTTGATAATTTGTCTATAGGTAAAATTTGAAATCTATTTATAATATTATATATATTATTTATAAATTTAGTTTGATGGTATCATGGTATTGAAATGATTTTTATTTTTTTTGCTGGTAGAGGGTTTAAGTTTAAAAAATTAATGCAGATTTAAAAGTATAGTATGTTTATAAATCCGTTGTTCACGAAAGTATAAAATAAAACGGGATTGGTAAATATGTCCACGACCCCACCTGTTAAATGGTGTCCAAAAATGAAACTATCTTATAAAACGAGCGTTTGAACAATGTAACACCGGTAAACAAGATTTTAAACGACTTAAACGGACAGAACCGATCCGAATCGACAATTTAGATATAATTTTTTATTTAACTTTGAGGTCAACTATATTACCTTTTTTTTAATGGCTAATTGAATCACTTACGGACTAGCTCATCTAATCATGGCCATTACTTAAGTGCGAAATATGTGAGAAAACCCACTGACCAATCTAAAACCCCTATTTATTTTTGTTAATTGTGGGAGTTAAACCCAAGACCTCGATTTATTTTTGTAAGATTTTAAGCTACCTCACCTTAATCACTTGATCCAAAACCTCGACCTATTTTTGATTGAATGGTTAAGGTCTAGATCCTTTCTCACTTAAGCTATGTGATCCAAGTAAGTTAGTGGTTGCTCATAACAAGTTTACTTCGTGAGAACTTTACAATATGTACAGTTTATTCATTCAAATTCTTTGTAAACATCTATATTTATATATAATAGTAAAAGAGTAATTTAGGTGGACATTTGGTATATTTTAAGCCCTCTAAATTTATTTTTCTCGCCTCTCTCTACTCTTAAATAATTACTTAAATTAAAAATATTAATTAAGTTTAATTCTTTTTTAGATTAATCTTTTTAATAAATTAAGAAAGATGTCTTTTTATTAATGTTATTTCTAGAAAATATTTTTTTACAATTAAATATTTTTTCTAAAACATATAACTTTTTTTAAAATATAAAACAATTTAAAATGGTATTTTTAAAAAGTAAAATTTTTTATAAACTAAAAATAATTAAAATTAGGAGTTATAATAAAAAAAATTTAAAAATAACATTTTTAATACGGTTTGTTTTGAAAAAAAAAATGTTTAACTTTTTTTGGAAAGAAAGTTTAAAAACAAAAGTTAAAAAATTGATATCGTTATTTTATTACTTATAGTTATTACTCATATATAATTTTTATCATATCTTATTTTAAATTATCATTTTATACTTCATGAAATTCTATTATATTTATTTATTTTTTCAACCTGTATAATACACGGGTTTGCTAAAATTAGTATTAAATAAATAATAATCAACAACTAATCAGAGATATTATGAACATTTATAGCCCGATCCAACCTGATTCAATACTATATCTCTATATTTGATTACAGGGTCAAAATAATTCGAAATTGATCTAATTATTACACATAACTTTTCTGTGTATATTATTCAAATCTTAATTTCTTCATACTATTATCCTCACATCCACCTAATATTCAGCCACAATTTGACCCGTCAAAAGTATTCCCTTTAAGTCTAAAAGAAGACAGTTTTCTTTGACTGTATATTTCGCTATGACAATAAACAAAAGCTAAGGCCAATCTCTGTCAAGTGTCGGTTTATACTTGAAAGAGCTTATTTTTATGCATGATCAGTTTTGTGGTATCTTGTCACAAGCTAAGAGTAAAGATGGATTGAAGCTTTTAGTTTTAGATAATGAGTGTAAACCTACTAATGTTAATACAAATGTAGTTTACAAGGATGTTTTTGCTCATTTGTGACCTTATAATCAAAATTTGTTATGTCTTATTTTATATTTAACACACTTGATTTATTTTTATTTTTATGTTATTTAATAATTAACTCTTCACACTTCCGTGTAATACACGGGTAACTAAAGCTAGTGGAATCTATATATAGATTGATTAAAAAATTGAAACAATTCAATTCACATGGCAATGCCAAAACTTATAAATGCAATAGTGTAACATAAAAGACAAACCAAACACATCAAACCTAATGACCAAATTAACTCGGTCTGTAGACGAATCCTTGTGAATTATTATGAGAATCTGGTTCCAATCACCACTCAAAAAATCATATGGGGTGGTCTTGTCAAATCAATAGATCTATCATTATTACCGTTGTTGCATGAATTAATGATTGTGTTACCATCTAATTTATCTTTCTATGAACATATATTTACAGGTAATAACAAAGGATTTATAGAGATGAATTTTAAATTAATATCAATGAATAACAATGATTGAATAAATTTCACATGGTTTCTCCAAATAGTAAAACATAAAAATAGGCTATGAATACTCACTTGATAGATGTGATAGCTTTGAATTCTAAAATGTGAGAATAGACACCAAAGTTTCCTCTCAGATTAACCTAATGAACTATGTTTAAGTTAGAATAATAATAGTTTCAAGACTATATATTGATTAGGGTTTCAATTAGAATTTAGAATTTACATATAATCTAAAGTAATATTTTTAATTTTATTATAGAAAAAATTGATTAAGGAATCAAATTTGAAAATAATAATTTATAATAAAAGAAGTAGAATAATTAAATAAAATATTTATTTATAATGATTGTATAAATAGAGTTTGATTATTGTGGTAAAATTATTAATTTAATAATTAACTATTTAAAACTTGGTCGAAATAATTAATTAATTATTACAGAACCGGTTAAGGGATGGTCAATACAATCAGTCTCACAATGAGGAGAGTGTTAGAACACTTAACAGATCAAATAAAGAACCGGGTTATATAAGTGATACTAAGAACACAAGTAAACAATGAGACAGAACTAAGAACAAGAACAAGATAAGTATGGTTTTCAAGAATGTTGTATATTACTCTCAAGTTCTTTTACAAGTGTTACAAAGCATAAAAATAAATACAAGAACCTAACATACTTTATACTACATTTACAGCCTACCATACTTTGAAGATCAGCTGGAAACACTAATCTAAACAACAAAATCAATGTAAAGTCGAAAGGCAGATTCCCTTTTGACTAGTGACTATGACATGCCATAGCTCACATCCTAATATATTACAAAAAGGATAAAAGGTACAAAGTAGAAAGTTACAGACTCTAAACCATAATCTATAGTTACAAAAGCATGGACCTTTTCACCAACTCATGCAAGTTGGTGAGTCATCATAGTTGCAGCGGAAAGTTGGTCAGCTTTATGCAAAAGTAGGTCAGAGAAAGCATGTCCTCTCTGTCTTCGGAAGAAATTAGTCTTCACTTCATTGGCTTCGGAAGACTTTGTCTTTGAAGCTTCGGAAGACTTCATCTTTGGCTTCAGAAGATTTGGTCTTTGGCTTCGGAAGATTTTACACTTAGAATAATTTGCTGTGAGAAGTGTAAAACTTCCGAAGTAACTTCTACTCTGCATAATGCGCATGCAAGCTGAAAGCTCCTTGGTTGCTTTAGTTTCTTTGGTTGCATCAGCCTTTCAAGTATAACCTTACAAAAATTTAAAAGATTTGAAAATTATTAATTTAAGATGATTTGAAATAGTTTGGGTTTGATTTAAAATAATTTTTATAAAGTTTAACACTTACCTGCAACAACATTACCTGCCAACTGAAAATGCATATAAAAAGTTAGTGTTGCTGAGTGAGTTCTAGTTTATATAATAAAATACTGTACTTTTAATAAAAACCTTTCCTTTACTTTCGTTCGTGATCACACATCACACGTACATCTTGATAATAATCATTTATTATCCTTTATCATCATTCAAAATCATTTGTTTCATACTTTATTATCTTTCACTTCTATCTAGATCCTGCCATGTACTCTGCCCCATCTTCGGTGCACAAAGCGACTACAGTCATGGGGGCAAGTGGCAAGGATCCTGTTTCACACGTTTCTATCAGTCACAAAGACTAGCCTTTAGGTGTGCACTCAGCACACTGTCGAGGTGGCAACCCATAAAGAATTGTGAACCCCTTTTATATGCTTGCAAGACTTTTAATTCATTTATTACGTTCCACTTTTCATTATCTTTATCTACCACTTTCATTACAATAATACTTCACTTACAAGAGTATTAACACACCACGTAAAGTCACATAATAATATGTAATATAGAACATCAACCACAGCCCACAACCATACATAACATCAACAGGCATAAACCATCAAAACATCTCAGAACTTAACATTACATTCTACTTCCCAAGATTTCCGAAA
This sequence comes from Flaveria sonorensis, assembly GCA_025506505.1. Lineage (NCBI taxonomy): Eukaryota > Viridiplantae > Streptophyta > Magnoliopsida > Asterales > Asteraceae > Flaveria > Flaveria sonorensis. The sequence goes on from CM046431.1 coordinate 7,334,945, forward strand.
ATCCTAAGTCCCCAAAGAAATGCGGATGAACATAAGCCAATGCGGCTAGATGTTCAGCAAATGCGGACAAATAAATGCGGATGAAAGTCTTAGAAAAATATTCTAAGTGTTTAAAGATGTGCAGGTGAACCAAGTGCGGATGAACAAGTCCAAATACGGATGAACAAGTTCAAATATGGATAAACAATACTAAATGGGGATGAGCTAAGTCTTAGGTGAATGAACTTAACCAATGTGGTTGAAGTTCAGCAAATGCGGATGAAGATCAGTAAATGCGGATGAACACTTACAAATGCGAAAGAACAAAAGCAAATGTGGATGAACAAAAATACTTAACTATTGAACATAAAACCAATGCGATTGAATTTTCAGCAAATGTGGATGAACTCCAACAAATGCGGATGAATAAAATGCAAATGCGGATGAACACATTACTTAGGCTATTCCACCAGTTTCAAATCCTCGTTCTAACATATCCTTAGCACAGAACTAACATGCTAAACACTTAGAACAGAGCTTACAACTATGCAACATCTAAGAAGGCATTTAAAACACACACATCACACACATCAGATGCAAAAATGTAGAAAGCGCATGCTTCGGTTGTAAGAATTCAGTTAATATGCATTTCAGCCCCAAACTAGTTTAAAACAAGTAAAATAAGGGAATCTAGAACTCACCTCTAGCAGCTTTCGAGTAAGACTTCTTTAGACCGAGAGCAATTGGGAGTTCTAGCACTTAAACATACCGAAACAAGCAGTCAAACACAAAAGAACACATTAAAATCAGTCCAGCAGCTCGAATCCAACTGAAACTGAACAAAAAATGCAAGAAAACCTCACCTCTAGGAGAATTTTAGCTTTCTCACACTAAAAAACGGTTGAAACTTCTTCTTCTCTCTTCCTGCAGTCGAAAGCAGAAGTGAAATGGGGGTGTGGGCTGCCATGCTTCTTTTAAATCCCATAATGGGCAAGTTCTACACTTGCACAACTTTAACCCTTTGAATTGGGATATTTCACCTTTCTTTCTTTTTCTTTTTAAATTTCCAGGTGTTACAAGTCCATCCCCCTTATAGAGGTTTTGTTCCCAAACCCGTCACACCTCAAACAGCTATGGTAATGCTGTCTCTCTCTTCCTCAGTATCCCACGTAAACTCGGATCCCTTCCTGTGTCTCCACTGTACTCGCGCCAGTGGAACCACTTTATTCCGCATCCTCTTCTCTTTTTCTGTCAATGATGGCCACTGGCTGCTCCACATAATTGAGATTTCATCCACCTCGATATCCTCCAATGGCACGTCATATCTTCATCGGCCAAGCACTTTCTTAGGAGAGATACATGAATGTCGGATGAATTTCACTTAACTCATCGGTAGCTCTGCAGGACGGGGTAAGGGTGTTAACTACAATTAGCTTTACAAGAGGAGTGATCTTAGATCATTTAACAGTTCAAATAGGGAACATGATACTTTGAAGATACAAAGAACACAAGTAACAATAAGACAGAACTTAGAACAATAACACAAGTATTAGTTTTCAAGGATGTTGTATATTGATCTCAAGTTCTATTACAAGTGTTCAAAGCATGATCTAAAATACAAGGACCTGAGACTCTTTTATACTACAACCTACAACCGTCAATACTTGGAAGGACAGTTGGAATTGACTGATCTAGACAACAAGATCAATCTGGAGTCAAAACGCAAATTGCCTTTTGACTAGTGACTATGACATGCCATAGCTTACTGACTTTTCCTATTACAAAAAGTCTAAAGGAACAAAAGAAGAAAATTACAGACAAATACTTTATCTACTATTCACTAAAGCATGAAAGTTTCACCAACTCATACAAGTTGGCGAGTTATCAGAGTTGTAGCAGAAAGTTGGTCAGCTTTATCTAAAAAAGATCAGAGAAAGCATCTTTTTTCTGTCTTTCGAAGAAATCAGTCTTCACAGCAAATGGCTTTGGAAGACTTTGTCTTTGAAGCTTTGGAAGACTTCATCTTTGGTTTCGGAAGAACTTGGCCTCTGGCTTTGGAAGTTTTTACACTTGGAATATTTTCTGTTAAGTGTAAAGCTTCCGAAGTAATTTCTTTTGAACTTTTGGCTTCGAAAGACTTTACACTTAGAGTTTTAGAGAGTGTAAAGTTTTCGTAGCAAGTTCATCCTTGTTCCTTAGTGCATGTTGGAAGATCTTTGGTTGCATCAGCCTCATAATCTTCAGATAGATTCCTACAAACTCCCCCTAGGCTGATGCTACCAAAATAGATAGATTCTTCAGATGTTGATAGTCCTTATTAGGATCAGCAGCAAACCTCTCTTCATCATATGGTCAGGATCCTTTAGACTCTCATAAAATCTACTCATGTCATAGAGATCATGTAGAGGAAGGGCAAGCATGTCTTGCTGAAAGTAGACATCTTGACCCCTTGATCTCTAGTGACATACCATCTATCTGGATTGTCAGCAAAACTCCAAGACACTATGGGTCTTCCAACTGCAAGAGGCTCTACTCTGATGGGAGTTGGTTGAGCAGCCTCTTCATGCACTTCCTCATGATGTTCTGACTCATCCTGAGGTGTAGAGGTGGATGCCTTAGTTTTCTTTTTCTTTGTAGGGGTTCTTCTGGCCATCCTTTTTCTCCTCTTTGATGATTTCAACTAAGAGGACTGGTCTTCAGCACCAGATTGTTAAGTAGTGTCCCTCTTAGTTGGGTCTCTTCTCTCACAGGTTCAGAAGGAGAGAGAAGAGGACCCTAATATGGATCAGAAGATGAAGTTGACTAAGATACAACTCTAGGTTCAGGTTGTGTTGTCTCAGTGGGTTCAACCTTTACCTCAACTTCAGGTTTGAGCTGGACTTGGTGGAGAATGTAATTCCACAAGCTCTCCCCTTTTGATCTTCTGCTTGATCATCCTTATATGCTCATCCATTATGGACGAGACATAGGACCAATCCTCCTTCCGGAGAATCCATACAGCTTCAAGAAGCTCATCATCCTTTGTCTGTCAGCAGACTTCTTTTGGCTTTTATGGATGATGGCTCTTGACTTTGCAGCTTCTTCCCTGAGCTTTCTCTTAGCAGCCTTTTTTCTTCTTCATGACTTGTTGCTCTAGCAGATTGAGATATTCAAACTCTACATACTCATAGGATAGGGGAAGAAGTGCATATGCCTGATAGAGGTCTGTGGCATTCAGGTAGTTGATCATGTTGATTTTATCGGATTCCTTATCTACCTGAGGTTGTGCAGTTGCCATATCCTCTGTCTCAGGGCTTTCTTGAGTTGGGAGAGGATAGGAGCCTATTTGTAGAGCATTTTCAGTCTCTTTTCTTCCTTAACCTTGAGGAGCAATGCTGCATCCTCTGCCTCCCTCCTCTCCTTTGACAGCTCAGTGTCAGCCAGCTCATTCAACTCTTCTAAGGAGAGAGATGAGTTCATCTATGTTGTAGTTCTTGATCCCCAGGTAGTTTAGCCTGGCTGCCCTTAACTCATCTTCTTGAGTATTTGGCCTAGGGGCAGCCCGATTGTAGCTTCCATAAGCCTGGGGACCTACTTGAACTCTCTCCCCTTAGCTTCCTCTTCCTCTCTCTCTTCTCCTCCTCCATCTTCTTAGGAGTTAATTTCCTTTTCCTTTTGTCAACCACAGGCCTTGGTGACTCAGGGTGGAGAGAACTTTGGCCTTTATTGCTTGGTTCAGCAGTCAAGCTCTGGCCAGAAAGAGGTTATGAGACACCTTCACCAGCTGGTGCCTCACTGAGGGTACTAGGTGCAGAGGGAGATCCTGTCTCAAGGTTCACAGGCTCAACCTCTAGGCCTTCAGTCAAGGTTTTCCCTTCGAAGCTAATCTTAGGGTCCACCTCAACATCCAGTTGACCAAAGATGTCACCTGCTAGCCTCTGTCTAGATAATTTTGATCTCAATTTGAATTCCTCTAGCACCCTATCTTGAATCTAGTATGCTAATCTCTCAGCTTGTCTGTTGTGGCTTGGGTTGACAAGTGGAAGATTCACCAGATTGATGCACTCATAGAAACTCAGGTGTGAGAAGTTGAAGATTTACAGTTGACCCTGAGCTCTAGAGATCACAAAAGCTCTTCTGTTGGTGTCATACCCCCATCCATAATTGGATTCTTAGAGGGAGTAGACATTTCTCTTGGAATTCCCTCCTCAAACAAGTGTTATGAGTAAGTCCATGTTCATGACTTGAGGAGGTTGCTGAGTCTGGACAATTGCAAGAGAGGTTGGTGACTCCTCTATGTCCATACTCTGGGAGGAACTCCCAGGTTCTGTGGCTGTGAGGACTTTCTCCCCCTTTTTGGTAGCATCACCTTCTTGCATAGGTGAGCTGGGGGTGTCATCCATACTTCCATAGGTTCTTGTGGGCCTGGTTGAGTCCTCCTTAAGGTTTCTCAGCTAACTGGCCCTTGAGATCGGTGATCTCAAGTTGCTGGTCATTGACCCTCTTCTGCAAGATAGTCACCTTGGATTCCGGGTGAACTATCTTTGAAACTAAATAGGTGCAGGTGTTTGTTAGTTTGTGCACCCTATATTTCAGACTCCCCTCATCTTCAGTTGAAGAATCACTAGGGGATGAGAGAATTGGACAAAAGTCTTCTTCCTCATCACCAGCATAGTGTTCTTGGCTGCTGGATTTCCCCTGCATCATGACAACTTCCAGAGAAGTGTTAAGAGGCTGGGTTGCCATGGTTGAGGTCTTACTGATGTAATCACTTTCTAAAGTGAGAGCCTCTTCCATATGGATCTCCTAAACATGTTCAGGAAGACCCACCTCAGTTGTGGGTAGATGATGTGGGCTAGACCTGGGTGAGTCAGGAGTACTCATTTCTCCTTGAGTGTGGGAAGAGAGGAGAGACTCATGGTACTCACTGAAACCCGAGTCCTCATCATTATAGAAATCAAGGTTGGGAATTGGTGGTTTAATCCAACGGCTGAGGGTGGTAACTATCCCTTGAAGGCTGATCACTTGAGTGTTGAGACTCAGAGTGATGGCTTAAAGCTGTTGGGGATGTGAGCTCATCAGGCTGAGCATGAGGAACCTCAGCACTGATCATTTGAGAGATGGGAGTGGTCTGCTCCACAGGGGAAGTGGGAGCTCAAGATTCCACTTCCTCCTGTATGGGTTGTGATATGGGGACCTACACATGCTCAGTAGCAGGTGTAGGGGTTCGTTTGGTTTTTCTTTTATAGGTGATGGTAATTTGAGACTGTGGGGGTGGAGTTGAGGTAGAGGGTGTGGGTTCAACACTAGCTGGTGCTGCTAGGTTGCCACCCTAGCAATGAGCTCAAACATTTTTGAAACCAGGGTTGTTTCTACCCCGAGAAGCCAACAGTAGGCTTTCTCAGTATTTTAAAGATGTTGGGCTTCATCTGTCCCAATTTAAGAATATTACCTGTTCCCTCAACTGTGAGCCCAGTTCACAGTTGAGAATGTACTAGACATATTGCGGGAACATGTAGTATTCTAATGATTCTAAATTAGCAAGTAAATTTGTATAGACAAATTGAGAGTACCCGAATTTGACCCCCTGAACCATTCCATGGACTATGAAGGAGAGGTCCTCTGGAACTTGATCCCATCCTCCGTGCTTGTTAGAGAGACAATGTATGATGACATGGAGGAGGTATTTCCATTTGGATGAGACCTTCCCCTTCCTGAAGGTTTTGACTGAGAAGTCACCCTCATAGGCTAACTGCTGAAAAGAATGGTTGACAGCAGCTTTCGGAAAAGACAACTCACCTTCTTCATCACCCAGCTGAAGGTGTGAGCTTATGATGGCCGGAGTGATGAAGATTGTCCTCCCCTGCACTATAGCAGATAATGCCTTCTCTCCATCCATGGTGACCTCTTGGCAGGTCCTCCAGAATGCAAGTAACTGATCCTCATAAAGAGGAGGATCAATGGTAAGGGAGGTGAAGTAGTGAGACGTAGAAAGGTATCGACAGACCTCTGAGAAACGAGGATCTTTCTCAGAGTATAAAAGAGCAACCTGATTGTGTTGCCTGTGAAGGTAAATGGTAAAACCCTGTTGGTTTCGTTGATCAATGTTTGCCATGAAGGAAGTTTGTTGGTGAAGAAGAAGGTTAATTTGGGAGAATTTAGGTAAGAATTTGTGGAAGAAGAAGAGAGTGAGAAGAAGGGGAACCATTAAGAATATATATGGAATGGATTTAAGAAAAAGTTAATGTAAAAGGATAAACTTTGAAATCCGAAAGTAGGTCCCACTTCTGAAAAAAGCGCCAAAAAAGGTAGTTTTCTTGGAAGTTGAAAATCTTCCGAAGGTAATTTTTGCTTCGGAAGTGTTGAGAAAAAGCTTTCGAAGCCAATTTGGCTTCGAAGATATTCTTAAGAATTGTGAAAATTGGCTTCGAAAGAAAAATACTTAGAGAGTTTTTCTTCCGACACATATTTGATTTCGAAAGATATTAAGTCTTGGGAGTTTTATTCTAAAGAGAATAAATCTTTCGAGACTTAATTGCTTTCGGAAGATATTTGTCCTTCAAATACATGTAAGTACTTAGAAGCATTTAAGCTTCGAAAGATATTCTCAGAATTTCTTCCGAAGGTAAAGTTCTTATAAGTAGTTCTTGATTTGAAGACATAAATTTCTTCCGAAGGCAACTTGAAATCTTTCGAAGGAAATATTTTTGAAAAATTTTCAAAAATCTAAGGAATATCATTAAAATTTTTCTTCCAAAATAAACTGGGCTTATGAAGGTGATAAAATAGACAACTTTGGACACATAGGTGTTTGTTAGTTTGTGCACCCTATGTTTCAGACTCCCCTCATCTTCAGTTAAAGAATCACTAGGGGATGAGAGAATTAGACAAAAGTCTTCTTCCTCATCACCAGCATAGTGTTCTTGGCTGCTGGATTTCCCCTGCATCATGACAACTTCCAGAGAAGTGTCAAGAGGCTGGGTTGCCATGGTTGAGGTCTTACTGATGTAATCACTTTCTAAAGTGAGAGCCTCTTCCATATGGATCTCCTGAACATGTTCAGGAAGACCCACCTTAGTTGTGGGTAGATGATGTGGGCTAGACCTGGGTGAGTCAGGAGTACTCATTTCTCCTTGAGTGTGGGAAGAGAGGAGAGACTCATGGTACTCACTGAAACCCGAGTCCTCATCATTATAGAAATCAAGTCTGGGAATTGGATGGTTTAAATCCAACGGCTGAGGGTGGTAACTATCCTTGAAGGCTGATCACTTGAGTGTTGAGACTCAGAGTGATGGCTTAAAGCTGTTAGGGATGTGAGTTCATCAGGCTGAGCATGAGGAACCTCAGCACTGATCATTTAAGAGATGGAGTGGTCTGCTCCTCAGGGGAAGTAGGAGCTCAAGATTCCACTTCCTCCTGTATGGGTTGTGATATGGGGACCTACACATGCTCAGTAGCAGGTGCAGGGTTCGTTTGGTTTTTCTTTTATAGGTGATGGTAATTTGAGACTGTGGGGTGGAGTTGAGGTAGAGGGTGTGGGTTCAACACTAGCTGGTGCTGCTAGTTGCCACCCTGAGCAATGAGCTCAAACATTTTTGGAACCAGGGTTGTTTCTACCCCGAGAAGCCAATAGTAGGCTTTCTCAGTATTTTAAAGATGTTGGGCTTCATCTGTCCCAATTTAAGAATATTACCTGTTCCCCTCAACTGTGAGCCCAGTTCACAGTTGAGAATGTGCTGGACATATTGCGGGAACATGTAGTATTCTAAGGAGTCTAAATTAGCAAGTAAATTTGTATAGACAAATTGAGAGTACCTGAATTTGACCCCCTGAACCATTCCATGGACTATAAAGGAGAGGTCCTCTGGAACTTGATCCCATCCTCCGTGCTTGTTAGAGAGACAATGTATGATGACATGGAGGAGGTATTTCCATTTGGATGAGACCTTCCCCTTTCTGAAGGTTTTGACTGAGAAGTCACCCTCATAGCTAACTGCTGAAAAGAATGGTTGACACAGCTTTCGGAAAGGACAACTCACCTTCTTCATCACCCAGCTGAAGGTGTGAGCTTATGATGGCCGGAGTGATGAAGATTGTCCTCCCCTGCACTATAGCAGATAATGCCTTCTCTCCATCCATGGTGACCTCTTGGCAGGTCCTCCAGAATGCAAGTAACTGATCCTCATAAAGAGGAGGATCAATGGTAAGGAGGTGAAGTAGTGAGACGTAGAAAGGTATCGACAGACCTCTGAGAAATGAGGATCTTTCTCAGAGTATAAAAGAGCAACCTGATTGTGTTGCCTGTGAAGGTAAATGGTAAAACCCTGTTGGTTTCGTTGATCAATGTTTGCCATGAAGGAAGTTTGTTGGTGAAGAAGAAGGTTAATTTGGGAGAATTTAGGTCAAGAATTTGTGGAAGAAGAAGAGAGTGAGAAGAAGGGGAACCGTTGAGAATATATATGGAATGGATTTAAGAAAAAGTTAATGCAAAAGGATAAACTTTGAAATCCGAAAGTAGATCCCACTTCTGAAAAAAGCACCCAAAAGGTAGTTTTCTTGGAAGTTGAAAATCTTCCGAAGGTAATTTTTGCTTCGGAAGTGTTGAGAAAAAGCTTTTGAAGCCAATTTGGCTTCGGAAGATATTCTTAAGAATTGTGAAAATTTGGCTTCGAAAGAAAAATACTTAGAGAGTTTTTCTTCCGACACATATTTGATTTCGAAAGATATTAAGTCTTGGGAGTTTTATTCTAAAGAGAATAAATCTTCCGAGACTTAATTGCTTTCGGAAGATATTTGTCCTTCAAATACATGTAAGTACTTAGAAGCATATTTAAGCTTCAAAGATATTCTCAGAATTTCTTCCGAAGGTAAATTTCTTATAAGTAGTTCTTGATTTGAAGACATAAATTTCTTCCGAAGGCAACTTGAAATCTTTCGAAGGAAAATATTTTTGAAAATTTTTCAAAATCTAAGGAATATCATTAAATTTTTCTTCCAAATAAACTAGGCTTATGAAGGTGATAAATAGACAACTTGGACACACAGTTTTAGAAATAAAGTTGATTTAAGTTTTTTTAAAAACAATTACTCAAAGTTAATCATCCCAATAGCTGATACAAGATATTTGAATCTCTATTCATCAAAAGCTTTAGTGAACAGATTAGCGTATTGTTCATTTGTGTTAACTTTGACTAATTTGATTAATCCCTTTTCAAAATTATCTCTAATCAAATGATACTTGATGTTGATGTGTTTGGTCCTTGAGTGCTGCACAGGATTCTCTGTAATGGAGATAGCACTGTTGTTATCTATGTGGATGGGAGTCTCTTTGAAGTTGAATCCATAGTCCAGCATCTGATTCTGAATCCAAAGCACTTGAGCACAGCAACTTACAGCAGCAATGTATTCAGCCTCAACAGTTGATGCAAAGACACAGGATTGTTTCTTGCATTGCCATGAGACAATCCTTCCACCAAGGAATTGAGATCCCCCAGATGTAGACTTTGCAGTCATGTTACAAACCATAGTCACAATCTGTATAAGCATACAAATTGAAGTCAAAAATCTTTGGATACCAAAGGCCAAGCTTGGGAGCACCTTTGAGATATCTAAGAATCCTCTTGATAGCAACCAGGTGTGACATCTTGGGGTTGGCTTGATATCTTGCACATATGCATGTAGCAAACATAATATCAGGCCTGCTAGCAGTTAGGTACATGAGACCCAATCATGGCCTTATAGAGATGTTCATCAACAACTCTCCCTCAAGATCAGGACCAAGGGAGTGATTTCTGGCTATGGGTGTCTTTGCAACCTTACAGTCAGTCATCTTGAATCTTATGAGTATGTCCTGAACATACTTTGACTGACTTATGAAGATGCCATCTTCAACTTGCTTCACTTGAATACCCAGAAAGAAATTTAGTTCCCCCGTGGCACTCATTTCAAATCTGTTTTTCATCAGCCTCTCAAAGTCTTTGTAGAGCTTTGGATTAGTTGACCCGAAGATAATGTCATCCATAAATACTTGAACCAGTATTAAGTCATTCCCTATCCCTTTAATGAAGAGAGTTCCATCTAGTACCCCTCTTGTAAGCATGTTGACAGAGATACTGAGATAGTGTTTCATACCACTTCCTTGGAGCTTGGTGCAGCCCATAAAGAGCTTTATCAAGCTTGCAGACATAATCAGGGTGATCTGGGTCTGTAAAGCCAGGTGGTTGTTTGACATACACCTCTTCATCAATCACCCCATACAGAAAAGTACACTTGACATTAAGTTGGTAGACCTTGAAATCCTTGGATACAGTAAAAGCCAGGAATATTCATACAGCTTCAAGTCTTGCCACAGGAGCAAAAACATCTGTGTAATTAATTTCCTTTTCTTGTGTGTACCCTTGAACAACTAGCCTTGCCTTGTTCTTGATAACAAGTCCTCTATCATCCTTCTTGTTCCTAAAAACCCATTTGGTTCCTATGACAGTCTTCCCTTGAGGAAAAGGATATAGGTTCCAAACCTTTTGTCTTCTGATTTGAAGTAGCTCTTCTTGCATAGCTTCAACCCAGCTTCCATCCTTCAGAGCCTCATCAACTTTCTTTGGCTCAATCTGGGACAAGAAACAAGAGTGTAGACAAACATTTTGGTCATGGGTTTGTCCTCTTGTTCTTACCCCAGTCTTAACATTTCCAATGATGTTTGTGGTGGGGTATGACTTGTGGATCCTTAGTTGAGGGATCACAGCAAGTTGATTGGATAGATCCAAATTAGAGAAATTTAGATTTGGCAATGGAGTGTCACCCACCCATCAGCACACTTATCAAGTGAGACTTGATCCAATGAATGTATGACATCATTTATGTTGTCTTCTATGGAGTGATTATCAGCATCAGAAATTCTTGATCACTATCACCAACTCCATTTCCTCCTACATTTGAAGCTCCTTCACCTGAGTTTTAAACCTCTAAGCTGGAATTTGAAGGCACCTCAGATGTATCAGCTGAATTTGTCATGTTTGTGCTGATAGGATCTTCATTTGCAGGGTTAGTCACCAAAGGAGCTGAAGTAGTAATCTTGCTTGGTCTTCTTAGCTCAAATCATGGGTCAGGATCTCCTGTTGATATATTATTTGTAGATCCTGAAACATATTATTTGTAATCCTGAAACATTCTCACAAGACTTGTTAAAACAGTTGGTAACTAAGTCAAGATCAAATAGCCAATCTGGACCAGAACCTTTCATACTAGGAGTGTGTGCATTGAAGGTCACATTGGCTAACTCCTCAACTACTCTAGTTCTGAGTTTGTATACTCTATAAGCCTTAGCTTGGGATGAATATCCAATAAAGTGTCCATCATCTGACTTCTTAACAAATTTGGCTTCTTGATCTTTGGTATTCAAGATGGTGCAAGGACATCCAAATGACCTGAGGAAACCAATAAATGGTCTCCTTTTGTTCCACAGCTCATAAGGAGTCTTATCATGAGTCTTAACCACTAAAACTTTGTTCTACACATAGCAGGCTATGTTAACTGCCTTTGCCCAGAAGGTGATGGGCAGTTTAGAGTCAGACAACATGGTTCTTGCAGCTTCAATAAGTGTCTTGTTTCTCCTCTCAACAACACCATTTTGCTGAGGAGTCCTGGGAGCACTATATTGTCTTGTAATTCCCTTTTCGTCACAAAATGTATCAAGGAATTGGTTCTTAAATTCTGTTCCTTGATCACATCTTATGGTCTTGAGCTTGTGATCAGATTGATTCTTAATTTTCAGAATGAAGTTCTTCAAAACCTCAGGGGTCTCATCCTTAGTTCTAAGGAAAAAGACCCAAGTGAATCTTGTGAAATCATCTGTGATCACTAAGCAGTAAGAGGTCCTTCCTAAACTCATTACACTGGTGGGGCCAAACAAATCCATATGTAATAGGTGTAGGGGAGTAGTGATGGAGTTCATTTCCTTTGGCTTGTGAGACACTCTATGTTGCTTCCCTTTCAGGCATGCAACACAGTGGTCATCACTTGTAAACTCTTTCTTTGGCATTCCAGTTACCAAATCATTCTTAATAAATTTATTCATGTTCTTAAAGTTTACATGGCACATTCTTTTATGCCAAAGAAAAGACTCATCACTATTTGCTTTAGACAGAAAGCAAGAAACTTCTCTTGAGGGAGATGTTTCATGTAAATCCATCTTGTACATGTTCCCTCTCCTGGTGGCTCTGAGCATATGGTGTTTCTGATCACAAAATGGGCTTGAGAACAATGCACTCATGCTCAATGAAGAGCATATGGTGTTTCTGATCACAAAATTAGGATACACTCAGAAGATTGTATCTAAGCTCCTTGACAAAGTTTACCTTCTCAATGCTGAGCTTACCATTTATGACTCTGCCCCTTCCAGAAATGTAACCACCAGTATCTCCTCCAAAAGCAACTGGTCCTCCATCAATTTTCTCAAAATTTTGAAGCAGAGAACCATTGCCAGTCATGTGCCTGGAACAACCACTATCAATAATCCAAACATTCAACTTGGTCTTTAACTGTTCCTGCACAAAAAGAGGTGATTAGTTACACTTAGAAACCCAATCCTTATTGGTCTTGGGCTTATCAAAATGAGTTGAAGACAATGTAACAGTAAGTGATCCTATATTCAAGCATTGAGGATCATTTGCTGTTGCTGATGAAGAACTTTCAGTCATATGGTCTTCCTTCATCTTCCACACCACCTTTGGAAGATTGGGCCTAACCTTCAAAGCTTCAAAAGTTTTGACAACTTTGGAAGTTTTGGAGACTGGTCCTTCGGAAGATATTGCTTTCACTACAGCAAGCTTCAGTACTTCGAAATCATTCCTTTCTTTCGAGACCAACTTTTCTTCCGAAGGCAAGTTTTCACTTGTCTTTTTCTTCATTTTGGAGCTTTCGAAGGAAACAAATTTTCCTTCCGAAGCTGTTTGTTCCTTCTTCTTCTCAGAAGTGTTCTTCTTGGTCATGTGGATGGTACTTTTGGGATTTTACTTGCAATCCTTAGCCAGATAAGAAGTACTACCACACATGACACAGTCGAGTTCCTTCCTTCTGAGAGTCTTCTTTTGAGAGCAAGACTGAGTTTGATCACTTTCCTTCTCCATCTTCATCTTTACAGATGATGCAACAAGCTTCTTAGGGAGAGGCTTGCTCTTGGAGCTGGATGGTTCAGGCTGTGTAGTAGTGGTACATAGCTGGTCAGTCTACTTCTTCTTGCTGGAATGATTTGGAACTAAACTAGAACTCCTGGTACTAGAGTTCATAGTTGAGTCTTCAATCTTTACCACTTCAAAACCTGCAGAAATGAACACTTGTTTCTACTGTAAGTCAAAAGTGGCCTTGATTTCTTGAGCCTTCTTTGATCTTCTCTTAGCTCTTATAATCAAGTTCTTTCTCTATGACTTGGTCATTCCAGACTCTTTCCTCTTCTCAGGAGAATAGTGACCCTTCTTAGGATGATCTTCTTCACTCTTCTCAGAGTCATCCTTCACTATCTCCTCTTCATCCTCTTCAACAATGGGGTCTATGAGGGGAAGCTCATCTTCAAAAGTTCCACACCTTGGAGATCTTACAGATAATAGAGTGTGTGGCGGAGCTATCTCCGTAGATCCTAGTCCCTGCTTATTCCGATAACAAACTTTTGCATGTAAGGATGAGGATATTATGTGCTTAAAGGTCTCTTCTTCAAGAACACATTTTTCTCCCCTGGCTTTGCTGATCACAAGCTCAGCCTGGCATTCAGTTAACTTTGAGATGAGATCTTTGATTTGAGTCCAGTAGTTAGTGTGCTCATGCTTAAGAGTTGAAATGGTTTTCTCTAGATCTTCTATCGTAAGTTTATAATCATTTTCAGCTCTTTTAAAGTCAGCTTTTAAGATATTTAAGGACTCAAGATCAGATCTCATCTCTAAGTTATAGGACCTGTATTTATTAACTTTAGCAATGCATTCAGGAGTACAAAGATGTTCCAATACTGTAGGAACCTCTGAGGTTAAGAGGCTGATGCAACCAAAGGATAAACCAAATGATACCAAAACAACCAAGTCTTCCAACATGCACTAAGGAACAAAGAAGAACTAGCTTCAGAAGTTTTACACACTAGAGTAAAATGCTAAGTGTAAAATCTTTCGAAGCCAATGTTCAGAAGAAACTACTGAGGAAACTTTACACTAAGTGTCAAGTCTTTCGAAGCCAAAGACTCAACTCTTCCAAAGGTTAAATATGAAGTCTTCCGAAGCTCTCAAGACAAAGTCTTCCAAAGCTGAATAAAGATAAGACTGATTACTTTAGAATAAAGAGAAAAGTCACTTTTTCTGTCAACTTTATCATAAAGCAACCTCCTGTCCGCTGCATGCTCTGGTGGTTCACCAACTATCATAAGTTGGTGAAACCTCCATGCTTTATGATAAGGTAGATAAGGTCTTTGTCTGCAAGTTTCTGTATTTGTTTCCTGTTTGGCTTTTTGTAATAGGAAAGTCAGTGAGCTATGGCCTGTCATAGTCACTAGTCAAAAGGCAATATGCCTTTTGACTTTAGGTTGATCTTATTGTCTAGATTAGTCACATCCAACTTTCTTTTTGCATATTGATGGTTGTAGGTTTAGTATAAAGAGTCAAAGGTTTTTGTATTTCAAATATCAGTGCAAACACTTGTAATAGAACTGAAGAAGCAATATACTACTACCTTGAAAATTATTTTCTTGTGTTCTTGCTCTTACTTTACTTGTGTTGTGCATTGTATCATCTGTTAAAGTTCTCAGTTCCCTATTTGAACTATTAAGTGACATTAAATATCCTCCTAAGTGTGTTAACTAAGTGCTAAGAACCCTCTAACGGTCCTGCATTTGGTATCAGAGCATTCCAGGCTCATGTTTGCAAGATCTCACCATCTTCAAAACCTCTTAGTAACACACATCACTTAACTCTTCAAATGGCAACTATCTCCAAAGCTGATATGGAAAGTGGAACAATGACAAAGTCCCCACTGATCACTCCTAAGGATTTTGACACTTGGTGTCAAAGAATGGAAGGCTTTATCAAGTCTCAAGATTCCAGGATGTGGGAGTTTGTTGTAGATGGACCTCATGTACCATGCACCTCTTCAGCTGCTGGTGGTGGTGGCATGATACCAAAGGAGAGGGCTGACTTTTCTGATGAAGACTAGAAAAGAATTGACATTGATCAGAAAGCCATGACAGCCCTCCAAACTGCTCTTCCAAACTCCATCTACAGAGGTTTCAAGAAGTGCAAGACCGCTAAACAGCTATAGGATGCACTGAAACTGATGTATGAGGGTTCAAATGAAGCCAAAGAGAACAAGAAGGATCTCCTGAAGCAGCAGTTTGAAAATTTCACCTTCAAGATAGGTGAAACCATGACTCAACAATACTTCAGGTATGTTGAGATTGTGGATACTCTGGCTGATGTTGGGGTAACTATTGAGAACAGGGATATTGTTAGAAAGTTCATGTCCTCTCTTCCAAGACAATGGACACACTACTGTGTGGTCATTAAGAGGACTGAAAACCTCAAGACCCTTACTCTCACTGAGTTGTATGGGATACTCAGTGGATACCAGATGGAGATGAATATGCAAAATTCATCTGGTAGCTCCAACACACACCAGAGTTCAGCCCTTCATGTGGTTGAAAGGGATAGCAGAGAACCACAACATCATCTCATCTGCTACCCTGAGACTTCATAAAAGGTCCTTTCATCACCTTCCCTGAGACACCCAGCGAGAGCTACATCCAAGGAAGTCCCTTCCAAGAGACAAGTTCTTCTCAAGCTTTTGTCTCCACTGATGAAAGTACAGGCAACTTTCTTTTCACTCTTGAAGACCTGGACTGCATCCATCCAGATGATCTGGAGTACATGGAGATAGTCCAGCAAATGGCTCTTCTTACTCACAGAGCCCAGAAGTTCTACAAGAGGACTGGAAGAAGGTTTCCTAGCAATGCTGCCAGTGGCAAGTTTGGACTGGACAAGAGCAAAGTCAAGTGTTACAACTGTAACCAGATGGGACACTTTGCTAGAGAATGCATGGAACCTAAGTCAAATGGTGGCCAAGCTTCATCCAGGCCAAACTACACTGAAGGAGGGAACCAGAATGAGAAGCCAAGACAGCAAGCCGCAGTTGCTATTGAAGAAGGAGGCTTTGACTAGAGCTTTCAAGCTGAAGATGCATCTCCAAACCAAGCACTCATGGCTGACCACGATGAAGCCAAGGTACTTGAACATCTTTGCTCTCCTGAATGTATTACTAAAGTAAATAGATACAGGTCCTACAACTTGGAAATGAGATCTGATATTGAGTCTTTGAATATTTTAAAAGCTGATTTTAAAAGGGCTGAAAATGACTATAAACTTAAAATAGAAGATCTAGAGAAAACAGTTTCAACTTTAAACATGAGCAACAAACTACAGGACTCAAATTAAGGATCTCATTACCAAGTTGACTGAATGCCAGGCTGAGCTTGTGATCAGCAAAGCCAGGGTAGAAAAATGTGTTCTTGAAGAGGAAACCTTCAAGAACATGATATCCTCATCTCTGCATGCAAAAGTGTTATCAGAACAAGCAGGGACTGGGATCTAGTGAGATAGCTCCTCCACACTCTCTACTATCAGTTAGATCTCCAAGGTGTGGAACTGGTCAAGATGAGCTTCCATCCATAGACCCTAGTGATGAAAAGGATGAAGAGGAGAAGGTGAGGGATGACTCTGAGGTGAGTGAAGAGAGTAAATCCAAAAAGGGTCACCATGCTCCTAAGAAGGAAAAAGAAGCTGGTTTGAGCAAAACCAAAAGGAAGAACTTGATCAGAAGAGCAAAAAGAAGATCAAGAAAAGCTCAAGAGGTCAAGACCACCTTTGATCCTAAACAGAAACAAGTATTTGTCTCTGTAGGGTTCAAGGTGATAAAAGCTGAAGATCCTGCCAAGAATTCTAGTACCAAGGGTTCAACTTCAGCTTCAACTCACTCCAGCAACAACAAGAAGATTGATCAGCTATGTGTCACTGCTACACAGCCTGAACCATCTATTTCTAATAGCAAGCTTCACCCTTAGAAGCCTACTGCATCATCTGAAAAGGTGAAAGAGGAAAAGAAAAGTGTTCAAGCTCAGTCTTCTTTGGAAAAGAATGCTCTCAGAAGAAAAGATATAGACTGTGTTATGTGTGGTAGTACCTCACATCTGGCTAAGGATTGTCAATAAAATCCAAAGGGCACTATCCACATGATCAAGAAGAAAACTTCTGAGAGGAAGAAGAAACAAACAGCTTCGGAAGGAAAATCTGTTTCCTTCGGAAGCTCCAAAATGAAGAAAAAGGCAAATGAACCATTGCCTTCGGAAGGAAAATTGGTCTTGGAAGAAAGGAATGCTTTCGAAGTACTGAGGCCTGCTACAGTGAAAGCAAGATCTTCCGAAGGATTAGTCTCCAAAGCTTCCGAAGCCACAAAGCTTCCGAAGCATTGAAGGTCAAGCCCAATCTTTCAAAGGTGGTATGGAAGATGAAGGAAGACCATGTGGCTAAAAGTTCATCATCAAAAACAGCAAATCATCCCCAAAACCTGAATATAGGATCTATTACTATTTTATTGCCTTTAACTCATTCTAATAAGCCTAAGAACAATGAGGCTTGGGTTTCCAAATGTAACTAAATCATCTTTTTTGTGCAGGGACAGCTAAAGACAAACAAAAATATCTGGATTGTTGATAGTGGCTGCTCCAGGCACACGACTGGCAATGAGTCCTTGCTTTAAAACTTTGAAAGGATTGATGGAGGACCAGTTGCTTTTGGGGGAGATGCAGGAGGGTACATTACTGGCAGGGGCAAGGTTACAAATGGTAAGCTCAGTATTGAGAAGGTAAACTTTGTCAAAGAGCTTGGATACAATCTTCTGAGTGTGTCCTAATTTTGTGACTAAAAACATCATATGCTCTTTACTGAGCATGAGTGCATTATTCTCAAGTCTGGGGTTGACATTCCTCCTGAGCATATTTTGCTTAGAGCCCTCAGGAAAGGAAACATGTACAAGATGGACTTGCAGGAAGCATCTCCATCTGGAGAGGTTTCTTGCTTTCTATCTAAAGCAAATAGTGATGAGTCTTTTCTTTGGCATAAGAGAATGTGCCATGTAAACTTTAAAAACATGAATAAACTGATTAAGAATGATTTGGTAACTGGAATACCAAAGAAAGAGTTTATAAGTGATGACCACTGTGTTGCATGCCTGAAAGGGAAGCAACACAAAGGGTCTCACAAGCCAAAGGAAATAAACTCTATCACTACTCCCCTACACTTGTTACATATGGATCTGTTTGGCCCCACCAGTGTAATGAGTCTAGGAAGGACCTCATACTGTTTAGTGATCACAGATGATTTCACAAGATTTACTTGGGTGTTTTTCCTTAGAACTAAGGATGAAACCTCTGAAATCTTGAAGAATTTCATTCTGAAAATTGAGAATCAATTTGATCACAATGTCAAAATCATAAGATGTGATCAGGGAACCGAATTTAAAAACCAAATCCTTGATACATTTTGTGATAAGAAGGGTATTTCAAGACAATATAGTGCTCCCGGGACTCCTCAGCAAAATGGTGTTGCTGAAAGGAGAAACAGGACACTTATTGAAGCTGCAAGAACTATGTTATCTGACTCTAAGCTGCCCATCACCGTCTGGGTAGAGGCTGTCAACACAGCCTGCTATGTGCAGAACAGAGTTTTAGTAGTTAAGACACATGGTAAGACTCTTTATGAACTGTGGCACAAAAGGAGACCATTTATTGGTTTTCTCAGAACATTTGGATGTCCTTGCACCATCTTGAATACCAAAGATCAAATAGCTAAGTTTGCTAAGAAATCAGATGATGGACACTTTGTTGGATACTCCTCTCAAGCCAAGGCTTGTAGAGTATACAAGATCAAAACTAGAATCATTGAGGAGTCAGCCAATGTGACTTTCAATGAACACACACCCTGTGTGAAAGGTTTGGTCTGGATTGGCTATTTGATCTTTATTTAGTTACCAACTGTTTTAACAAATCTTGTGAGAATGTTTCAGGATCTATGAATAACAGGTCAATAGAGGATCCTGACCCAAGATTTGAGCTGAGAAGAGCAAACAAGAAGACTACTTCAGCTCCAATGGTGACTAACCCTTTCATTGAGGCTCCAATCAGCACAAGCATGACAAATACTGCTGCTGATAACCA
This sequence comes from Flaveria sonorensis, assembly GCA_025506505.1. NCBI lineage: Eukaryota > Viridiplantae > Streptophyta > Magnoliopsida > Asterales > Asteraceae > Flaveria > Flaveria sonorensis. The sequence continues at coordinate 7,354,137 of CM046431.1, forward strand.
CTCCATTGAAGACAACATGAATGATGTCACACACTCATTGGATCAAGTTTCTCTTGATAAGTGTGCTGATGTGGTGGGAGACTCTTCTTTGCCAGATCAAAATTTCTCTAATCTTGATCTGTCCAACCAACTTGCTGTGATCCCTCAACTCAGGATCCACAAGTCACATCCCACCACAAATATCATTGGAAATGTTGACTCAGGGGTGAGAACAAGAGCACAAACTCATGACAGTCATGTTTGTCTACATTCTTGTTTCTTATCCCAAATTGAGCCAAAGAAAGTTGATAAGGCTCTAAAGGATGGAAGCTGGATTGAAGCAATGCAAGAAGAATTGCTTCAAATCAAAAGACAGAAGGTTTGGAACTTATGCCCTCTTCCTTAAGAAAGATGATAAAGGGATTATCATCAAGAACAAGGCAAGACTAGTTGTCCAAGGATACACTCAAGAAGAAGGAATTGACTACACTGATGTATTTGCTCCAGTAGCTAGACTCGAAGTTGTAAGAATATTTCTGGCTTATGCTGCATCTAAGGACTTTAAGGTCTACCAGCTTGATGTGAAGTGTGCCTTTCTTTATAGGGTGATTGATGAAGAAGTCTATATTAGACAACCACCTAGCTTTGCAGACCCGGATCATCCTGATTATGTCTGCAAGCTTGATAAAGCTCTATATGGGCTACATCAGGCTCCAAGAAAGTGGTATGAACACTATCAACATACCTCTGTCAGCATGGATACAAAAGAGGTACTATTGATGGGACTCTCTTCATCAAAGAAACTGGAAACAACACATTGCTAGTTCAAATATATATGGATGACATCATCTTTGATTCAACTAATCCAAAGCTCTGCACAGACTTTGAGATGCTGATGAAGAACAGATTTGAAATGAGTGCCATGGGGGAACTCAATTTCTTTCTGGGTATTCAAGTGAAGCAAGTTGAAGATGGCATCTTCATAAGTCAGTCAAAGTATGTTCAGGACATACTCACAAGATTCAAGATGACTGACTGTAAGGTTGCAAAGACACCCATAGCCAGAAATCACTCCCTTGGTCCTGATCTTGAGGGAGAGTCTGTTGATGAACATCTCTAAGGCCATGATTGGGTCACTCATGTACCTTACTGCTAGCAGGCCTGATATTATGTTTGCTACATGCATATGTGCCAGATATCAAGCCAACCCAAGATGTCACACCTTATCACTGTCAAAAGGATTCTTAGGTATCTCAAAGGTGCTCCAAACTTAGGCCTTTGGTATCCAAAGAATTCTGACTTCAGTTTGTATGCATATACAGACAGTGATTATGGTGGTTGCAATATGACTGCAAAGTCAACCTCTGGGGGATGTCAATTTCTTGGTGGAAGGATAGTCTCCTGGCAATGCAAGAAACAATCCTGTGTGTCTGCATCAACTGCTGAAGCTAAATACATTGCTGCTGCAAGCTGCTGTGCTCAAGTGCTTTGGATTCAAATCAGATGCTTGACTATGGATTCAACTTCAAGGAGACTCCCATCCACATAGACAACAACAGTGCTATCTCTATTACAGAGAATCCTGTGCAGCACTCAAGGACCAAACACATCAACATCAGGTATTATTTGATTAGGGATAAATTTGAAAAGGGCTTGATAAAACTAATCAAAGTTAACACAAATGAATAATATGCTGATCTGTTCATAAGGCTTTTGATGAACAGAGATTTAAATATCTTGTATCAGCTATTGGGATGATTAACTTTGAATAGATTTTCTGAAATAACTTAATCAAATTTTTCCTAAAAATTGTGTGTCCTAAGTTGTCTATTAGCTCACCTCATAAGCCCAGTTTTCTTTGGAAGAAAATAAAATTTTAAACTGATATTCCTTAGAATGATAATAATATTTTACTTTCGGAAGAAGTGAAATTGTCTTCGGAAGAAATTTATGTCCTAAAAATTCCTTCAACTTGTTTATCTCAGATTTATCTTCGGAAGAAATTCTTGAAGTATCTTCCGAAGCTTAAGTCTCTTATAAACAATTTAATATATTTTAAGAACAAATTTCTTCCGAAAGCAATTTAGTCTCGGAAGACTTTCTCATTTCTTCCGAAGTCAAAATTTTCAAAATTCTTGGGGATATCTTCCGAAGCATAATTTACCTTCGGAAGCTTTGTTTCAAATCTTCCGAAGCCACAATTGTCTTCGGAAGTTATTTTCTACTTCCAAGAAAACTAACTTTTTGGGCGCTTTTTTGAAAGTAGGACCCACATCCGGATTTCAAAGTTTATCTTTTCAATTAACTTTGTCTCAAATCCAGTGTATATCTTTCCAAACGGTTCTCTTTCATTTCACCTCTCTCATTGATCTTTAACCTAACTTACCCCTAAATTTCATCTTCTTCTACCTTCCTTCACTACAAAGCTTCCAAATGGCCAACCCTGATCGTCGTAATGACCCGGATTTCTCCATGCACCTGCATAGGCAACACAACCAAGTTGCTCTGTTAGACCCTGAGAAGGATCCAAGCTTCTCAGACGTTTGTAGGTTTCTTTCTTTGTCTCATTACTACACCTCCCTTACAATCGATCCTCCTCTCTATGAGGATCAATTGCTTGAGTTCTGGCGGACCTGTCAAAAGGTTACCATGGACGGGGAGAAGGCACTGTCTGCCACAGTGCAGGGGAGGACACTGTTCATCACTCCAGCCATCATCAACACCCATCTTCAGTTGGATGATGAAGAAGGTGAAATTTCCTTCCCAAAAGCTATTGTCAACCATTCCTTTGAGCAGATGGGATATGAAGGTGACTTCACAGTCAAGACCTTCAGGAAGGGGAAGGTCTCATACCAGTGGAAGTACCTCCTCCATGTTGTCATCCACAGCTTGTTTAATAAACATGGAGGATGGGACCAGATTCCTGAAGACCTCTCCTTCATTGTCCATGGGATGGTTCAAGGGGTCAAATTTAGGTATTCTTAGTTTGTTTTCACAAATTTACTTGCAAATTTGGACTCCCTAGAATATTACATGTTTCCCCGGTATGTTCAACACATTCTCAACTGTGAAATGGGACCACAGTTGAGGGGAACAGGTAATGTTCTTAAACTTGCACATATGAGGCCCGGCATTTTCAAAATATTGAAAAAGCCAACTGTTGGGTTCTCAGGGGTAGAAACAGCCCTTGTCCTAAAAATGTTTGAGCTCATTGCTCAGGGTGACATCATAGCAACACCAGCTAGTGATGAACCAACACCCTCCACTTCTCAACCACCATCAAGGCCAAACATTACCATCACTTACACCAGAAAATCCAAACGAACCCCTGCACCTGCTATTGAGCATGTGCAGGCCCCCATATCACAACCTACACAGGAGGAAGTGGACACTAGAGCTCCCACTTCCCCTGAGGAGCAAACCACTCCCATCTTTGCAACTATCAGTGCTGAGGTTCCTCATGCTCAGCCTGATGAGCTCACACCCTCTCAAACAGCCTTAAGCCATCACTCTGAGTCTCAACACTCTAGTGATCAACCTTCAGGGGAAAGTTACCATCCCCAGCCTCTTGATTTAAATCAACCACTTCCTAGCCTTGACTTCTACTCTGATGAAGATTTGGGTTTCAGTGAGTACCATAAGTCTCTCCTCTCTTCCCACACTCAAGGAGTGATGAGTGCTCCTGCCTCACCCATCTCTAGCCCACATCAGATGCCCCAAACTGAGGTGGATCTTCAGATTGTCCAGGAGATCCATCAGATTGTCCAGGAGATCCATGTGGTAGAGGCTATCACTGTTGCCAGTGATAACATCACTAGGACCTCTATCATGGCAACCCAGCCTCTTGAAACTTCTCTTGAAGATGTCATTGGGCAGGGGAAATCCAACAGCCAACAAACCTATGTTGGTGATGAGGGAGAAGACTCAAGTCCAATCCTCTCATCCCCCTATGATTCTTCATCTGAAGATGAGGGGAGTCTGCAACAAAAGGTGCACAAGCTTTCAAACATGTGCACCTACTTTGTGTCAAAGATAGCTCACCTGGAATCTCAGGTGACTATCTTGCGGAAAATGGTTAATGACCAGCAACTTGAGATCACCGATCTCAAGGGTAAACTCGCTGAGAGACCAATGAGATCAACTCATCCAGGTCCATAAGAACCTGTGGATGTCATGGATCAATCTCCCAGCTCACCTATGCAAGAGGGTGATGCTACCAAAAAGGGGGAGAAAATCCTAACAATCACAGAACCTGGGAGTTCCTCTCAGAGTATGGACATAGAGGACTCACCATCCTCTCTTGCAGTTGTCCATACTCAGCAACCTCCTCTAGACAGTGATCTACATTTGTTAATACAACAACTGTTTAAGGAGGGAATACCAAGAGCAATGTCTGCCCCTTCTGAGAACCCAATCTGGGGTTGGGGGTATGACAGTGAAAGGAAAGCTCTTGTACTCTCTAGAGCTCAGGGTCAACTAGAAATCTTAAAATTTCAAACCTGAGTTTCTATGAGGGTATAAATCTGGTAGATCTAGCACTTGTCAACCCAAGCAATAACAGACAAGCTACCAGACTAGCCAGTAAAATTCAAGATTGGGTGCTGGAAGAATTCAAAAGGAGATCAGCACTATATAGACAGAGGCTAGCAGTGGAATCCTTTGATCAACTGGATGTTGAGGTGGACCCTAAGATTAGCTTCAAAGGGAAAGCCTTGACTGAAGGCCCAGAGGCTGAAACTGTGAACCTTGAGACAACATCTCCTCCAGCACCCCATACCCTTAGTGAGGCACTAGCTGGTGATGGTGCATCACAACCTCTCTCTGGCCAGAGCTTGTCTGCTGAACCAAGCAATGAAGGCCAAATCTCTCCTCAGCCTGTGGCAGACAAAGGCAAAAGAAAACTCACTGCTGAGGAGATTGAAGAAGAAAAAAGAGAGAGGAAGAGGAAGCTAAGGGGAGAGAGTTCTAGTGGTTCCCCAGGATTTATGCAAGCTGCAATCAGGGCTGTCCCTATTCTAAACACTCAAGAAGATGAACTAAGGGCAGCCAGACTCAATTATCTGGGGACCAGGAACTACAATGTTGATGAACTCATCTCTCTCCCCTTGGATGAGTTAAATGAACTGGCAGACACAGAGCTGTCAAAGGAGAGAAAGGAAGCTGAGGATGCAGCCTTAAACCTCAAACACAAAGAAGAATTGAGGAGGAAAAGGCTTTATAAGGACATTCCTATTCTCTCCCCAGTTCAGGAAAGTCCTGAGGAAGAGACTGTGGCTGCTGAACAACCTCAAGTAGTTGATGAAGAAGAAAGATTAAAGATGATCAACTACTTGAGTGCCACAGGTCTCTATCAGGCACCAGCACTTCTTCCCTTGCCATATGACTACATCTTATTTGAATATAACAAGCAGCTAGAAGAGAGAGCTAAAAAGAAAAACAAGCTGCTAGAAAGAGGCAAAGGGAAGAGACTGCTAAATCAAGAGCCATCATCCAGAAAAGTCTGAAAAAGTCTGCAGATAGGCAGAAGATGATGAGCTTCTTGAAGCTTTATGGGTTCTACGAAAGGAGGCTTGGTCCCATGTCTCTATCTACAATGGATGAGCACATAAGGATGATCAAGCAGAAGATTAAAAAGGGAGAGCTTGTGGATCTTCATTCATCATCAAGTCAAGCTCAACCTGAAGTTGAGGTAAAGGTGGAACCTACAGAGACAACACCACCTGCACCTAAAGCTACATAACAGCCAACTTCATCTTCTGACCCACAGCAAGGTTCTCCTCCCTCTCCTTCTAAACCTGGGAGAGAGGAGATCCCAACTGAGAGGGAATCCACTAAAGAACCTAGTAGAGAAAACCAACCCTCTCTGTCAAAATCATCTGGGAGAAGAAAAAGGATGGCCAGAAGAAGATCTTCAAAGAATAAAACAAGAAAGGCATCCTCCTCCCAACCTTAGGATGAGTCAGAACATCCTGAGGAAGTGCATGTAGAGGGCTCTCAACCAACTCCCATCATAGTAGAGCCTCTCTCTATTAGAAGACCAATTCTATCCTGGGCATTCAATGAAAACCCAGATAGATGGTATGTCACTAGAGATCAGGGAGAACAACATATCTACTTCACTAGTGACATGCTTGAACTCCCTCTGCATGATCTCTATGACATGAGAAGGTACTTCATGAGTCTGAAGAATCCTGATCTACTGATGAAGAAAGGAGTTCTGAAGATTCTCATATGGACTATCCCAATCTGAAGACCTCTCTGTTTTGGTAGCATCAGCCTAGGGGAGTTTGTAGGAACCTCTGAGGTTAAGAGGCTGATGCAACCAAAGGATAAACCAAAGGATACCAAAACAACCAAGTCTTCCAACATGCATAAAGGAACAAAGAAGAACTAGCTTCAGAAGTTTTACACACTCAAGTAAAATGCTAAGTGTAAAATCTTTCGAAGCCAATGTTCAGAAGAAACTACTGAGGAAACTTTACACTAAGTGTCAAGTCTTCCGAAGCCAAAGACTCAACTCTTCCGAAGGTTAAAGATGAAGTCTTCCGAAGCTCTTAAGACAAAGTCTTCCGAAGCTGAATAAAGATAAGACTGATTACTTTAGAAGAAAGAGAAAAGACACTTTTTCTGTCAACTTTATCATAAAGCAACCTCCTATCCACTGCATGCTCTGGTGGTTCACCAACTATTATAAGTTGGTAAAACCTCCATGCTTTATGATAAAGTAGATAAGGTCTTTGTCTGCAAGTTTCTGTATTTGTTTCCTGTTTGGCTTTTTGTAATAGGAAAGTCAGTGAGCTATGGCCTGTCATAGTCACTAGTCAAAAGGCAATCTGCTTTTTGACTTTAGGTTGATCTTATTGTCTAGATTAGTCACATCCAACTGTCTTTTTTGCATATTGACGGTTGTAGGTTTAGTATAAAGAGTCAAAGGTTCTTGTATTTCAAATATTAGTGCAAACACTTGTAATAGAACTGAAGAAGCAATATACTACTACCTTGAAAATTATTTTCTTGTGTTCTTGCTCTTACTTTACTTGTGTTGTGCATTGTATCATCTGTTAAAGTTCTCAGTTCCCTATTTGAACTATTAAGTGATATTAATATATCCTCCTAAGTGTGTTAACTAAGTGTTAAGAACCCTTTAACGGTCCTGCAAATACCTTGTTTTCATTATGGTCTGCTATTAGTGCTTGGTTTGGAGAAGCATCCTCAACCTGAAAGCTCCAGTCAAAGCCTCCTACTTCAACAGGAACTGCAGCTTGCTGTCTTGGCTTCTCATTCTGGTGAGCTCCCTCAGTGTAGTTTGGCCTGGATTGTGTTTGGCCACCATTTGACTTTGGTGCCTTGCACTCGCTGGCAAATTGTCCTATTTGGTTACAGTTGTAACACTTCACCTTGCTTTTGTCCAGCCCAAACTTTCCATTGGCTGCATTGCTAGGAAACCTTCTCCCAGTCCTCTTGTAGAACTTCTGGGCTCTATGAGTGAGTAAAGCCATCTGCTGGACTATTTCCATATATTCCAGATCATTTGGATGGATACAGTCCGGGTCTTCAAGAGTGAAGAGAAAGTTGCCTGAACTTTCATCAGAAGACACAAAAGCTTGTGAAGAACTTGTCTCCTAGAATGGGCTTCTAGGGATATAGCCTTCCCTTGGTGTCTCCGGAAAGGTAATGAAAGGACCCTTTTGTGATTTGTCCGGGTAGCAGATGAGATGATGTTGTGGTTCTCTGCAATCCCTTTCAACCACATGAAGGGCTAAACTCTGATAAGTGTTGGAGTTACCAAATGAGTTCTGCATGTTCATCTCCATCTGTTATCCACTGAGTATTCCATATAACTCAGTGAGAGTAAGAGTCTTATGGTTTTTAGTCCTCTTAATGACCAACAGTAGTGTGTCCATTGTCTGGGAAGAGAGAACATGAACTTCCAAACAATATCTCTATTCTCAATGGTTACCCCAATATCAGCTAGAGTATCCACAATCTCAACGTACATGAAGTACTGTTGAGTCATGGTTTCACCTGTCTTGAAGGTGAAATTTTCAAACTGCTACTTCAAGAGGTCCTTCTTGTTCTTTTTTGCTTCATTGGACCCCTCATACATCAGCTTCAGTACATCCCATAGCTATTTGGTGGTCTTGCACTTCTTGAAACCTCTTTAGATGGAGTTAGGAAGAGTAGTTTGAAGGGCTGTCATAGCTTTCTGATCAACATCAATTTTCTTCCAATCTTCTTCAGAAAATCCCTTTCCTTTGGTATCATACCACCACCACCAGCAGCTGAAGTGGTGTATGGTACATGAGGTCCATTGACAACAGACTCCCACATCCTGGAATCTTGAGACTTGATGAAGCCTTTCATTCTTTGGCACCAACTATCAAAATCCTCAGGAGTGATTAGTGGGGACTTTGTCATAGTTCCAGTTTCCATATCAGCCTTTGAGATAGCTGCCATTTGAAAAGTTAAGTGAAGTGTGAAACTAAGAGGATTTAAGATGGTGAGATCTTACAATCAAGAGCCTGGGAAGCTCTGATACCAATTGAAGGACCGGGTAAGGGTGTTAACTATAATTAGCTTCACAAGAGGAGTGATCTTAGATCACTTAACAGTTCAAATAGGGAACAGGATACTTTAAAGATACAAAGAACACAATTAACAATAAGATAGAACTTAGAACAATAGCACAAGTATTAGTTTTCAAGGATGTTGTATATTGATCTCAAGTTTTATTACAAGTGTTCAAAACATGATCTAAAATACAAGGACCTGAGACTCTTTTATACTACAACCTACAACCGTCAATACTTGGAAGGACAGTTGGAATTGACTGATCTAGACAACAAGATTAATCTGGAGTCAAAACTCAGATTGCCTTTTGACTAGTGACTATGACATATCATAGCTCACTGACTTTTCCTATTACAAAAAAGTCTAAAGGAACAAAAGAAGAAAATTACAGACAAAGACTTTATCTACAATTCACTAAGCATGGAAGTTTCACCAACTCATACAAGTTGGTGAGTTATCAGAGTTGCAGCAGACAGTTGGTCAGCTTTATCAAAAGTAGATCAGAGAAAGCATCTTTTCTCTATCTTCCAAAGAAATCAGTCTTCACAGCAATATGGCTTCAGAAGACTTTGTCTTTGAAGCTTCGGAAGACTTCATCTTTGGCTTTGGAAGAACTTGGCCTCTGGCTTCGGAAGTTTTTACACTTGGAATATTTTCTGTTAAGTGTAAAGCTTCCGAAGTAATTTCTTCTGAACTTTTGGCTTCAAAAGACTTTACACTTAGAGTTTTAGAGAGTGTAAAGCTTTCACAGCAAGTTCATCCTTGTTCCTTAGTGCATGTTGGAAGATCTTTGGTCGCATCAGCCTCATAATCTTCAGATAGATTCCTACAAGCTCTAACCTGTAGGCCACCTCTCCTACTCGAGCAATGATTCGGAAAGGCCCTATATACCTCTAGCTCAGCTTACCTTGCTTTCTAAACCGGATGATCCCCTTCCAAGGTGAAACCTTCAACATAACTTTATCACTCACCTTGAATTCAATCGGTCTATGTCTCTTGTCAGCATACGAATTCTGCCTATCCTTTGTCGCCTTCATAAAAGCCTAGATCTTCTCTAACTTTTTGGTCGTAGCCTCAATCACCTCGATGCTCCCTAACTTCTTCTGCCCAATGTCACCCCAACATACGGGCGTTCTACACTTCCTTCCGTACAGCATCTCATATGGTGGCATACCAATGCTGGCATGATAACTGTTGTTGTATAAGAATTCGGCTAACGGTAAGTGTTTGTCCCAACTTCCTCCGAAGTCAATGATGCATGATCGGAGCATATCTTCAAGTGTCTGGATGGTTCTCTTTGACTGACCATATGTCTGAGGATGGTAAGCCGTACGGATGTTCAACCTCGTCCCCATTGCATCATGGAATCTCTTCCAAAACTTAAATGTAAACCGAGTGTCACAGTCAGACACTATAGACACCGGTACTCCATGACGAGGCACAATCTCTTTGATGAACAGATCCGCCAACCACTCATATGAATACGTCTCGTGGATTGGTAGAAAGTGAGCACTCTTCGTAAAACAGTCAACTATCACCCATATGGCATCGTACCCCCTTGCCGTATGTGGTAACTTTGTAATGAAGTCCATGGTGATGTGCTTCCATTTCCACTCGGGTATATCCAAGGGTTGGATCTTCCCTTGCAAGAAAGTAATGCACTTACTCACATACTCCGCTACATCGCGCTTCATACCCGGCCACCAGTAGTCTTTCTTCATATCATGATACATCTTTATAGCATCGGGATGAATTGAGTATCGAGTTTTATGAGCTTCATCCATGATTTGCCCCCGTAGGTCTCCATAACAAGGGATCCACATTCGCCCGAAGCGGGTTCTAACTCCGAGAGTGTTCTCACCCAACTCCGTGACTAGACCCTTCATCCTTTCAGAGTTGAGGCGATCTTCTTTCAATGCCTCATCTTGAAGCTCCTTGACCTGTTTCATCACGTCAGAGGTCATCACCAACTGGTAAGCTTTCACTCGGATCGACTCGGGTCTCTCCTTTCGGCTAAAGGCATCCGCCACCATATTGGCCTTGCATGGATGGTAGTGGATCTCACAATCATAGTCCTTGATCAACTCTAACCACCTCCTTTGCCTCATGTTGAGATCCTTTTGCTCGAAGAAGTGCTTCAAGCTCTTGTGGTCAGTGAAGATAGTGCACTTCATCCCGTATAAGTAGCGCCTCCAAATATTCAACAAAGACCACAGCCCCCAACTCCAGATCATGAGTAGGGTAATTAGCCTCATGGGTTTTCAACTGTCGGGATGCATAGGCTATGACCCTCCCTCGCTACATCAGCACGCAACCTAATCCCGAATAAGAAGCATCCGAATATACCACTAAGTCTTCGCTCCCTTCTGACAACGTCAAGACTGGCGCTTGAGTCAAACTCGTCTTTAGCTCATCAAAAACATTCTCCTGTTCTTAACCCCATACAAACTTCACCTCCTTGCGGGTCAACTTGGTCAATGGTGAGCTATCTTGGAAAAGTCTTGGATGAATCTCCTGTAATAGCCAGCCAAACCCAAGAAACTGCGGATCTCGGATGGCATCTTTGGAGTCTTCCATTGCATTACCGCCTCTACCTTTGCCGGGTCCACCATAATCCCTTCAGAATTAACCACATGACCCAAAAACTGAACTTCCCACAACTAGAACATGCATTTGGAGAACTTAGCATACAGCTTCTCTCTTCTAAGCGTCTCCAATACCTCGCGAATGTGACCGGCGTGCTCTTCTTCACTCTTCGAATAAATCACGATATCATCGATAAACACAATCACTGATTTATCCAACATCGGCCGACACACCCGATTCATCAAATCCATAAAAGCAGCTAGCGCGTTGGTTAAACCGAAAGACATAACGAGGAATTTGTAATGCCCGTATCGCGTCCGAAACGCGGTCTTCAGGATATCCTGTTCCTTAACCTTTAGCTGATGATAACCAGATCGGAGATCTATCCTTGATAACCAACTGGCACCTTGAAGCTGATCAACAAGTCATCAATCCTCGGTAGTGGATACCGGTTCTTCATCGTCAACTTGTTCAACTCACGATAGTCGATGCACATCCTCATGCTACCGTCCTTCTTCTTTACAAACAAGATCGGAGCACCCCAGGGAGAGATACTCGGTCCGATGAACCCCTTATCCAGCAACTCTTGCAACTGGACCATCAGTTCCTTCATCTCGGAGGGAGCTAATCGATACGATGCCTTGGCAATAGGTTGGGCACCAGGTATTAAATCAATCTGGAACTCAATCTCACGGTCCGATGGCACACCTGGTAGATCCTCCGGGAAAACGTCTGGGAAGTCACACATGACCGGTACGTCGGACAATCGTGGTACTGATGCATCCACATCTTTCACATAAGCCAGGTAGGCACTACATCCACGTCTCATGCACTTCTTGGCCACCACCATTGAAATTACCTTCGGAATCGTACTGACCCTATCACCGTAAATCGTCACCAAATTACCATCAGGCGCGGTCAATCGAATCATCTTCTTGTGACACACAATATTTGCCTCATAGGCTGCTAGCCAATCCATCCCTTGAACCACATCGAATCCGCCTAGGGGCATCACAAATAATTTAGCAGAGAACCTATGGCCTTCCAACTCTATGTCACAATCCTCTATCAGATCAAAAATCCTAGTAGACTTACCAATGGCAGTTTCTACATCAAAGGGCTCATCAATATTTCTACTTCTAACAGGAAACTTAGCATAGAAGGCAGTAGAAATAAAACTCTTACTAGCACCATAATCGAAAAGCACAGAGACACAAATTTGGTTTACTAGGAAGGTACCTGACACGACATTGAGATCCACCCTAGCCTCCTCCTGGGTCATAGTGAATGCTCTAGCCTTCGCCCTCTGCCTTTCCTTTCCCTTCTTGATCCCCTTTCTTGCCAAGGAGTTCTCAGCCCACGGTTTCTTGCAATCCCAGATCAGATGGCCCTCTTCACTACAGTTGTAGCACCTCACCACCCCAAAATCCCTTACCATATGACAAGGCTTCCCACATTTGAAGCAGATGTTCAGTTCCACTTACACTCTCCCATATGTTCCTTCCCGCACTTACCATACCTCTTCGTCCCTGTACCAGCCGACACTACCCTCCGGTCATCCACCCTTACCTTTTTGTGGTTCGCGGTGAAACCACCATGACCAAATCATTTCCTGCTCCAGTTTCTATCTCCAGCACCCTTCTTACTCGCCTCCACTACTAACACCTCCTCCCTTTTGTCATACAGTCTCCCCGCCAGATCAACTGCCAACCTAAACGTACTCGGCCAAGTGGCGATCATGTGCCTACGGATATCCGTCGATAGACCCTGAATGTACCTCTTAATCTTCCATGACACAGGCGTCACCTGATCTGGCACCAGCCTTGCCATCTCATTGAACTTAGTCGTATACTGCTGGTGTGTCATGGTTCTCGCTTCCAATTGTAGGAACTCCCTCTCAATCTTATCGACTTCCCTGTGAGGACAAAACTCCTCGATCACCATCTTGTTCAGTTCACTCCACCTCATTCTCCCAATCGCCCTGCTACCCTCGGCCTGGACAATATTGTCCCACCAACACAAGGCCAAATCCACAAATGAGTGGGTAGCAAACTTTACCTTTTGATCCTCCCTGCATTCACTAATATCCAACACAGCCTCCATTTCTCTCACCCATCGGTGAGCAGCAGCGGCGTTCCCGTTTCCATCAAAAGTCAGGGGCTTGCATCTCTGAAATGCCCCATAACTACACCCCCTTGCAGTTTCCTGCATTGCTTCCTCTTCCTCATCATCACTGGAGACAACCATCTCAGTCTCTGGCTGCTCCCCCTCACCTGAACCTCTCTCCTCGCCCTCTCTCCCAATAGTTTTCTTCCTCTCCTCTTTCTCTTTCTTTTCATCCTTCCTCACAGCACGAATAACCTCGGTCACCACAGACGGCAGAATCGTCTGCATGACCTGATGAATTTCCTCAACTACTACCTCCTTCACAGAGGCTCTCAGGTTAGCACTCTCATCACCACCTTCATGGTGATGAAGCTCGGGCTCTGCAGGAGTCGTCTCAGCAGTCTTAGCCTTGCTCCTTGTGGCATGTGGTCCAGCACCACGACCACCCTGTACTCCACCTCGAGAAGCCTTCGAAGATCTACCACCCGCCATCCTCTAAACACTGTAAGATTCAAACACCAACACGGTCATTCAAGGTAATAGCTCAGATTAGTCAAGTATAGTAAGTCCCTAATTACAGTGGCCAGTTGCAATTAGCCACTTACTTTACTCTTCATCCCCTAAGAATTTCTTATCCTGACTACATCAGTATCCAAATCTACTAAGAGCACATAAATCAGATAGCACATGCATATAATACTGGTTCATTTTAAGAAAATAAATTACCTGATGGCACGTAGCTACTTGGGCTGACATCCTTCTATTCGGTCCCATTCTCAGTTTAAGTTTAGATTTTGAAAATAATTTACCTAATTCTCTTAAACTTTGGATCTGATACCAACCTGTAAGGCCCCGATCCTGGAGACCCCACAGTTGGTCATTCAGAGCATCATTCATTATTAAAACTCATTTAAAATATATGAACATAAGAAAATATTACAGCGAAAGAATTATCAAAAACCATTTCATGCATTAATAATTAATTTTGCCAAGTAATACATCATTGGTTGAAGTTACAAAAGACTATTTAGTTGCATTACAAAACAACAATATTATTTTTGTATGAGATGGATGCTAGTCTTTGCTTGCCAAGTAACTTTAACTGTGTGCCATCCTCAGCAACAACATTACCTGCCAACTGAAAATGCATATTAAAAGTCAGCGTTACTGAGTGAGTTCTAGTTTATATAATAAAATACTTTACTTTTAATAAAAACCTTTCTTTTACTTTCGTTCGTGATCACACATAACACGTACATCTTGATAATAATCATTTATTATCCTTTATCATCGTTCATAATCATTCGTTTCGTACTTTATTATCTTTTATTTCTATCTAGATCCTGCCATGTACTATGCCCCATCTTCGGTGCAAAAAGCGACTACAGTCATGGGGGCAAGTGGCAAGGATCCCGTTTCGCATGTTTCTATAAGTCACAAAGACTGACCTTTAGGTGTGCACTCGGCACACTGTCGAGGTGGCAACCCATAAAGAGTTGTGAACCCCTTTTATATGCTTGCAAAACTTTTAATTTATTCATTAAGTTCCACTTTTCATTATCTTTATCTTGCACTTTCATTACAATAATACTTCACGTACAAGAGTATTAACACACCACGTAAAGTCACATACTAATACGTAATATAGAACATCAACTACAGCCCACAACCATACATTACATCAACAGACATAAACCATCAAAACATCTTAGAACTTAAATACATTCTACTTCCCAAGATTTCTGAAAATCCTAAGTCTCCAAAGAAATGCGGATGAACATAAGCCAATGCGGCTGACAGCATATGCGGACAAGCAAATGTGGATGAAAGTCTTAGAAAAATATTCTAAGTGTTTAAAGATGTGCGGGTGAACCAAATACGGATGAACAAGTCCAAATGCGGATGAACAAGACCAAATGCAGATAAACAATACTAAATGCGGATGAGCTAAGTCTTAGGTGAATGAACTTAACCAATGTGGTTGAAGTTCAGCAAATACTGATGAACACTTACAAATGCAGAAGAACAAAAGCAAATGCGGATAAATAAAAATATTTAACTATTGCACATAAAATCAATGTGGTTGAATGTTCAGCAAATGCGGATGAACTCCAACAAATGCGGATGAATAAAATGCAAATGCGGATGAACACATTACTTAGGCTATTCCACCAGTTTCAAATCCTCGTTCTAATATATCATTAGCACAAATCTAACATGCTAAACACTTAGAACAGAGCTTACAACTACGCAACAACAAAGAAGGCATTTAAAACACACACATCGCATACACATCAGATACAAAAATGCAGAAAGCTCATGCTTCGGTTGTAAAAATTCAGTTAATATACATTTCAGCCTCAAACTAGTTTATAACAAGTAAAATATGGGAATCTAGAACTCACCTCTAGCAGCTTTCAAGTAAGACTTCTTCAGACGGAGTTCTAGCACCTAAACGCACCGAAACAAGAAGCCAAACAAACACATAAAAATCGGTCCAGCAGCTCGAATCCAACTGAAACCGAACAGAAAATGCAAGAAAACCTCACCTCTAGGAGAATTTCAGCTTTCTCACACTAAAAACTGGTTGAAACTTCTTCTTCTCTCTTCTTGTAGCCAAAAGCAGAAGTGAAATGGGGGGTGTGGGCGGCCATGCTTCTTTTAAATCCCATAATAGGCAAGTTTGCCATTTGTATAACTTTAACCCCTTGACTTGGGATATTTTACCTTTCTTTCTTTTTCTTTTTAAATTTCCGGGTGTTACAGTTGTACGAGGGTGATGATGATTTTTCGAAGGTGGAGCAGAGAACGTGTAACACTCTAGGCGAATCCCACATCGGCCGTGGATAAGAGAGATTCCTGGTTCATAAGGAATGTCCTGCTTCTGATATGACCAACTCGTTTTTGGCGTATTGACTGTGGATGAGAGGAGAACTCCACAGTTAAGCGTGCTCAGGTGGCAGTAATCCAGTTATGGGATGGGTGACCTCCCTGGGAAGTTTTCACCCAGGCAACCAAAAGCAAATCCGTGAGCTCCTCATGGTCGAAGCGGACAATATTGGTGGTGTGAGAGGTTGAATGTTACAAATGGTATTAGAGCTACTCCTGTGTCATTCGGGATGGTGGGGTAAAACCTCATCAAGGATGGTGAGTCCTCGGGGGTGTTCAGAGGGACACCTTAGGCAAATCCCGCATCCATAGATGGGATGGTAGGGCAAACCTTATCGAGGACGATGAGTTCAAAAGTGGGGGGGGTGTTTGTAACACTCTAGGCGAATCGTACATCGGCCGTGGACATGAGAGATTCCTAGTTCATAAGTAATATCCTGCCTCTAAAATCACTAACGCGTTTTGGGCATATTCACTGTGGATGAGAGGAGAACTCCACAGTTAAGCGTGCTCAGGTGGTAGCAATCCAGGGATGGATGACCTCCATAGGAAGTTTTCACCCGGGTAACCAAAAGTAAATCCATGAGCTCCTCGTGGTCGAATCAAACAATATTGGTGGTGTAAGAGGTTGGATGTTACAGAACGTCACTAGTTCGATTTTGGGGTTCAGTCGAGTTTGTAGGAGTGGCGATCTCATTTTCATCAATGGTGGGGGGTGCGAGTGGTGTGGTGGGGGTAGTGGTGATGCAGAGGTGTCAGAAACAAAGGTTGTAGTGGGTGTGGCTAGGTAGATAAGCTAGTGTGTGTGATCTACAAAGAGTTCGTATATTATACTTTAAAAATAATATAATTTATTGAATTTACATAATCACCACCTAAGTATATATTATTATGTAAATAATCTTTATATTTGTAGAAAAAAAATAAAACTCTCTAACCTTTAACATAAAAAACTATTAATAATATTAGTTAGTGGAAGTTGATTAAACTCTCTAACCTTTATCATAAAAAATACTAATATTATAATGTTTGTTTTATATAATATAATAACGTTGTTTTTCAATAAATGAATTAGATTATAAAATAATTTTTAAGGGATATTTAATGGTTAAGTTTGGTATATAAAAAAAACAGAGTTCCAAATCCTACCAGTTTTAGTTTGATGGGTTTATCTTAAAAAAAATTTATGAATTGCTTGTAAAAGATATAATAAATATTTAATATTTCGAAAGCAAATGGAAAATAAAATATATTAATCTTTTTATGCAAATTTTTAAACGACAAATCTACGCAACGTACTTATACTACCAAATTACTTCAAACTATACTATGGTTGAGTTTAAACTCAAAACGTAATCCGTCTTTTTTTGTAATTGATAATAGTCGGCAAGATTCTTGGGAGGCTTTGCCGTACGACATTTCGGCTTATGGTTTAGTTTTTGTTCTTTTAAATGGTCGTTACAATATCTTTTCCAAGCAATTGCGTTAATCCAAAGTTCCAAGCAATTGATAGATACCAAAAGTCCAAAATCAATACAATTGGTGACACGGAAGGGCATCCCGAGAATAACATGTTCAGTAATTTTTTTTTTTTTTTTTTTTCAAAACCCAAGAATATTTTCCGTTTTCCCTCGATTGTTTACCATGCCTTTTTGAAACGTTCGCAACGGTTATATGACCATTACACTAAAAAGAAAAGGAGTAACTTTGTAAAATAATAATCGAATTTTAAAATTGTTTTAATTAGATAACTTAAGTTTAAAAACTGTTTTAGTTAAGTCCCTCAACTTTCATGTTATATTTAAATTATAAGTTTTAATATGTTTTTAGCATGTTTTCCTTTTTTGTCTTAATTAGAAATATTTTTTCTTTTTCTTTTATGCTGATGTGGAACGACGACTTGAATTTTAGGTCATTTTTATTTTTTAATATGATTAACATGTTATTTTTTTAATATGATTTCATATATTAAAATTTTCGACCCTGTAGTCTTCTCCTCCATTACTTTTTTGATATAAAAAAATTCGATTATAACTCGATTTGATGGTTTAGTGGTTCAATTTGAAAAATATATACATAAAGGATCAGACTGAAACACTTTTAAAACTTAATTACTATTTTGTAACATTTTCTCAAAATTTAGTTTTCCAAACCCTATAGATATAATTTAAATCGACTAACTTTTTATACGTATTTCTATACTCTTAGCTCTATACTCTGTTCACAACCAATATATTTGAAATATCTCTCAATGGATCGGTTGAAATTTTAAGTTCCACCATTATTGCATGACTTGTCAAATTTTTAGAAAGAAAATATCAAGATGAGTAGGTGCAACTTTAAATATTTAACTACCATGGTTTTTTATCGTAGACGAAGTTCAAGACATTGCTTCATTGTCGAGCATATCTTATAAAGCATTTGGAACATTTGCATTAATTGAACCAATTGAACCGCTAGTTTTATTTTTCTAATTAATTAAATGTTTTTTTTAATTTTTAAGTTATTTTAATTTTTGCATATTTATTGTTTTAATTATGTTTCTAATTAAAATGAACTATTAAATGAAATATAAATATAAACTTAAATATAAATTAAACTGGTAAGGTGCTGTGGCATATGAAAAATATAGAGAAAACTATGACGACTACCTAAAAATAAGGAAAATGAGGAAATTAAATAATAAATAAGGTGGCATTGATGTGCAAAAAGGACGACAAAATTAAAGAAAATTTTCTTTTAAGTTTATATGAAGTAACATGTTTTGTCTTTTTATTAAAAGCATAACGTGTTTCATCCTTTAAGCTAACTCTCGTATGTTGTTGCCTTAATTGCAAAAACAAACGGAAGTTAATTTAAAGGACGAAACATATGACAAATTGTTTAAAAGAAGGACGTCCAACACTATTTTTTAAGATAAAAGATGAAACAAGCAATTTCAAATATATCCAGGGGATATTTTTTGTAATTTTTCAAAAGTAAACTCCCGTGACTTTACAATAGCTAACTCTAAAGGTGTATAAAACGGGTTGACATTAGTTTTGAAACATGTTTGAGATGAGTCAACAAAAGTCAAAATAGGTCTTTTAAGAACCGGTGCGGGACGAAATCGGTTTGAGCAAGGGGAAGGACCAGGTTTTAATTAGGGTTGAAACCAGTTTGGTTCGGGGTTTACCAGTTTCATCGGATAGGGCTAAGAACCAATCTCAAACCACCGGCTTGGGCCGATCTCGAACCGATTTAAATGAAACCGGTTTGACAACTGAGTTGATTTGGGTCGGGTTGTTGGTTTCATTTTTCAACTAGTTTTTTTGTCCATCTCTAGCCTGCTCTTGTTCATGTAACTACTTTTTTCCTCAACGATATAAACTGTGTATATATATCAGCTATGGTTGTTTTCAAGGAAATATATTCACTAGGTCATTTTGTTTTTTCTACGGGCAACGAGCAAGACACGCTAACGGGGTACACCGCTTCTTACATCACGTTCGAGATGAACCCACGAGGTGGGTAACGAGCATACGAGCTCGTCTTCTTCATCGCCTTCTAGACGTTACCAAATTTGGACGCGTGATGTTTTTTCTATTAAATGAATTATGTAAGTTTTATATATTTTCTAGTTTTTTTCCCATTACATAAATATGAAAAGTACATTACATAATTCTTTTCACTATTTATCTAATTAAATAAGTAATGTTTACTTTTATAAAAAGAATTATGAAATGTGCTTTTCATATTTATTAAATGAAATTACTATTGGGTTGAATGGTTGAAGAGTTAAATTTTTAACATGCCCTCTCCCAAGGGCAGTAAAGAGTTCATGGAAGGTAAACATATTCGTTGAGTCACTTTAAGAAACTTCATGTTAAAGATATGTGTATTTTTGTGGGTTGTAAATTGTTATAATGTAAGCACAAGACCTCGGGTGCAAAGAAAGGGGTAAAAACTTATGGGAGCTGAAGTAGAATAGAAAGCGTCGGCACATACATGTATGCATGCATGTATGCGTATATATGTATGTATACGTATAAAGTATTTGTGGTTACAGTTATGTAAGCACAAGACCACAAATGTGAGGAAAGTGATGCATGTATATAGTATTTGTGGTTATAATGATGTAAGCACAAGACATCAAGTGCAAGTAAAGTGGGTGGAAACTTGAGGGAAGTGGAATAGAAAGAGGTGGCCACATAAGTTCCATTAATAGTCTATTTTTAGGTCAATATCAATGGGTACAAAGCATATGTATCCTTTCGTTTATATGCACATCTCTGTCAATCTTTTATTTTGATGTTACAATTTTTGTGTCCTTTTTTATTTAAGGAAATGGGTAGGGTCTTTTTCTTAATTAAATTTCAAAGATGGAGATCTTTTCTTGAATAAATGCAACATATATTGATTTGTTTATTTTGAATTAAAATTAAATCGATTAGTAGCATTCATTGATTTTTCTTTAGCAAATGTAACATTCATTATTTTTTATATGACTATATGTGATAAAGTCATCGTCGGTTAAGATTGTTTCGATACATTATACTTGATTAAGACTCCAAAAAAGTAGGATAATCTAATTAAAAATATATATTATTTAGAGCATATAATTCACAATTTGTTGGGAATGAAATTGGAATCTAAAATTTATTTTAATGTGTTTGTTTGAGACATGAATTTGAATTTGGATTAGTAACTTCAAATAAAAGATTTCTCATTCTTTTCAAATTACGAAACAATTCAACAACATGAATCGAAATCTTCAACCATTCATCATTGTCGCATCCATGCACCTACCACCATTGTTGTCATCATCCCCACCGCTAGCCATTAACCCTGCTAAAGCCCCTTCCTACACACCCCTACCCCATAGCCGCCACAACATGTGTCAAACGGTAGGTATGTAGGATGTCGCAAGTATGTAGCATGTAGTGGCGTCAAGAGGAAATCCTAGTAGTTAAGTTGTGTACTTCACAAGACTACAACTAAAGATTAGAAGGTTCAAATCTTACAATATGTAGGAATTGTTGTTAAAAAAGTTACTTGTGTAGAAGGTTCAAATCCTAGTAGCATATTATATATACATCTTTGTATTAATAAATATCATATTTTCTCATTTTAATTTTATTATGTTAAAAGAAATTAGAATATGTCAGTTCTACCTGTAACTTTTTCCGAACTTGAAAATTTCATATTTAGCAATTATATATTCTTTTTTTCAAAAGCTTACAGAGTAATGATGTGCGTGAAGCCAAAGTTTATAGCAATATCTTAAATTTTTTCTAAATTATACTTTCATGTGAGTATGTGAGTCTTAAAATTTTAAAATTCTAGTAAAACTTTAAAATTCTTTAAATTAAGTTTTTCAAAATTCTTAATTTTCTTAATGAATTAAGATAATCAGGTAAATTTTCAATATAAAACATAAGAGTTTAATATAAAAAACAAGTATTTTTATTGGCAAATATATTCGTATGGTTTTTCACTAGGTTATTGGTATGTAATATTACTTTTCATAATCTAAAATTTAATTGTATTTATTTAGAGAAATGTTCAAATACAAAATTTTCTAAAATCAAAAAGTGTAAGAATGATTAATATTTTGACACGTGTCCTATTGATCAAAATTAGTTTAGGGGCAAATTGTAATGTCCCCCCTTCCAAAGTTCCACGTATTTTTAAATATTCATAACTTTTACATACGACATTATTTTCTTAAAAAATTACACTATGAAAACAAGTATTTTTAATCTTAAAATGAGTATAGTTTTGATATAAAAAATAATTTTTTACTCATTGTGTAATTTCGTCAGATCATTGTGTAATCTTCTGAATTGATGAAGATCACACAATTATCTTATTAATAATACATAATAAACTTGAAAAATAAAAAGTTTACATTTCTTATTATTGTATTATTCAAAAATCATCATTTTAAAAAACACAATGCATAACACAATGGTCAACATTAGACAAAATGGGTAACACAATAACCAACACTAGACTCGATGATTAGCAATCGACACAATGAGCTGCTTGATTAGCATTACACAATGATATGACCAAGATTACATAATTAACTGAAAAACGTAAAAAAAAAATTATATTTTTAGAAAATTATGTTATTTGAAAATCATCATTTTAAAAAACACAATGCATAAGATAATAGTCAAAATTAGGCAAAATTGATAACATAATAACCAACACTAGACTCGATCTAATGAGGAACACATAATAAAATTGAAACATAAAAAAATTACATTTCTTATTATTATGTTATTCAAAAATCATCATTTTAAAATACACAATGCATAACACAATGGTCAATATTAGAAAAAGTTGATAACACAATGACCAGCACTATACTCGATTATTAGCAATCGACACAATGAGCTGCTTGACGAGAACTACACATTAACATGATCAATATTACATAATAAACTAAAAAACATAAAATTTCGTTTTTAACATTGTTGTTAGGGATAGAACTCTATGTATAGGTTTAATGATAAATCACTCTATGTAATCATAATTGTAATCATCAGTTTTAATGATATATAATGAATATATTTGTTTATGATTATGTTTATTTAATAATTCATTGTATGATTAACTAATACTTACATTACAATTTATAATATATGTTATGGTTATATGTATTGGAACAACTGCGGATGAGTAAATTGTTCTTCCGTAGATGTTCTCAGGAACATATCTGAAGGATGTACATTCGTAGATATCTCTTGCGGAAGAACTTCAGCTGAACAAGAAAAAGAACAAGCTACTGGAAGCACAAGTTGCTGCGGAAGTACAAGTTGCTGCGGAAGCACAAATACTGGATCAAGCAGTGTTGCTGCGGAAGACTAGTTTCCTGCGGAAGAGTATTTTCCTACGGAAGACTAAAATCAACACTTGTATTACACATCATCAAGTGGTCAATCCAAAGTCATCAAGTCAACGTGGCAAAACAACAACAACATTAATGAAGATTGAAGACGTATGATTCAAGTGAATATTCCACATCACTTCAACAATGTTATCTTTATTAGAATCATTGTAAAATACGAACTCCCATGCCGATAAATGTGGCTGAGGATTCGGATAAATATTGTTAGCTTAATTATAGCGATAAGTTAGCAATAGATTAGAACAGAATAGGATCTCTATATATAACGTGATATCAACAACATTAAGAGAAGAACAGAAGTCAATTTTCTGGAAACACTAAAAGCAATATAGAGCAATATAGAGCATTACAGCAATATATTGATTATTAGCAAGCATCATCGAGCAAGCATCATCGTAGCAGTAATTTATTTCGTGTCTTATTCTTTTGTTGTAGTATTTCGCGTATTGATAATTCCGCGATCAATACTTGTATAAATCAAGTTTGATAATTCCTGATCGGTCCTAGGATTAACAAGTGGTATCAGAGCTTGGTGCTCATTGATCCAGATCAATGATCTATCAAATTTGATTTGAGTATAACGATTTTGTTTATAATCATTACATCAATTAACATGAGTAATTCGGTAGTTGGTGCATATCAACCTCCCAAACTTGAAAATAAGTCTGATTTTAAAACATGGAAAATTAGATTCAGGAATCATGTTAATTACACAGATTCAGACCTATGGGCTTCAATCACTGAAGGTCCTTATATTCCACCGGCATTGGTGCAGACTACAAGGACAAAAATCAACCCATAAGTCTTAAGAATCTATCACCTGATGATGCCAAGAAAGTCAAGATTGACATCAAGGCATATAGTATGCTCACTATGGCTTTGCCAGAAGAGCTGCTGATCAGATGTGAATCCTACAAAACCGCCAACTCGTTATGGAAAATCCTGCACACTCTGTGTGAAGGAAGTGACGAGATTAGAAGCATTAAAAAGGATACTCTCCGAGCTCAATATGAAACATTCCATCATATTCCTGGTGAGTCAGTTCCTCAACAGTTGCACAAATTCATGCAACTTGTTACTGAGATGAACATCCTTGAGCTTGAGTACAGCAACGAAGAGCTCAACAAAAGATGCTTCACTCCCTACCGGAGAGTTGGACACAGACAGTGTCCATGTTCAAAAAACACCATTGACTTAAAAACAATAGGTTTAGATACTCTAGTGGCAAAGGTAGAAGCCCTGGAATTGGATGAAGACAAGGAACAAGAGTGTGAAAGCACCTATAGCTCCTTATCAATTTAAGGAATTGAAGAACACTGGAAGTGCTTTCATATCCAATGAAACTGAAGACAACTCATGTGATGAAAGTGATGAAGATGAAAGAGACAAGCTTCTATGCTGCCAAGACCTCTAGCCCAAGCACACAGAGTCATCAACATAGGAAATCCAAATCAAAACCGATGAATCAAATAAGAAAAAGAAAAACAAACAAACAGAACCACTTACTGTGATTTTGGAGTCTGAAGAACAGAAAGCAGCCTTTGCAGCGTTTAGTTCCAGTTTTCAGGCATATTTGGGAAGCACTCTTACTCCGGCCCAATTCTGCCAACAAGATTTAGAAGAACTTCACCCTGATGAAGTGGAAGAGATGGACTTACAATGGCAAATGGCAATGATTGCATATAGAGCCAAGATGTATATGAAAAGAAACAAAGGACTCTCAGTAGGAGGAAGATCAACTAAGATTGGAGTAGACAAGTCCAAAGTCAGATGCTTTAAATGCAATCTATACGGACACTTTCAAGAGAGTGCAATAACCATCAACAGCAGGCTGCTGAACAAAGACAACCTACTCAAAGAAGTTTCTCACTACCTCAATTAACCAATACTGAATCCCCACCATTAGCTAACAATAACACAAGTAAATTTAATGCTAAAGAAACTGGTTTAATTATTTTGCAGGATGGTACTTGTGACTGGAGCTTATATGAGAAAGAAGTTTTGCCTGAAAATCAAGCATTAATGGCCAACATGGAGAACAAAGTTCCACCAATGTCTGCGGAGGTAAGAGAAAGGTTGTGTTCTCAAACTTGTATAGATGAGGTAGAAAGATATAGATCACATGCTCAACAGCTGGCTGATAAAGTAAAGGAAACTTACTTTTAAATGAATCTCATGTACGAGAACATAAAATTTATCAAGTCAAAATAAATTCGTTACAAAAGGACTTGGATAAACTTGTGTCTGAAAATTATAACTTAAAAGCACAAGTTGAGCATTTGACTACATCGTTAACTAAATCCATGTCGGATCATGCATCTACGGAGGTGAAGCTGCAAAAATTCCAACTGTCAGCACAACAGTATGAGAAGTTGTTAAACTCTCATATTGAAGCTAAAGACAAAACTGGACTGGGATTTCATGCAGTTCCACCACCAATAAACGATAATTATACCTCTCTGCCAGAATCCATGACAAATAGTTTATCGAATCATTTTGTGTCTAGTAACATGTCTGAGTCTGAATATAAGTCAAATGACAATTTAACTAATGACACTAATAATTCTGAATCATCAGACTCAGAACCTTCAAAACAAAAACACATCAGAATGGATCATGACAACTGTGATGATCTAGATGATAATGATGAAACTGAACATAAAAGTTTGTATAAGGGAGAAACAGATGTGAAAGAATACTCAATTCCAAAGGTTTTAACTGAATATAAATTACCCTATCCACCTAAACAAAGAAACCTCCTAAAAACACTCCAAACAAGAGTAAAACAATTAAATGAGGGTGTACATGCACAAATCAAGCAAACAAAAAAGAAGCTAGTAATAGAAACCTCAGAAAACCATGTGAACTCAGCAAATCA
Organism: Flaveria sonorensis; assembly: GCA_025506505.1. Classification (NCBI taxonomy): domain Eukaryota; kingdom Viridiplantae; phylum Streptophyta; class Magnoliopsida; order Asterales; family Asteraceae; genus Flaveria; species Flaveria sonorensis. The sequence goes on from CM046431.1 coordinate 7,380,044, forward strand.
TCCACGGAAAAGATCATTAAAAGCAACAGAAATCATACTGAACAGACAACAAACTGATAAACTCAAAACTAAGCACAAGAAAATTCAGAGTAAACAAGAACAATATGACAATCTGCCAGAAGTGGTAAGAATTCATCATCATCAACCATAAAAAGAGAGACTAAGCTGCATAAAGCCAGTACAAAGAAACAGTCTAAGGATAAAGCTGTATCTGCAGTGAAGCTGAAGACATGTACTGCAAATGGTGTGACATGCACAATCACAGTACAGAAGACTGCTACTTCAGCAGTTACTGTTCAATATGCAACATGAACAATCACATGACTAGTGATTGTTACTTTAACAACTATTGTGCAATATGCAACAAAAACAATCACTCTACACAGGAGTGTTTCTTCAATAAGAAAAACAAAACAAAGATTATAAGGAAAAAGAAAGCAGATACCTCTGAGTCAACTTCACAGTTATCAGATGAAGACCAACTTAGAGGAAAACAACTGAAACAAAAAGAAAAACAAAGGGTTATTAATGAAACAGACACAATGTTGCCAATAAACAAAAAGAAGGAAGAACAGCAAGTTCAAAGAAAGACTCCACACAAAAAGGTAGCACTTAATGATGAGGATGACTTCTTTGATCATTTTGACAAAGGGAATCATGTACCTCAGTCTAGATCAAAGAATTCAGAAACATTCTCTGGACAATCCTCATCATCTACAACAAAAAGGAAGTCTAAAAAGGAAGAAAACACTGACCAAGTCAGCACAAATCAAGATGAAACAACCTCATCATTATCCCCAAAGTCACTCAAATACAAAGCAAAACACAATGAACAAATAGATAACAAATCCAACATAGAAAAATCAAGACTCTTACATGAGAAAGTTTCTATTTTAGATAATAATAACAAGCCCAAGACCATAAAGGCTTGGGCTCCTAAGTCTAACTGAGCTCATTTTGTTTTGCAGGAACATCCAAGGAGGGCTGACAACAAGTGGTATGTTGACAGTGGCTGTTCCAGACACATGACAGGAAACTGCACTCTCTGCAGGACTTCGCTCATAAGACTGCAACATATGTAGCATTTGGTGGGGATAAGAAGGGAGGTAAAATCACTGGGGAAGGGAGTGTAACAAATGGAGTTCTAAAATTTGAGAAAGTCAACTTTTGTGAAAACTTGCAATTTAATTTACTAAGTGTCTCTCAAATATGTGATCAAAATTACACAACTTTCTTTGACAATTCTAACTGTTACATCCTTAAGCCAGGATTCAAAATTCCAGAAGACTGCATTCTTCTTAAAGCACCAAGAAAAGGTAACACATATGTGTTGGACATGAAACAACACATCTTTAACAACAAAGGAAACGTGTCTGATATCTAAATCTTCAGAAGATGAGTCACACTTGTGGCACAGAAGAATGGCACACACCAACATAAAGAACATGAATAAACTGTGAAAAATGACTTAGTCATTGGTATGCCAAAAAAGGAGTTTTATTGTTCTAATCACTGCTTATCATGTTACAAAGGAAAACAACATAAAGTCTCTCATAAAATAAAAACAATCAACTCAAACACAACACCGCTCAAGTTACTGCACATGGACCTGTTTGGCCCAACTAATGTGTAAGCATTGGAAAAAGACAGTACTGTTTGGTGATTGTTGATGATTTCACAAGATTTACATGGGTATTTTCTTGAGGAATAAAAGTGAAACATCAGAAATTATCATGGAGTTTATCACTAAAATAGAGAACCAACTTGATTTAAGAATCAAGATATTAAGAAGTGATAATGGAACTGAATTTGTTAACTATGTCTTAGACTCTTTTTGCAGGGAAAAAGGTATAGCCAGACAGTTCAGTGCACCTAGAACTCCACAACAGAATGGAGTTGCTGAGAGAAGAAACAGAACGTTAATTGAATCAGCTAGAACAATGCTAGCCGATTCACAGTTGCCAATAACATTCTGGGCAGAAGCTGTGAACACTGCTTGCACAGTTCAAAATAGAACCTTAATAGTGAAAGAACACAACAAAACACCCTATGAACTGTTATTTAAAAGAAAACCTTTTATAGGATATCTTAAAGCTTTTGGGTGTCATGTATCTGTTTTAAACACAAAAGAACAATTAGGAAATTTTCTGAAAAAGCCTATGATGGTTTCTTTGTTGGTTATTCATCAACTTCTAAATCATATAGAGTATACATTCCACATGATAACATAGTGGAAGAAACCCCTAATGTATCTTTTGATGAATCCTTATTTACTCAATCAGTAAAAGGCTCATCATGGTTATTTGGTATAGATGCTTTAACTAACTCATTTAATTCTGGTTATCTTAATGTGACAGATGCTACGGATACATGCTACCCCTATGTTCCTCCAAACATGGGTGTACCATTAACAGCTGATCCACCTAGAGTACCATCTTAAGAGAAAATCAATGAGCATGACCCTGGTACATCAGCACAAACAAGTAGTGATGATACCGCCTTGCCACCATCTACATCTGCAGAAATACCATCTACGTCCGTAGATGTGTCAACTTCCGCAGATGATACACAAAAAGGTTCCAAAAATCAGAATGTGTTTACAAACATCCCAACACCATTTTCACATACAGATATACCCATACCAGAGCCTACAGCTGAACTTGTACCTCCTACGGATAGCATGCCCACACCCACGGAAGACATTCCTCGACCTACGGAACCACAGTCAGCTGTACCAGATGAGTTGGATTATTTCACTAACTCACCATCTCAACAAACTCCATCCCAACAAATAAACATCAGCAATCTGGAGTCATCTATCCAAGTTAATGATGTCCCAACTATTAGAACTCACAAGTATCACCCAATTGATAACATGATAGGCGACCTGAACAGCAGAACAACAAGAAAACAAGGGGCAGCAAACATTTGTTTGTACTCATGTTTTATGTCTCAAGTAGTTCCACCAAACACACTGAGGCATTGAAGGACAACAGCTGGATTGAAGCAATGCAAGAAGAGTTGCAGCAGTTCAGAAAACAAAAGGTGTGGAATCTGGTTGATCTCCCTGAAGGCCGATATCCCATTGGCACCAGATGGTTATTCAAGAATAAGTGGATGACAGAGGAATCATTATCAGAAACAAGGCAAGGTTGATAGCACAAGGATACACACAGAGGAAGGCATAGACTATGATGAAGTCTTTGCCCCCGTAGCAAGAATTGAAGCAATCAGAGTTTTCTTAGCCTATGCCTCATTCAAGAGTTTCATAGTCTATCAAATGGACGTTAAGTGTGCTTTCCTATATGGAAAGATTGATGAAGAAGTGTATGTCTCTCAACCACCAGGCTTTGAGGATCCTGACTATCCTCATAGAGTATATAAACTTGACAAAGCCTTATATGGCCTACATCAAGCGCCAAGAAAGTGGTATGAGACATTATCCAAGTTTCTGCTGAAACATGGATATAAAAGAGGAACAATTGATCAAACTCTTTTCTTAAAACATGAACATCAAGATCTCTTAGTAGTTCAAATATACGTTGATGATATTATATTTGGATCAACTAACAAGAGACTATGTAAAGAGTTTGAGTCACTAATGCAATCTGAATTCCAAATGAGTTCAATAGGAGAACTGACATTCTTCCTAGGATTACAAGTTCATCAGAGAACCAGATGGCATATTCATTAACCAGGAGAAGTATGTACTTCAAACACTGAAGAAATACAATTTGACCGATTCTTCCTCATGCAAAACACCAGCCTCTACCATAGACAAAAATACACCAGATCCAACAGGAAGTCTATTGACCAGAGATTATACAGATCTATGATAGGTTCATTAATGTACTTAACTGCTAGTAGACCTGATATAATGTTTTGCTGTGTGTGTGTGCTAGGTACCAAGCAGATCCAAAAGAGTCACATCTAAATGCTGTTAAAAGGATATTTCGATACCTCAAAGGAAAACCTGCACTCGGATTATGGTATCCTAAAGAAGAAGACTTCAAATTGTATTCATACTCAGACAGTGACTATGGAGGTTGCAACAATAACAGGAAATCCACTACTGTGGATGTCAATTCCTAGGACCAAGACTGTGTCATGGCAGTGCAAAAAGCAGACCAATGTATCAGTATCAACAGCTGAAGCTGAGTACATAGCTGCTTCAGCAGGTTGCTCTCAGGTTTTATGGTTACAAAACCAATTACTTGATTATGGGTACAATTTTCTTCACACTCCCATACATATAGACAACTCAGCTGCTATGTTTATATCGCTAATCCAGTCCAACATAGTAAAACAAAACATATAGAAATTAGAATATTTTCTGAGAGACTGCTCAGAAAAGGGATTAATTAAGTTGGTCAAAGTAGACACAATAAATCAGCTTGCTGATTTATTAACTAAGGCCTTTGACTCTGTAAGATTTAATTTCTTAATAGAATCATTAGGAATGATCAACTTAGAATAAATCCACATCTAAACAACAGACATAGGAGCCCGCCAATTATTCTCATATAAATATCACAACTCCTGTGTAAGGGATCACATAATCTACGGAAAGGGATATTATGCTATAACAGCCATATGTCCTGCCTAACCTAACATCAGATAACTAGTATCTACTGAACAGAGTGTTGGTATGTAAATAGGTTCAGCTTGAGTGAAAGATAAGGTCTGTCATGCCTAACCTAACATTCAGATAACTTAGTTGGTCAATTCATTGTAAGGAGACATAAGTTACTCTACTACGGAAGTACAACAACTCATACACATGCACACGTACTATGTTGTAACACACCTTATAAATCTATCTTTGCTCATCTTGACTCTTTGTTTTGTGTATCAAAGACCTGAGTCAATGGACACCTCTGTTTTACGTAAGTAAAGACCTGGTGTCCTGATGCTAATCACAATGTTCCTACTGGAACTGCTCTCAAAAAGATCACAAAAAAAAAAGGATCAAGTATATCATACTGAAAGAGCTATATATTATATATCAGCATTAATAAGATTTCAAAGAAATCTTAAGATAGAGCTTATAATCTACGAACATGGGTTAAGTGTGCTAAAGTGATGAATTAAGCACCTTCTAGAAGGGACAGACTTTAATGCCACCTTATATGATACATCCATATGAGTGCTCTTAAATTCTCACCAAAACATGATAATTAGCATGACATACTAGACATATACTCTTGTTTGAATTTGTGCGGATCACAATATTTGCAATCTGCACTAACTCAGTAGCTAACTGATCTTACCATACAAATGCATGGGTGTGGCAGATCAGTAGTATGATCCTTCAGGTTATCCAATCCTTGCCTATGTATAAAATTGCCTTTCTATGATAATTAGTTAATAATAATAACTATGAATTCATAGCCTTCTCATATAAATTTTGATAAATTCATGATTCATCACAAATTTAGGGGGAGTGATCAATTCAAGAAACCAAACTATTTATTCTGAGTTGAAGCTGAAGAAAATTGGAATTTGAGCACTAACTTGGCTGCAGGTTGTAGGATAAGTGATACATGCATCTGCTGATGCCAAAACTGCCATGAACCAGAGTCACAAGGTTCAACAGAAATTTAGTCTTTCAGTAGATGAAATACGGAAGAAACATCCCTGTGAACTGCTTAGATATTAATTGCACTATTACTGCTTTATTAATTAGTTGAGTAATAATTACATAGTTAATTAATAATGTAAATATCCTCGGAAGAGTAGAAAGTGTAAGCGGGTCACACATATTAGACACCTTGTTCGAAAAAGTAAACTGGGTCCCACATGGCTGACAGGCTGTCCGATAAGGTATATAAGCACAGTTTGACTGTCCGCATTCTATTCATCCAAATTCACCCAAATTCCTTCAACAAAAATTACCGAAACCTAGAAATCTCTTGACTCGCAATCATCCTCAGGATCTTAACTACTTCATCATGACTAATCGATTCTCTCGGGACCACAATGTATGTGCGTTCCTAGACCCCCGGGTAGAAGATGAATGCAGACCCATCATTCACTACCTAAGAAGGTCTCGACTCTTCTATGGCTGTCATCTATCTCTCACTATGACGGACTTTTGGAACACAGCCAGAATTGAAGAAGGAGATGGAGGACAGACCATTATAGCCACGGTAGGGAATTTACCCTTTGGGTGAATGAAGAGACAATTCGGAGTGCCTGGAACTGGGGAGGAGGAAGAAAGGCATCCGGATGTATTCAACCATGAATACATCCAGAAAGTTTTGGTTGATGGGATATGATAGAGATTACCAACATGGAGAAATCAAGAAGGGCAGACTGTGCAAACCCTATCGATTCTTGTGCCACACCTATCTAAAGTGTGTATCCAACCGAAAGTCTGGTTGGATAGGTTCTCGCGGCACATATCTTCAGGAATCATAGGAATATTCGAGGGCAGAAAGTACAATTATGCTAAATACATAATGAACTGCCTCTGCGACCACATAAGAGTACAAAAGGAGAACAAAATGTTCATGTTCCCGAGGTTCATTCAGCGGATGATCGAGGAGCAAATGCCCGAAATGGAGAGGAAGGGGACGTAGGAGTGCAAAGCCACCTCAATAAGTCCATCTGAACAAACTAAAGGGACAGTATAAGGAGGTGGAGTGGATTTGTTCCTTCATGTTCTGGATGAGGAAGAAGACATCCTGAAGAATTGAGATGGGTAGAGGAGCAGGAAAGTTCAAGCTCATCAGCCCCTTCTGCTGCTAACTCCCAACCTCAAACACAACTACATACCTCACCCAAATCACCCCAACAAGAGTCACAGTCACCATCATCACTCATCCACTTGACCACTTTAAGTGAATCCAGCTCATCTGCCAAATCAGCTTCCTCAGCTAAAACTGAGGGCACTGAACCATCACACTCTCACACCTACACTCACTATCCACCAACTCTCCCCTCAAATAGAACCACTCACTCACCCACTGCAACTGAACCGATTACCTCCCCAACACCTACCGAACCAATCATCTCATCTACCCCCCACTGAACCCTTGACAGCCCAACACCAACTGAGGAAATCAACCTAAATGAGGATGCTTATGAGGTTGTCAATGATGAAGATACAGAAGAGATTTGTATGGAAACTGAAGAGGAGAATGTGGTGAAGGAGAAGTACAACAAGAGGGTGAATATGTTGAAATCACTCTGCTTATGAAGAGAATGATCTGAGAGAGGATGGAATCAATATTTGGTGGCTGAGTACAACAAATTGGTGGTTAAAGGAAACAAGAAGCTAGCAAAATTGAGGAGATTGGAGAAAGAGTTGAATGAGAAAGAGGCACTTCTGGATGATAAAGATGACACAATCAGTAGCCTGCAACGTAGACTGAGAAGATTAAGAGAAGATGCAGTGATGAACAATGAAGTGATTGATGCATTGCTTGACTTGGTGAATGAACAATCAGCAATGCTGCAGTCAAAAGATGATGAAGTAGAGAGGTTGAGAAAGATGGTTTCTGAAGCTGAACAGAGCAAAGGTGATACAACTGTAATCACCTACAGTAGAAAGAGAAATATTTTGGGAAAGTTGCTGGTGCTCTGGGTGAATCATCAAAGAAATCCAACTGGATTCTCCAGAGCAAGCAGCCACAGTTGAAGAAGCAGATGAAGAAGTGATGATGAATGGAAGTTGACAAAGGAGGACCCTGAGAAGAAGAAAAATGAAGGAAAAGAAGCAGCAGAAGAACAGCTCTTGACAACCGAAGACATAGAAGAGAGGCCCCATCCACCTTGTTTATGGAACTGATCAATAACGGGTTTCCATATGACATGGTAGAAAGGATGAACATGTCAGAGTTGGTTCAAACTGTCAAAGAATTTGATGCGCAAGACTGATGCCCTAGTCTGTACTTATGAGACCTTCAGCATATACAAGAATATGGAGAGAATTAGAAAGGACTTGGGGCACTATGACACAGCAATGCTGACAAATACAACATGACCTGCTGGTTGCAGAGTCACAACCTCAAGTCCTATGAGCTTAAAAGCAGATCCATTAGAGAACTCAGGGCAATAATGGAACATGTTATGAAGACTGAACTGGAAACAGGAGTCAGATTTAGAACCAAGCCCCCAACCCTGCATATCAAAAGCAACATCACAAACTTCTGCTGAACCTACTGTGGTTCAAGCAGCAGACATGCACAAGGATAAAGAAAATTGATTAGAGTGTCAAGGGAGATCGCTCCTCACAAGATTTGGCCTCTAGGAACTGCTGTGAGGGAGATTACTGAACAGAAATGTACATTAATACAATTCTTTGATCTCACCACAGAACCTGAAGAAGCACAAGAGAATCAAATCATTGGATGGAAATTGATGGTGAATGGACTGTGCAATGGTTAAAAGGGCACTGGCATGGTGCAATATTTCCACGAGTAGAGCATTTACTAGCACTGCCAGATGTAGACCTGTATACATTGAGACCATTCCATCACCAATTACCCCATAAGTCAAGAGGAAGAGACTTCTCCGGACTTGTGACCAAACTGAGTCACAAGTTTCAAAGGAGATGTTCTCGGGGAAGCCAGAATAGTGGATGCAGAGCACCTGAAGAGAAAGCAAAGAAAGTCTCAGCCAAATCTGACTGGTGATGAAGAATTCTTGAAGAGAGTTGGAGCTGAAGACCCAGCTAATGCATCAGTAAAGATAGAAGGAAATCATTTTCTTGCCCAATCACAGAATGGGGATTGAGAAAACTAAGGAATGGTGCTACAGAGGATGATCCACAGAAAAAGGGCCAAAGCATCATTATTTGATCCTGTGGAAATCAAACTCTGCACCCAAGCTACATTTCATATCTGTGTGATAAATTTTTCCCAAGGCTGCAAGATCAACAATCTTAGAATGACCTGTGCTTGTATGTACATCTCTCCCAGTCATTGACAAACTGCATGCCAAGGCACATAAAAGAAGAAGATATGAGCTGATCAGTTGATCGGATCAGAAATCAAACCTATCACAGAGCTAAGAATTTCAGATCAGGATGAATTGGAAGTGGTGTCCAATAATAGTGTTGTTGCAACACTCACCACAGAAGAGGATGTCCTTGGTCTGAAATACAAGACACTGAAGAGAATAAACAGAAGGCTAATTCAGATCAAGTATGAGGATCAGCAGAAGCCGTTGATTACTTTAAGTCTAGGATTTTGTCTAGAATACAAGAGCTCAGTGTCTTAACCAATGATTACTAGAGTCTAAACCTAAGGGGAGTACTGTTAGGGATAGAACTCTATGTATAGGTTTAGATGATGAATCACTCTATGTAATCATAATTGTAATCATCAGTTTTAATGATATACGATGAATATATTTGTTTATGATTATGTTTATTTAACAATTCATTGTATGATTAACTAATACTTACATTACAATTTATAATATATGTTATGGTTATATGTATTGGAACAACTGCGGATGAGTAAATTGTTCTTCCGTAGATGTCTCAGGAACATATGAAGGATGTACATTCGTAGATATCTCTGCGGAGAACTTCAGCTGAACAAGAAAAACAACAAGCTACTGGAAGCACAATTTGCTGCGGAAGCACAAGTTGCTGCGGAAGCACAACTACTGATCAAGCAGTGTTGCTGCGAAAGACTAGTTTCGTGCGGAAGACTAAATCACACTTGTATTACACATCATCAGTGGTCAATCCAAAGTCATCAAGTCAACGTGCAAAGCAACAACACACTTAATGAAGATTGAAGACGTATGATTCAAGTGAATATTCCACATCACTTCAACAATCTTATCTTTATTAGAATCATTGTAAAATACGAACTCCCTGCCGATAAATGTGGCTGAGGATTGGATAAATATTGTTAGCTTAATTATAGCGATAAGTTAGCAATAGATTAGAACAGAGGATCTCTATATATAACATGAGATCAACAACATAAGAGAAGAACAGAAGTCAATTTTCTGGAAATACTAAAAGCAATATAGCAATTAGAGCATTACAGCAATATATTGATTATTAGCAAGCTCATCGAGCAAGAGCATCATCGTATCATAATTTATTTGCGTATTATTCTTTTCGTGTGTTTTGCTGGTTAATCGTTAAATCAGCAAGTATTGAATAATTCCGCGATCAATACTTGTATAAATCAAGTTTGATAATTCCTTATCGTTCCTAGGATTAACAATTGTGTTATTTGAAAATCATCATTTTAAAACACAATGCATAACAAAATAGTCAATATTAGACACAATGGGCAACACAATGATCAACACTAAACTCGATCTGATGAGATATACATAATGAACTTGAAACATAAAAAGTTTATATTTTTTATTATTGTGTTATTCGAAAATCATCATTTTAAAAAACACAATGCATAACACAATAGTCAATAATAGACAGAACTAATAACACAATGACCAGCACTAAACTTGATGATTAGCAATCGACACAATGAACTGCTTGACGAGGATTACACAATGACCTGATTAAGATTATACAATAAACTTAGAAAAAACGTAAAAAATTACATTTTAAACATTGTGCTATTTGAAAATCATCATTTTAAAAAACACATTGCATAACATAATAGTAACATTAGACACAATGGGTAACAAAATGACCAACACTATACTCGATAATTAGCAATAGGCACAATGAGCTGCTTGACTAGTATTACACAATCACCTGATCAAGACTACATAATAAACTAGAAAAAACATAAACAAATTAAATTTTCAGTATTGTTTTATTTGAAAATCATCTTTTTAAAAAAACATAATGGTTAACACAATGACTAGCACCGGACTTAATGATTAGCAATAGACACAATGAGCTGCTTGATGAATTAACAATGACTAGCTTAGGATTACACAATGAATTGAAAAACATACAAAAATTATATTTTTAGCATTGTGTTATTTAAAAAGCATCATTTTTTAAAACACAATGCATAACAAAAATCCTTTTTTTATTTATCAAAATTATAGGCGTTTTAAAGATCAAAAAACGCTTGTTTTTATGGTGTAATTTTTAAAAAAAAATAATATTGTATGTAAAAGTTACGCGTGTTTTAAAAAAATGTGGAACTTGATAAGTGGTTAAGAATAAAATACCATTGGCCTATCATTTAAAGTTTCAATTATTTAACATAATGTCATTAGAATTTTTTAGCCATTGGATCTAAGATCTAATAGATAATAATGCTTCTCACACTTTTTAGTTTTTATTCCATTTTACAATAACCTCACCCATTTATTTAATCAACTTACTTACGAGATACGGATAAAAATAATAAATATAGTAATAACTAAAATAATAATTATTAATAAAATAAAGTAATAAACTGAAATTTTTATGTGTTAGGACCTAAGAGTAATAAAAAAATGAAATGTTATATTTTTCACTTTTATAATAATAAATTAAAAAGAAATTTATAATATTTTAATTTTGATATGAGTATGTATGATATCAGCAAGATTACTAGCAATACTTTTACCTTGGTTTGGGCATATATGATACTAGGTTAGTAATTGTGTACTATAAGTTTGATGAAAATTAAAACACGCCATGAATAATTTTGTGAAACATTTTAATTGTTCAAATTAATTAATATGTTATTTTACACGGCAAAAAAATTAAAATAAGTAGTTCTTATGAATTTCTAAATATTTATTTGTATACAATGTTTGTTGTTTGATTAGTAACTTTACCATTCCTATCAAATACTAGTAACTATTTTGACTTCATTTCTATATTTACTATAGATAATGCCTTTCATGGATTTGAAAGTCTTTAACGAAAAAGAATGAAGACGAACATTCAAAATCTAATAGCTGGTATAACCTTATTAGAAGCAGAAAGTCATCACAAATTGAAAGTTGATGGCAAGTTAGATGAGAGGTGCGACTGTCATGAGATTCAATAGGGTTTGAGGGATATTAGAGATGTTTAGCTCATTTGATTGTACAAAGAAATAAAAAAAAGATTTATTTACGATAGATGGGAAAAATAAATGAAAGAAAAATAGAAATTCATATAAGGAAAACTGAAGGTGATTTTAGTAAGTGTTGAAAATCGTTTCAACTATAAGTGTGACAACCGAAACATGTTGTAAGACATTGTTTCCAGGCAACCTTACAGTTGGTTTTGGACATCACAAACAAAGTTTTTGAACATCAAATTTCATTAATATAGGCAGTGGAACATAAAACATTGTCTTTATTTAAACATTTACATCATAAAAGATAACTTTAACTATCTATCTTTAATCTATGTCAGGATGCCAGTCTTGACCATATGTCAAGTAGCTTTCCAATCCATGCCAAGCTCACCTCTTATTTCTGTAGCATACATGTCAATATAATATGCATACAAAAGTCAGCGACGCTGAGTGAGCTCTAGGTTTACTTTATCAAATTACTTTAAACGAACTTTATTATAAACATACACCTTTACATACTTTAACAATACATATACTTTAACTTTATGCTTACGCTAGGGTAAGGCTTCTTTAACTACTACAGTACGTGTTCGTTAACTATACTTTAGTTTTACTTTACTGTTTCTTATCAAATACTTTATCTTTGGTTTATCTGTACTTTGCTTTATTCTTTTACTTTATCTTTGAGCTTAGCACAAATGCTTAGCTTCTTTATCAGGTGAGAATGCACAAGGCATATCTCTTTTATCAGGTGAGCATACACGACTTATGACTCCTTTATCTGGCGAGCATACACGAGGTATAACTCCTTTATCAGGTGAGAGTGCAACGAATGCAAATCTCCTTTATCAGGGCTTGCAAGACTTCTTTAGCATACTTTAACGCTTTCACAGCTGTGCTTTAGCGGGTAATTATTCTTGAATTTATTATTCAAGTTCTTTACTGTTTCACATGTGACTTTACTATCTTTCTTTAATCTTTAACTGTAATATTATATATACTTTATTTCTTTAGCTATAAGTTCTCTGTTAAAACTATCTTTATCGCACGCTATACGGGGGTATCTATTCGCGTATCTATCTATGGGTTGGTGCGAGAATATCAACACCAGAACACTATAACTTTGTAAGGAACATCTGAAGATTAAAGGCTGATGCAATCAAAGGATACCAGAACAACCAAGTCTTCCAGCATACACTAAGGAACAAGAATGAACTAGCTTCGGAAGTCTTACACTCACAAATAAGTCTAAGCGTAAGATCTTCCGAAGCCAACAGTTCAGAAGAAGTTGCTTTGGAAGTTTCACACTTATCAGAAAATATTACAAGTATGAAATCTTCCGAAGCCAAAGACCCTTTTCTTCCGAAGCCAAAGATGAAGTCTTCCGAAGCTTCACAAGACAAAGTCTTCCGAAGCCATTTTGATGAAAAGACTGATTTCTTCCGAAGACAGAGAAAATATGCTTTCTCTGAGTTACTTTTTGATAAAGCTGTTGTACCTTCCGCTGCTGCTCTGAAGACTCACCTGCTTTTCATTAGTTGGTGAAACTTCCATACTTTATTAAACTGTAGAAAAGGTCTTTGCCTGTAACTTCCCATAATTATTCCTGTAGACTTCTCTTATAAGATAAAGTCAGTGAGCTATGGCATGTCATAGTCACTTGTCAAAAGACAATCTGCCTTTTGACTGTAGATTGATCTTGTTATCTAGATTAGTCAAATCCCAACTATCTTTTTGTATATTGACGGTTGTAGGTTGTAGTATATAAGAGTCTCAAGTTCTTGTAACTAAGATATACTTGAACACACTTGTAATAGAACTAGAGAATCAATATACAACTTCCTTGAAAACTTTATCTTGTGTTCTTGTGATTTTGTTCTTGTTTCACTTACATTACTTGTGTTGGCTTAGTATCTTCTAAATAGTTACCAGTTTCCTATTTGAATTATTGAGTAATCTAAAGTTCTCTCCTCCTGTGAAGCTAATTGCAAACTTAAGCACCCTTACCCGATCCTGCAAACTCACGCAAGAACTCACTCTCCGCGCGAGAACTCTTCAAGGCGCGAAAACTTGCCTTGCAAGTCATCCCCGTCGCGCGAGAACTATGAAAGATAACCGTCTGTTGCGAGAACCAGTCTATTCGCTCGGAAACTCACTATCCGCGCGAGAACTATTCGGTTGTTTGAAACTTCATCCCAAGTTATCGATTCTTTAACCATTTTAACATCCAAAAACATGCTATAACAATCTATACCATTATACTTTATCACAACATTCGTTAAGGTATGCATATTAGCCCCAAATCATGAAAAACATGTAAAAAGAGGGGTTTAAAACTTACCTTTTGATATTTTACACAAGAACAACACTGAACCGAGTCTTTCGATCAGAAACTACATAATCATGCGCAATATCATTACATACTATTCATAAATGCATTAATACATCGAATATCATCGAATACATACCTTAAACACCACTTAGCATCGATTTCTCTCTTCTCAAGCACAACAGTAGCATTTTTTGCATGAAGTGAAGAAGATTGGGTGCTTGGGCCTATTTATAGTGTGTTCCTCTATTTGCATCTGTCTTCACGTGAGAACCTCCAGTCGCGCGAGAACCTTACTTTCTATAAAAATTCGGGGTGTTACACATGTATACCAGTTTAAGCGAGGAAAGCAATATATGAATATATAAAACACGTCATGTGTCTCCCAAAAACCTTTATTTATTAGAATGGATATATATGGGAAGTTTTCTACATGTATATATGATAATTAGTAAATTCTCTAGGGGCATATGATATTATAATGTTAGTATAAATATGATATTTGAAATTTTTTTAAGGTATATTGATATTTAGGAAGTTTTCTAGGGGTATAGATATGATATACTAGTATTTTGAGTGGATTGTTGTTTCTTTTTTATGATTTGGTCACTTTACCATTTTTATACAAAAATAATATTTTTTATAATTGGCTCCCCAAGGTTTTAAAAAATTATCATTTTCATCCAAGAAAGTTAACTTCAATAATTTAAATGTAAATTGACAAAATTACCCTTTAACTACAAAATCAAATGCCTCAATTACATAACTATGATCGAGTGAAACTGAATCAAGATATACGAAAGATGACGACTAGATGCAATGGTCTCTATTATACAACCCTTTTGCAATCGGTTTTTGACCGTAAAAAAAAAAAAAAGACAAGGTCCATCATTCTCCCCCATCAATAAAGCTGATAATCTTGTGATTCAGTCATGATGAAAGGTTCGAAGATGAAAAGATGAAATGTCCGATGTAGGTTTAATGAGTGGAACAATAAAACATAAATGGAATTTTAACAACAATGTGTTAACATAAATTAGTATTTTCTTTTTATTTGTAAAATTATATAATTACCCTTTTAGTGATAGACGGTTAACAGTTTAAATTAACAGAGTTAAATTTTTTGGATAAAAATGACAAGTTTTTAATACCTTAGACAGCCAGATGCAAAAAAAATTAAAAAAAATAAAGATGAAAATAACAAATGTGAGTAAAAACAGAAGAAAAACGACAATTCACTCTAATAATCTTTTAAGTATACGTATAGTATTTTGAAAGTTTGTATGACTATGTATATGAAATTCTTTCACGTTTTTACTCGCAAAAACTTTAAATATCTTTGTTCAATCAGTAAGAATTCATATAGGAAAACATATATACGAAATTAAAATCCACTAAAATGTTGTGAATATGTGACTAGAAACATTTTAAATAAACTAGGAAGCCAAATAAGAAAATTGAAAAGGCTACAAATAAGCTAAAAATTAATTCTATCATGGCCTCGATGAAAGTACTTGTTATGATCTGTCAAACATTTAATGAAAGGTGCAACAACCGGTGGCTGCCGCGAGGGTTGATTCGTTGGCTGGCAGGATTGTGATGACAACGCTGACAATAGTGGCAAGGGTGACAAGTAGAAGTTGTTGCAGGCGTAGCGGGGGAGGTGGGGTTGTCAAATACGCAACAGGGGAGGTGGTGTCATCAACGGAGAGGCACATCTGACTCGGTGGTGGTTGGTGATTGAGTGGGGGCCACAATGACGGTGGTGGTGACGAACGATATGTGATGGTCATGATGATAAATTAAATTATTTTATTATTGTCACCGCGCAACAAATTAATTTGAATACTTCAAGTTCTTTAACTTATTTTATAAAATTAAATTTCAAATTTGATTCATTCAAATTCCAATTCATTTCACGAATTCCAAATCCTTAAGCGGACCAAATGCACCCTAAGGATTATATGGCCAATGTTACCCCTTTTTATAATGGGTTTTGGCTAGCATCATATAGTGATGTCACCCATTTTATACCATGTGGAATTGTGGATGACATTCAAGAATCATGTACAAAATTTCACGCAAATACTCATGACCATTAAAGTCACTCATGTACATGTGTCATCTCCTACGCCTTTAGCCTAAAATTAGTTTTCTACTGAAACTAAACAGAACAATAGTCATTGCCTTCTATATTTTTTAGGTTAAATTGGTTTTGTACTGAAATTACACATAGACACATAAACAAACACGTGCACACGCAACCACAAATGTAAGAGTGGTTACTAAAAATACTTACAATTATGAGAAGGGAGGAACGCCAACGTGACACGTGTACCATAGGGTGAGGATACATGCACTCGAAAAAAATGTAAATTTAATTCTGGCACGAAAGGTATAAAGGGTTGGCTCACTGTTGACATCTTAGATGCTTCGTGTTTGAGCAGACGGTTGAATTAGACGCACAATTTAAATGGCTTGTATGCGTTAGTTAAAATTGTTAAAGATATAATACAAATGGTTTATTCAAATGAGATCAAATCGATATCGCTTTTATGATATATTGTTTATATAAATACTGAAGTACACCAAAGCTTTCTAAAACTATAAAAATTATGAATATATGGGGAAATAGTAAACAATAATGCAATTGTTTACCTTGTAAAGCTATACCTATATGAGTTATTATTGACTTGTCCCTAAGAAGATATATTAATTGTTTAGTAGTGTAATTTACATTTAAAAACTTGGTTTTCAAATCCTGTAGATTGTAGGTTGTGTGTTGTAGTTTATTTATCTTAAATGATTTAAAAACTGTTAAAAAAATTAGTATTGATTGCCCTTTTATAAAAAGTCTAGATTACTTTTGATAATTTTTGTCCTTTTCATTTAATATTCCCGTGTAATATCAAAACCAATCACATTGTGATAGAAAATTTGAGACACTGACTTTATGATTAAGAAAAGAAACTACTCAAAAATATCACTATGACCCTATTTCACATTGTTTACATATCAAATATTTGATTTGTACCAATGAATGATTTTCCGGTCCTAATGGTACCTCCTTTCCCATAATTTACATATTAAAGATTTGATTTGTACCAAAGAATGATTTCCTGTTCAAACCATATTTTGGTTGTTGTATAAACTAGTATTTTCATACCAAATTTGCAAAATAGTCTGGACACGACATGTCCCCAGTAGTCCGGCTAGCTAGCGAGTGGTTCTCTCAGGCAGGAAGGGTGATTCCTTGTTCTGGGATCCTTTGTCTTGGTTTTAAATCATTGGGTTTCGACATTACTTTGGTGCTTCTTAATCCTTTCAAAATGGTATTTTGTGATTTGTTTCTATCAAAGAATCATATCGATGGTTGATTCGTGCGCGATACACTGTGGATCGAAAAAGTTTTAGCCGTTCCAATAGTTTTTTTATTGAAAATTTGCTCGATCAAATAATTTCAGTTTATATATCGAAGATATACTTACGAAGTTGTTACAATTTATTGATTGGCCGGCATTAACCCTAGATCGCGGCCCCTGAGAAATTAATAAATACTTTCTACTTGAGCACCATCACGAATTATTTACATTACAACCCAATAAAAAAAGAAGGGTTCTAGTGTGAAAATAGGGCTTCCAACCCCTGGTTAAGGACCTTAGTCTAGCTTTCCTGTTTACTTGCTTCACCTGTATTTTAGACGAAGAGTATAAGTGTATGTATAGTTAAGTGCTTTTTACACATTAATAAAAACATTATTTTAGATCTCATCCATGTAAGAAAGTCACAAGGTTTAGTATAAAAGTTACATCACTTACATGAGAGACTTCTTTCCCTACATTGAACAACACCTATGTAATGAATCCTAAGAGTCATTCGACCATTAAGATTTGGTGAAGTTTAACATCACTAAATGAAGCAAGTACACACACAAAAATTCAAAGAATAACCTTTCCTTGCTGAATCAAGTTGAAACAAACGTATATGATACTATTAGCCTTTCCTAGATCGAACCCACAACAATGTATCAAGAATTTGACCGGTGATCTACCACGAAGGATGGAGCCATAAGCACGATAGATGCAATAAGATTCTATGTTCACAATTCGGCACTAAAGTACATCGTGTTGGAAGTTCTGACTTAAAACAAAGAATTTAAGGAGCATCAATGAGGTGTGATTGAACTCAACATCCTTGGGGTAAATAATATGCATCATGACACAACAAATAAGGATATAAGACTCTGAACTCAACATCCGTGGGTCATTTCAAGCTAAGTGAACATGTGCCTATGAACATCGAAGGCGTAATGTGTATGGACGAATATATGACCTAACCATAGAAGGAATAAACCGCATATATTACTGTTAAATGAACCTAGAAAAAATGGTTAGGGAAACAAAAGGTCACGACGCAAGCATGC
The DNA here is from genome assembly GCA_025506505.1 of Flaveria sonorensis. Classification (NCBI taxonomy): domain Eukaryota; kingdom Viridiplantae; phylum Streptophyta; class Magnoliopsida; order Asterales; family Asteraceae; genus Flaveria; species Flaveria sonorensis. Next base: position 7,398,747 of record CM046431.1, read on the forward strand.
CACATCATCACGAAAGAAAATGAGGACAAATATCAAGGAATAAGAAGGTCGTGTTGTGGACATATTTCATTGTATGAGAGTAGTTTGACACATCAAATGGCCTATATAGCAAGAAAACCATATTAATTTGACGAAATAACCAACAATCATAACAATAATAAAACCTGTTAAATACACAATGAGATTTGAGGGAACTCATCCGGATCATTTAGTGATCTAACCAATACATCAAAATGAGTAATGACAAATCTGTAAATAAATTGAAGACTAAGGAGACAAGCTAATAAAAACTTGGGCTCATTTCATTAACATAATTATTTAATTAAAAGCTCATTTTTAAAATACAAAATACTCAAATCGGCCATGATCAATTGTTATTTGTTATTAAGTATGGTGAATTTACTCAATTGAGCATTTCACCTAGAAAAATAGAAATCAAGGCATTCACAAGTGGAACAACAGAAGGCTGCGACGTGCAGGGCAGTAGGGCTTTTGTGCGACTGACAACTTTGTTAGTTGTTTGTGGAACTGTGACTTCACATGTTATCGGGTTAACGATTACGGTATGTCATTGTGATACTATGATTTTGCTATGTTTATTAGTAAAACATTTGGTTTTATTTAAACAAACTAGTTTATATAATTTATTTCGTTAGGGCTAGGGGTCTTTTTTCTTGCTCATCCAGGGCACTAAAATCCTCAGGACCGGCCCTGAGTAGTAAAGTATGTATTACGATTAATACAGTATTAAAAGGTGGAAAACTTATGAAACCTTCATTATAAAGTATAAGAAGAAATTTATCAGATGGTATTGATCCACATCTATAAAGTCTATGGACCATAAAACATATTGAAGTATATACATGTTTGAATTAAAAACTTTAGTGGTTAAATGCTTATATATGTATCTCTCAAGCTATGCAAGCTCTAGCTTGAGAAGCTTTTCTAAATGGCATGGCCATACTTCGAGTCGACATAAGTAACTTTTTGGTTCATCAAGTTTTTTAAATAATTCCGTATAGTGTTTCGATTTGAAACATATATTAACACTTAGCAATAGCTAATGTGTTAAAGTCAAATAATTTTAGGTAAATCTCTTGTGTTGGACGATAAATAGTGAAGGAGTTTCGGTATGCAAATCGACCAATAGTTTTGAAATAACTCAACTATTATATGTTAAAACATATAAAAGAGTTACTTGGGCTGTGATTCGTGATGCCAACACTTAAGCCCCACCCGTTATCTAACTAGAAATAGTGTAAAAAGCCCATGTGTATTTGCATATACTCTTTATGAATATTTCCACACCCATGTTTAAAAATTAAAAACTTTAGGAGATTTCAAGAAGATGATATTAGAAGTAAAAAATATCATCAAATGAGTTTATAATAATACGGGTGTTATGAACACTACAAGAAAACAATAAAATCACCGAAAGAATATTTTCATCGTAGAGAATCGAATCTTTCGAAAGAATTCTGAGGAATCTCATCATAAAATAACTTTTATTATGTTTTATCAAAAAATATGATGCTCATCTGAAATTCATCATAATGTTACCGACGTTTTATATATCTGTTGGTGGATAAGGACCGACAATTTACTCTCAGAACGTTTTTCAAATTAGATTTCCAATAATATTCCCTGGTTACACTTTCCTATGAAAATCCAACTCTTTACTATAAACACTCATCCACTTTTCTAGAAAAATGATTTCAAATGTGTGGTTAATGTTTTTTACAGTTACTTGTCAGAAATTCCTTTCTTAATTCATCATAATTCCTCGGAGATATCTTTTGTGTATACACACACACCATGTCTTAAGAATTGCTAAAAAAATACACTTAATTAGAAAAAAAATTATTTTAGATAACCTGTGTTGTACCCATATTTTCTCTAAAACCTATAAGCTGTAATGTTTTGGTGTTTCAATGTATAGAAGATAGTTGTTTGGGCATTGTATGTTCATTATTTTCAAAGGACACGTCATTGAGTTGAAGATCACTATTACTGATGCAACTAGAATTCATGTGCTTGAATTAGTGGGCTTGAAACGTAGAGCCATTCATAAGAAGAAATCCACACTCACACTTTTGGCAAACAACTTCTTTACAATTTGGTATAGTCCCTCGATTGAACCTCGTTAAGTTTGTTTTCATGATAAATTTTGGTTAATTAGAGTCATTGTTGGTCGATTAGAGGCAATAAAGATCAATAATAGTAATTGATGATCGTTTTGAGTTATTGATGGTTAAGTAGGGTTATTCCGGTCAAGTGGGCCATTTACGGTCATTGATGGTCATTTAGGCATGTCATGACCGAGTTAGTCAATAATTGCATTTCATGATTAATTTTGGTTAATTAGAGTAAATCATGATCAAACTAGTCTAACTTGTATCAATTTGTGTAAAGCTATAGTATGTATTTTGACTAGATTATTATTTTTTGTTCCATCGCATCTTTTTCTTTATTTAATTTCATTTGAAATGTGTGTCTTACCATAATTAGCTGAAATTTATATAATAATAATTAGTAGTAATAATTATAATACGCATGAAATATATTGTCATTCGAAAACCTAGTATACGTCAAAATTGTTAGGTGAAAACCAACTCAAATTGCCCCCAATTTTCATTTAAGCTATCATTCTCTATCTTTTTCTCTCCCACCATCATTTAGCCGCTATCACCTAACCAGTATCAGCCACTATTGCACCATCACCAGCTCGACTAGCATTATCAGCCGCCTCTGTCATCGCACCACTACTCCACTATTGTCATCATTAACCACCTTTGCTCCAGCATCATCATCAGTATCCACCAATGGTCAACCTTCACGAGCCACATTTTTCACAATACGCTATTTAGTTTCATTACTTGTTTCGTTTCAATTTGTGTGCGGGAGCACTTAGGGATTGTTTAGTTTTGTGACGATCATAAAATTTGACACGTTTAGAAATTTTAAACGTTATAATGAAACAATGGACGTGAATCAATACACACAATGAAACCATGATACTTTAGATAATAGTTTTGTGACAATCATATAATGAAACCTTGATACTTTAGATAAACCATGATACTTTAGATAATAGTTTTGTGACAATCATATAATGAAACCTTGATACTTCAGATAATAGATATCGTTAATAACATTTACCACTTTCCACATTGATACGTTTTTAGGCAGGTTAAGAATTTTGTGATTATCGCTGCCTTTTTGAAATTTATTGTAGACATTTATGATTTTATTTATGGAGTCATAAGTTGGTTTGTTTAAAAGATTGGTCTGTAAACATTTTTTCATGTTAGTGAGAAAGTCATCTTTTTCTGAACTAGTAATGCAGGACTTTTATTAAAAACTGATGTATGGCTATAAAACAAATAACAACTTTGATGAGATATGATACATTTTATTTGAGAAATAAAATGAAAACTTCGGGCTTATTTTCACAGAGTATAATTGAGGTGTTCTAAAATTTTGATCGTTACATTAAACATTGAACACATCACTTAACTTTGGCTTTTATTACATGAACAACCTGCCTATCGTATGTTGATTGCAAGAATAAACATACTTAACATCAAACATATTTACTCATGCAACGGTTAATGAAGGCGACAAGCTAGCAGTATATTCTCGAGCCCACGCGTCATAATGTAAAATTTCTTCAAGTGAAGGTACTGCCACCAATTCAGATTGATGCTTCTCACACGTTAGCTCCACGACTTTAAATATGTCCAAGTATGAAATCCTGCATTGACATCGTTCGAATTGTTAGTAATAATCAAGGATTCGCATGTTGTTCTTTTCGGTATTGTAAAGAAAGTATTACATGTTATTGAAAAAAACATACTTTTCTTCAATGAACAACTCAATAGCTTTCTCGTTAGCAGCACTAAGAACTCCTGTCATCGAGCCACCAGCTCGCCCGGCTGCATAACACAATTTCATTGATGGGTATTTCGCGTGGTCAGGTTCTTTGAATGTCAATGATCCATACCTACAATACATGTGTGGTAAGTAATAAGTTATCATTAAGTTGAGTTCTTTTTTTTGTTACACATGTTATATTGATTACATACTTGCAAAGATCAAGACGAGGCCATTCGCATGGTACTCTTTCGGGCCAAGATAACGTGTAAAGAAGTGGAATACGCATATCGGGCAAACCTAGTTGAGCCAAGACCGAAGTGTCCTGCAAAAAAAAATTAAAAAAAAAAAAAAAAAAAAAAAAAAAAAAAAAAAAATAAATGAATTAGGGAAATTTCCCAAAATGAACATATGAAAAGTCAGTTTCCTAACTTTTCGGCTGCGTGGAAAGCTCAAGGACATGACACATGTATTTTTTTAACAAAATGCGGGCGAAAATCCAAAATTCGAATATCTCTTATAGTTGCTTTACAAAAGTATTGTTTTTCAGATTTAATCCCCCATTTGTTGCTTCACAGAGTCATCCGCATGGTCGGCGAATTCGCAATCTAGGTTGGATTTCATATTTATTTTGTGTAAGTTGAAAGTCAATGTTTATTTTGACGAAAATGACTAGTCATATAATGATTTATCTAACGTGCCTAGAGTTATAAGTAATAACAATTGATACATAAGCAAATGATTGAGAGTAGATGTGAACCTGTGTCTCAACCATAGAGTGTATGATCGATTCACGGTGAAGCATGATTTCGATATGATCGTAATCTAAACCATAGAGATAATGAGCTTCAATAACTTCAAGCCCCTTGTTGAAAAGTGTAGCTGAATCTATAGTTGTCTTTTTCCCCAAGGTCCAGATAGGATGCTTTACTGCATCTGCTACTGTAACATCTTTCAATTTTTCAACTGGCAAATCTCTTTTGTAACAAAAGAAAAACACAAAACGCGTTTAACATCTAGTTACAAAAAATCATCGATAAGTACTGAAACTAGTAAACGAGAGGATCGCAGTACCTAAAAGCACCTCCAGACGCGGTTAAGATCACACGTTTAAGAGCGCCTTCAGGAAAACCTTGAATACACTAAAAAGCGAAACAAGTTTAATGTTATTTCATTCAGGTATTAATATCTTTGTGTTTTTATATTCTTGTATTACCTGGAATATTGCCCAGGCGCCACCCTGGTCTAGACTAGTAGAATCTGCTATTAGTGAGATTTTACTGGGTATGTTTGTTTATTTGTTTATGTTACCTGAAATACAGCAGAATGTTCTGAATCAGCTGGAAGAATCTTAACGTTATGTTTACGTGCAAGAGGGAGGACGAATGGACCGCCAGCGATCATAGTTTCTTTATTCGCTAAGGCTATGGTTTTCCCTGCTTCAATTGCAGCTACCGTAGGCTACGAAAAAAGAATAAAAACTCAATAAACCAAAGCGGTTCTAAACACGAAATATAAGTAACATTTTCTGACCGAATAAGCAAGAATGTAAGGCTATACCTTCAAACCAGCACAACCGACTATGCCCGAGACTAGAGTGACAGAATCCGGGTGGCGGGCAACCTAAAACGGAGTAGAAAAAGCTTATGGTGTGAAATTGTATTGATTGACAAATGTCGAAACTTAAAGCCCAAGTAACTCGCGTTACTGACCTCGATGGCGCCTTGCTCCCCGGCGATGATTTCTGGCATGTAATCAGCATCAGCTAAAGCTTCTTTGAGTTCACCAACTAAAGATTCGTTCCTAATAGAAATTAGTTGTGGTTTGAACTTTTTTGCCTGCATTATGAAATGAGGAAATTGTTTGAATATTTGATAAAGAAATAAAATGTCATCCTGTATTTGCATAATCGAACAATATAACCAACAAATAGCAAAATAGCCATTCTTAACATGAAAATTTTGGCCATTTACATAATCATCTGATAAGTTTATTTCCTTTGAATTTCTGTTTATTTGCATCCAGTTTTGTATTTGTGAAGTGTCTAGAAGTTCTTCTAATCTACTGTTGATTTAATGAAGAGATTTCTTTGTTTCTATGTCAAACAATGAATAAATGTTACAATCACACATACCGATGGTAAAGCATCTCATCTTTAAATAAAATGTCGAGAGTTCAAATCTCGGTTAATAGAAGTATAGTAAAAAAATTTATGAAAATAAATAAGTAAATAAATAAATAAATAAAAACTAAATAAGTAAGATGGACCCCACCGACCTAAAACTCTAAGATCAATTTGGATAATAATGATAAGTTTCACGTCAAATATATCTACGTAATATGATAACACATGAATGAAGCACATGTATTTAGTGATATTAACAGATCCTTTTAAGACATGAACCCGAATATGACATGCGCATTCGTCAGGTGAACTAACACGATTCGTTTAATCCAAAACGTTATTCATTTATTGCATATTGATATTTAACATTACAAAATTATATTTTCTTCTTACTTTTTTTGAAGCAATTATGGTTAAACTATGCCAAATTATTTCTAAATACACTTTTAAAAGTTTGCATACTAAGTAACTTAAAAAACACATTTTAGAAAAACATATAAGTAAACAGATTAAATGAATCAACCACAAACCTTCTAGATTGACATAAAACGACCCTTTAGCTACGTGAGTTCTTGGTTTCAACATGAAGATTACCGGAACCGTTTCAATCTAAAATCAAACTCATTAATTGGTGTTAGGTTTGTTAATTCACCACCCTAGTTCTGTGTGAGAAGATAGGGTAACTTTTTAAGGTTTGATTCAATATTCTCATGATCGTTATCCAATTGGAGAGCATATGCATCTTTGTTGTCACTAAATATGTTCTTACTATTAACTCGTAGATCTTGTGTCTTGACATTTTTCTTGAAACCTATTTGTAAAAGATTTTACTTAATTGTGTCAACTAATCGAATGGTGGTGGCGGTGGTTGGTGGCAGAAACTGTAGAAAACACAAGTGAAGGGAAGCATAGAGGGGAGTAAAATAACCATATAACCGAAATAATGATGATAAAAAGTAGATAACAAGCAGATATATCGGTTACACTTTTTTAATAACTGGTTTTGCTATTCAGTTGTGATTAATAATGGTGTAAAAGACAATGGAATTGACAAAATGGTGTAGAAACAATCCTTTGTACTTTTTTATTATGTATAGAAATATGTTATATGTGAAAAAGTTTTGTTATAGAATTTTATAAATAACATATTCCTTGTAATTTATTCTTTTTTGTAAATTTAAAGGATTTATTAATTAAAATTAGGTTGATTTGACTCACATCTTAACTCGATGGTGGTTAAAAGTATTCACAACCTATTCTTCATACTCATCTATATAATTACATTAAAAATCATTAATTTTTATCCCTCATTTTCAATTAAATAATATTTTTATACTTTTATCATTACTTTTTCTCTCTGTTCCGCTCACAACTACTTAAAATATATTAAAAACGTTATAGGGTTTTGAGCGGTGTTTCTTAAAAATACAGATTAAACAGTTAAGTTTCTCTATCATTTACTCACAACAACTTATAACCATAACATATAATATAAAGAATACACTAACATTAATTTAAGAAACGGACTGTGAATGCTCTAATAGATGGTAATTGGAATAAACGATACCAATTATGTCAATAATTGAATTGTTTAGCAAGAGAAACCAATTGAATATGAAAATTTGAAAACCAAAATATTGGTTGTAGTGTCCGAACTTAAACCATAATAGTACCAACTCATGACTCAACACTGGCGGTAAGTTGATTTACGGGGTGGGTGAGAGTTTGCTTGGTTGATCGGAATTGAGGTACAAACTCAATGGCTTGTCTTGTTTTTGAACGAAAAAAAAAAAAGAAAACAAAGGGTACCGAATAAATATGGGCATTGAGGTTTTTGGCTTTGAAATAGAAAAAAAAATACTAAATAAGTATAGATGTAAATACAACACAATTGCTAGAAGTCCCTTTACCTGTTTCAATATTTTAGTTTTAGAACAACTTAATACAATGCAAATTATATAAAAATAGAAGCCCAACCAACTTAAAACTTTAAGACTCGTTGTTTAATTCAATATAAACCTCAAATTCGATTTAGACCGAATTCAATTCAGTTTTCTAATCAAATTCAAATCCATGAATTTCATATAGAACTATTCGAATACTTGAATTCGAACTCGAATTATATAAATTTATTTATATGGCCATCCTTAAGAATCTCCTTAAGAATTTTTGAAAATTTTTAGGTCTAGACAGGTAGAGAAAAATAGGCCCTATTATATAAAATCAATAACTTGTATGTAAAAAGTATATAATACGACAATAATTATTATATTAATAAATAAAACCAAAAGTATGGTAGCAAAATAATCTATACTATATATAAAGCACCGGGTTACAATCACGTATAATACACGGACTAAATAAATTTACTGTTACATGGTTAATGATATAAAAATTTATGTCTTAAATATTGTATATTATACTGATTGAATAAACTCACGTATTACATATTTGAAAATTTAAAGTTAACATATTTGAAATTTTAATTTAGGATAATTATTAATTAATGAATAGCTATTATAACATTCATAATTAAAAGGAGAGAAAAACGGAAAAACCAATTATTACATAGCTTAGAATGGTGACAAGTGTCTGGAATTATTTTTATTTATTAGTATAGAGATGTGAGAGAGGTATTTTAAGATATCATAAAATTAAAAACAATTATTTTACTCAATGTATATAATACAACCAAATTTGAGGGTAAACTAGTATTTTTAATAATATTTACATATTACCCATTATAATTAGTTACACAATAACCTTACACTTACTGTAACTTACATAAAATTATACATTATCTACCCAAAAACCAAAAATATTTAATTTGTTTTAAGATTTCAGTTATATCTTTTAATCTATTATGTTTAAAAACCTTTTGAGACTATAATTTTAATCTGTGTATTTTTTAAACGTTTTGGTGTATTTTTTGTTGAACCGATCTGTATTTTGTGAGGTATAATAAGTTAATGTATAAATGTACAAGTCGTCATGCAAAACCCATTTATTTGGTGTTTTAAATTTTAGCTTAGAAAAAAAGTGTAATACACTTTTGTAAAATTACTACAAGAATAACAAATATTAGAAACACGTTTCTGATGTAAAATGTCGTCCCGCCGCATTGCTCGAGCATCCTTCTAGTCTAAAAAGTCTATAATCGCCTCGTTTTTTTAATTTGGGTTTTAAGTAGGGTTTAAATAGGGCTAAACCAATTAAATTATTAATGAGCACTAAGATTTAATAAACCACAAAAATTTATATAGTTATTAGGCTTGTTAATGATCGACCTACAGCTTTAAAAAAATATACATACATAAATAAGATAAAAAGTTTTAAAAAAACTTTAGGCCCCAGGGAAATTCGGGCCTTGATCACTCATCACTCGGCCCTGTTTATGTATTTATTTTAAGAAACATATAGTTTTATGTATTATAAATATAGGTCAATTATTTTTATTATTCTATACTCTATTCTTTCTAGAGTCGACCCCACTCCAAACCATAATTTAATTTTAATTTGAAGCAAAATATTCAAATTTCATACTAATTTGTATTTATTCTAGAATTTCCAGTTCAAATAACCTGAAAACCTCAACCCTACATAGTGGATAAATATAAATTACAAGTCAAACATATATAAACCAATCAATAAACATATATACAGTAATATAAGCTATCACGATAAACATATATATACAATATATAACCTATCAATAAACATTTATCTTTATAATTGTATATTTCATTACTAATATCGTTATCGTTATCTAATGATTGAATACTTTTTACGAAAACAAAATAGTCACTATCTACTTTTTAGTAACAATCTATAAATTCCAAAATCTGAATTTGTACCTGTTCAGCAAGAAGAGCCACGTTCGAGCCTGCAGCAAGTGCTACGACTCGAAATTTATCCGAATGTTCATCAATAATACCAAGTGTCTGCAACTCAAAACCTTTAGATAATTAAAAAACGATCGATTCATATGCATTTTTAACACTAACGAAGCGTTTGATGAAATTCACCTGAGTCCCAATGGAACCAGTAGACCCCACAATTGATATAGGTTTAGGGCCCTCCCAGTTCTTGGGCCCGGGGTCCACAAGCGCTGTCCCTGGCCATGCTGGCGGCAGAGCTGGTGGCGTTGAGCATCGAATCGGTTTCCCGATTGGTAGCTTTGCATCTTTTCTTTTAAAAGAAAACCCACCTGACATGAACGTCAAATGCATAAATTAATTTATCATGCTGACCATACTAATATATTCTATAATGATACTTTTTTAGTCTTACGTGTTTTATATACTTTCTTTTCAAAAATTAAAAATAAAGTTTTTGAGCTAAAAAACCTCTGTAAAAGCAGGCATTATTTAATTCATATGTTTTTAATTTATTTTTTTAGTACTGTATTAATGTTATTTTTACTTGGTATGTGTGTTTGTTTGTTTGTTTATCGTACTGATCAAACTGATCACGTAAACCATTAAACTGATCACGTACCTTGGAGCTTGAAATGTTGTGTTTGCGATTTGCACGTGTCGGAGAAGTTTAAAAGCTTGGTTTGAGTTGGAGATAGGAAATTTGACGACATTTTTGTTTAAATTTTCGTACAAAAGATGAAGTTAGATTGTGAAAGATTGAACAAATGTGGGGTATTAATAGAGGTAGAGAAAAAAGAGGAAACACAATAAACAGATGAAAATTGTCGTAAAATTTATGGCTATTTTAATTTCAAAAAAAGTGATGTACGTTATCTTCATTTCCATCAAATATAATAATTAAATAATACATGGTAGTAGTAGAGTGTTACATTACAATCACTAGTTGATATGCCTACACATATGTTGGTTCGAGAATAATCTAGAGATGTGTGTAATCATATCTAATCCAAACACTCAACATCAAATTTGAAGCCATTGAATTACATCGGGTTGATATATATTGAGCTAAAAGTACACGTATATTATTCATGGCTCTTAATATTATTGAGTCTCTTTATCTAGATAATGATCGTTCTATATATGTAAAGGACTAGAGTTGAATGTATCTAGTCAAGTAATAGCACCAGATTAGTAGACTACCATGGGCATAAAAAATGTTGAAATAATTCAACTGAAATTGGTAATTTTATTTTCTTAACAACTTTTAATTGATTTGTTGTGTTCCATGATTAAAAGTAAGAAGCAAAATTCAAGGGTTTGTTGAGTATTTTTTATATAAAGGAAGGACTAATTGTAGTTTCACGTGAAGGAAGAAGGGCCAAATAGGAAAATTGAAGGTTGTTGAATATAGAACAGTGAGGCTTCTCTCTCTTCATTTGAGGAGAGGGTTGTTTTATTACTTGTGTTCTTCGTTCGTTTATCATTAGTATGAAGATCCTTAAATTACGACACTAGCGTATAATCATGAAGAAAACTTACGTTGAAACGTTGTTGTGAACTTTTGATTTGGAGGTAAATAATGAAACGCGCATGTTGTTAACAACATTTAAAATTTTATATAAAAAACTAAGGTGCTGTTTGTTTTTTTCTGTAGAAAAATGTCTGCAGTCTGCGGACCACATCTGCAGACATCTGCAAGAGAATAGGTGGACCAAACGTCTGCAGTCTACAAGAAAAAGACTGTTTGTTTTTTAACATCTGCAGACTAAAAAACCACCATACTCAAATCACCACCACCACCACCACCACCACCACCACCACAACCAAATCACCCCTCAATCACTCAATCAAAATACCCAATTAAACAACAAATACAAATCACTACCTGCAAGAAACACTTCTATACTTCTCAATAAAACCCTTGTAAACTTCAATACTAAAGAACTTCATAGCATAAACACCATTTGCTCAATAAAACCCTTGTAAACGCAAGCCCTGAATCAGCCACCGTGAACTCGCATTCTACAGCGGCGGTGGAGGAGGCCGACGGAGGAGGTGCAACGACGTCCAAAAGGGGAAGACAGAGGGCAAATCCAATGGCTTCTCTTCTGGTGAAGTTGAATGGTTGTTTGGGCTTGAGTATGCTATGGTTGTTGGTGGAAGTGGAAGAGGATGAGGTTAAACTGATGTTGTGGCGGTGGTGGTGCGGTGGCGGTGATGGCGGTGAGGCGAAGGAGGAGCATCTGATGGGAGAGAGGAGGGAGGAGGAGATGGTGGTGGCAATTTTTGCACCGTCGACACTCAGTGGATCAGTACAATCACCAACAACGTTCGCAGAAAAGTACCGCCGGAGATCTGAGTTCTCGAAGGTGGTTGCGGCGGAGACGCAGGTGGTGGCGGGGACGAAGTACTACTTGAAGATCGAAGCATTCACCAAGTCCGGTGAACTGAAGGTGTTCGATGCCGAGGTGGTGGTGAAGAATGAGAAGAGGTTAGAAGATTGCAGAAGTAGATGGTCTATGTCTGCCTCATGCAGACCTCAGGAAGACCTTTTTTAATGAAAGATCTTTCGAAAAACAAACAGTCTGCAGACCTTAACGTCTGCGCGTGGTCTGCGCGACGCAGACAAAAGAGGTCAGGAAGCACTTCTGACAAAAAACAAACACCACCTAAACCGCCACAAAATGCGATGATACTATTGATAATTGTGGTAAATACGAGATTTTTCATTAGCGGGAGCCAAAATGAGTCATATGATAATAGGTCCGCAAGAATAGGTTGGTAAATAAAATTACTTAAAGCATAATAAAACAATTTGGATCGATGCTTTATGCTATAAATTGGGTTATATCGTTCATCTTTCTACATACCTTCAACTTGATAGACAAAACACGTTACTACGTAAGTAACACAAATTCATATTACATCTGAGTTTGATTTTCAAAAATATTTATTTAGCAATCATGTTGGATTGAAAATTCTTTTTTTTTTTGGTGTGTAAAAGTCCTTTCTTTCACAAATAGATTTTCAAAAAAAAAGTAATTACAAACAAAGATAAACTACGTTATTATGTCTCAAAAGAATTAGTAATCTTTTTATTTTAGTACAAAATAAAGTTCTTTTGGAATAAATTAGTATAATGAGAGATAGTTATTACACTGAAAATATTTTATACATAAGATAAAATAAAAAGATACATAAAAAATACTTTTCGAATAAATTAGTATAATGGGATATAATTACAATCAAACATATTATCCATTCGATATATGTATACATAATAGTGGCTTAAAAATTGAGAATGACAAAGACCTACAACACAAGGAAGAAAAAATGCTTAAAATACAAAATTGACAAGTGATAAAGGACCGATAATTCACTCTATGTAGAACCTGTTTTGACAGGTTTATTACTAGGGTCGTAAATGAGTCAAACCGGCTCGTAAGTTACTGGGGATCGACTGGAAAAAATCTCGAATCGGCCCGAGTTTAAACGAGCTCGAACTCGAACCCGGGCTCACATTATGGCTCATTTACTAAATGGGCGCGAGCCCGAGCTTCAGATATCATGCTCGAGCCGGCTCGCAAGGCTAAATGAGTTTTTTGATAATATATTTTATTTACATATTATATATATATATATATATATATATATATATATATTACATAAATCATATTATTATGATAAATAATAATTAAATAATATATGTTGTGTTGTATATAAAAAAAAAGTATGATTATAAATAAATATAAGAGTAAATCATACTTTTCATCCTTTAGTTTTTTAACAAATTTCAGGTTTCATCCTTAAACTAACGAAATTACAGTAAACATCATTTACGTTTAAAAAAGCTTGTACGTTTCGTCATTTCCTCTAACGGACGTTAATTTTGTCCGTTAAGTAAGATCATTTGCTTTGCATGCGAGGGTAAATTGGTCATTATACCTTTACAATGAACCTAAATAGAAAACCACCCTCTCATATCATTGTCTTCCATCTTTATCACCATCATCATCCACCCTCATCATCCACCTCATCATCCACTACCACCAATGTCATCGACCATCATCCATACCTTTCTTCTTCAGCCATACCGCCATCGCTACACCACCATCGCCACACCGTCCCTACCCTTCTTCGTAGATCTATCACCATTGATTCGCAAATCCACAGACCATACCAACTTGAAATATCACTCATTCTGTCTCCCTCTCTCTACGTAGATCCATTGCCAAATCCACACATCATATCACGATCAATTGACCCACCAGATCCATCTCCAAACCCACTAGATCCATCATATTTGCATATGTTGTTTTGTGAAGAAACATTGAAACTAAAGGCAGGGGTAAAGTTAAGGGGTTATTGGGTTGATAAATTTGTGAAGAAAACTTGAAATCAACAATTTGAACCATTGAAACCAATAATTTTAAAGCTTTTTGAACCTGAATTCTGTGAAGAAAACTTAAAGTCCCCCATCTTCTTGATCTAAACAGCTTTCCATCTCTCAAACCTTGAAAAACACTAATTTTTTGGGTTTTGTACCATCGTGGATCTACTTTTGTTGTAGATGGATCGGTGGTGGATACTGGATAAAGAAGATGGAGGAATGGTAGAGATGGGATGATGAAGATGGTGGGTGTTGTTTTTGTTCGGAGAGAGGAGTAGAGATAGAGATAGTTGAGGGTGAGGTGGGGTGGGGTAAGATGGGTTTAATAATTAGATAAATGTTTTATTTTTTTAATAGGGATAAAAAGACCAATTTAACCTCACATGCAAAGCACATGATCTGACTTAATGAACTAAATTAACATCGGTTAGAGGAAAGGACGAAACGTGCAAGCTTTTTTAAACGTAAAGGATGTTTACTGTAATTCCCTTAGTTTAAGGACGAAACCTAAAATTTGTTACAAAACAAAAGGACAAAAAGTGTAATTTACTCTAAATATAAAAGTAGTTATAGGAAATAAAAATTAATAATTTAACAATAACCGAGCCGAATCCGAGCCGAGCTCGAGCATTAGAACTAAAACTATAAACGAGTCCAGCTCGAGATTTCTAAAACCAAATTGAACTCGGGCTCGGCTCGGATCGTATCGTTTACACCCCTACCTATTACAAAAACTAGTAGGAGGTTGTTCATTTTGTTATAAATTTTAGGGGCCTATTATGAAAATTTCTAGAAGCCTAACTCAATTTGTCTTATATACTAGCATTGAATTAAAATAAAATTTTGCAAAGAAGAAACTACAAGAAAAGATGTCGAGCAAGGTGTATTTCAATGATGACTTGCAATCTTTAAGGACCTTCTTGAATGTTCAAACTAAGAAATATGTTAATGCATGTGTTATTATACATAATATGATAATTGAAGATGAGCCTAATCATGGTGACAATCTTAACGTTAAGTATGATCAACTTGATGAACCCCTTGAATTGTCACGCAATCATACAACTAAGCTTATGAACTTCACCTAGCGTCATCTTCATTTTAGAGATAGATCGGCACATAATCAAATTTAAGATCGAATTGAACATCAGTTTTATGAGTTGGAAAAGAAACGAATCATGTGTTATATGCACTGTTATATATCAATTTAACATCAATGCCTATTATATTTTGTTTCCATTATAGAAAAAGATAAAATGTTTTTCATTCGAAGAAAAGATAAAAATATTGTTACTATTGGAGATAATAAAAAATGTGATAGTCAAAGTTGTATAAAATTTTATCAGAAATCAACATTTAAAAAAAAATTAATAAAACAAAATAGTTAGTAGCTAAGATTGTAAATGAAAAAATAAAAAAGAAATACTAAAAAATGAATATATGGATAGAGATGCAGAATAGGATGTGAGTGGTTTTATGAAATGAGAGTTAAATTTAATGAATGATGATTTTTAGTTAAATTATAAAAATAAAAATAGAAACTGCCTAGTGAATGTTAGGGAGTTCTATTAAAAAAAGATGATAATATATGGTGTTTCTTATTGCTAGTTGTGGTGGTTTGTATACTCTTTGCTAAAAGGTGTATTCCTCTATTTAAAAGGATGAGGATTTAAATTCTGTAACGTAAATACATAGGCGGTTAATTGAAGTACATTATGAGTTATTTAGAAAAGATAATAATTATTAGCATTTGGTTGCTACATCTTTAGACTTCAAACTAGTATGAGGGTTAAATGTCTTGTAGTCAGTATGGTATTTGGCAGTAGCCCTCAAAATATCGGTATCGCCAGTACCGTATTTCTGATTGTTGTAAAAATGGTTATATTTGTCGTCAAACTTTGTTATTTTCTGCCTCATACTATCAACTTCAAGCATAATATATGATGGATACAAGTACTGTGAAAGTAATCATACTAGAAAGAACACAATTCGATACACAAAGAGAATGAAACTTGATTACTAATCGAAGTATTACAAGAGAACAATAAACTAAAGAGTATTGTGTATACAAAGTATTGAAGAAGATGATTTACTTCTCCTCTTATTATGAGATTTTAACCCCTAAACATAACAACCCAAACTAACTAAGATTAACAATTGACACCCAGACCCCTTGTACTTAAGAAAAGTAACAAACAGAAAAGAAACATACAACTATCATCAAATGACAAACTAGTCCCTGTACGTGATCTAGTAGAAATTAGCTTTACCATTTCACATTCTCCACCTTAAAGCTCAATCCTTAAGATCAACCAGACTAGAGCTAATACGAATAATCTTTAAACACTTATGAAACTTGCCAACAGGTAGAGCTTTAGTTAGCATGTCAGCTCCATTATTTTCAAAACCAACAAACTCTACAATGACCTTCCCTTCATTTACAACTTTTCTAATAAAATGAAGTCTAACATTGATATGCTTGGTTCTCTCATAAAAAACTGAGTTTTTAGCCAACTAAATAGCCCCCTTGTTATTACATAGAACTATAGCACCATCCAAAACAACTCCCAACTCAGTAACAAGCCCCTTTAACCATATTGCCTCCTTAACTGCATCTGTTAAAGCAATATACTCTGGTTCAGTACTAGACAAGGCCACAACATATTGAAGAGAAGCTTTCCAACTAACCACACTGCCCAGCACTTTAAAAACATACTTGGATATTGACCTTCTTTTATCCATATCTGTAGCATAATCAGCATCCACAAACCCCTGGATCAAAGATTTATCTACATTTCACTTGCTAAAAATTAACCCAACCATAGGAGTTCCCTTTAGATACCTAAGTATCCACTTTACACCTTCCCAGTGACCTTTCCCAGGATTAGACAGATATCTACTAACTACACTTACACCATAGCCTAGATCAGGCCGAGTGCAAACTATCAAGTACATCTGACTACCCATTGTATTTGCATAGGGTACTTTAGACATATATTCTATTTCATCTGTCTCTTTAGGACAATCTTGAGCAGAGAGCTTGAAATGTTATGCAAAAGGAGTACTCCCAGGCTTACAATTCTCCATTCTATAGTTCCTCAAAACCTTTTGAATGTATGAACTCTGCTTCAATTCAAGAATCCCTTTCACTCTGTCGCTATACATTTCCATGCCTAGAATTTTCTTGGCTCTCCCAAGTTACTTTATGTCAAATTCACTCATCAGCAGATCTTTTGTAGCTCTTATCTCTAAAGGATCTTTACAAGCTAGAAGCATGTCACCTACATACAAAAGTAAATAAACAAGCACACAAGCTTTACACTCCTTTGAATATACACAGGAGTCATAACTACTTCTCTTGAAACCATTAGAGACCATGAATTCATCAAATCTTTTATACCATTGTCTGGATGATTACTTCAACCCATACAATGATCTCTTCAATAAACAGACCTTGTCTTCACTTCCTTGTACTACAAAACCCTTAGGTTGAGTCATGTAAATCTGCTCCTCCAAATCACCATGGATAAAGGCATTTTTCACATCTAACTGCTCTAACTCCATATTCATTACGGCTGTGAGAGCTAGGATCACCCTTATTAAAGAGTGCTTGACCACATGACTAAAGATTTCATTATAGTCCACTCCTTCCTTTTGAGTAAAGCCCTTTGCCACCAACCTGGCTTTAAACCTTGGCTTATCTGAGCTTGACAACCCTTCTTTAATTTGAAGATCCACTTGCATGGAAATAACTTCTTACCTTTAGGCCTCTCAACCAAAACCCAAGTTTGATTCTTATGCAGGGAATCCATCTCCTCCTACATTGCATGTTTCCATTCTTCACTATTGTCAAACACAACTACCTCTTCATAGGACATAGGCTCAATAGAACTCTCCTCTTCTGCTGCCAGAAACATAAAGGCAGATAAGTCATCACTACTTCTGTACCTGACAGGAGGCACTATAACTCTCTTAGGTCTGTTCTTAGCTAAGCTTTGAGAAACATTCTCAGTTGCTTATGTTGCTCCATTAACCTTAGAATAAGCACCATCATTAATCTTATCATCACTAGTATCAGGATGCTCCACCTCAATGAAGCATTTCTTGTGACTACTAGTTTCACCCTCTTAAGATACACCTGATCTATCCCTAATCACATCTTTATACATAGTATCTTCATCCCAGGTTACATCCTTACTTACAATTACCTTAGGCTTTATATCATCAAGCCTCCACAGCCTATACCTTTTGACCCCTTGAGGATACCCTATCATAACACACTTATGGGCCCTGGCCTCCAGCTTACCTTGCTTGACATGTGCATAGCCCATAGAACCAAATACCCTTAGGTTGCTATAATCTTCTTTCTCACATGTCCATGCTTCCATCGGAGTCATCATATCAATGGTTGCAGAGGGAGATCTATTAACTAAATAAGCAGCTGTGGAAACTACTTCTGCCCAAAATGTCTTTAGCAAACCAGAGCTTATTAGTAGACACCTCACTTTATCTAATAAAGTTCTGTTCATCCTTTCAACTAAACCATTTTGCTGAGGGGTTCCAGGAACTGTTAGATGCCTTGAAATTCCCTGTTGCTTGCAAAAATTGTCAAACACAGAGTTGCAAAACTCAAGGCCTATCTGTCCTCAATTTCTTGATCTTCCTTTCAGTCTGAGTTTCAACTAACACTTTCCAATCTTTAAATTTACTAAAAGCTTCATCCTTAGTCTTTAAGACATATACCCAGACTCTCCTTGAATAATCATCAATCAAGGATAAAAAATACCTTTCCCCCTTAATGAGTGAGTCTTTGTTGGCCCCTACAGATCAGAATGTATGTAGTCCAACACACCCCTAGACTTATGATGACTCCTGGCAAACTTAACTCTATATGACTTTCCAAACACACAGTTCTCACATATACTCATCTTGCCAATTTTCACATCTCCTAATACCTCTTATTTCAATAGTTCTATCAGCCCTTGGTGACTGATGTGACCAAGTCTCTTGTGCCGCAAATCAGCACCATCTTTAAGTTTGGATGAAGAAACTGCAGCACTGATTTCTTGAGACACTTCTCCTTCCAACAAGTAAGTATTATTGGTACTTCTTGTGCCTGACAAGACTACCAAAGACCCCTTTACAAACTTTGCCTTGCTATTCTTTAAACTAACATCATACCCAGCATTGATTTCTTAAGACACTTCTCTATCCAACAAATAAGTATTGTTGGTACTTCTTGTGCCTGACAAGACTACCAAAGACCCCCTTACAATCTTTGCCTTGCCATTCTTTAAACTAACATCATACCCAGCTTTCTCAAAGTTCCCTAATGAGATCAAATTCCTTGTCAACTTAGGAATATACCTGACCTTTTTTATAATCACTTCAGTTCCATTATTCAACTTTAGTGACACCGTCCCTAGACCTTTAATTTCGCATGGTCTGTCATCTCCCAACTTTTCCTCTCCAACATCTTTCATCTTGAGACTTTTAAAGTAGTCTAGATGTGGAGTCATGTGATATGAGCAACTTGAATCTAGAATCCATTCCTCCTTTCAACTTTGACACTACCATGACATCAGCACTATCATAACCCTCACTAGATTCTTCTTGAGTAATTTTTACCTGACCCTTAAGAAAACCATGTTCTGCCTTCTTCCTTTTTCTTTCAGGGCATTCCCTTTTGAGATGTTTATCTGAGTTACAGATATAACACCTTCTTTTCACTCTAGACTTAGATCTTGAACCCACCTTTTGTTTAGAGCTTCTGCTCTCAGATCTGCCCCTTACAAACATTCCATCACTGACTTCCTCCTTTTGCATTGGACCTCTTCTTGATTTCTTTAGAATTTAGTGCTGACAGCACTTCTTCCATGGACAATGTATCTCTTCCTTACATTAAAGTGTCCACAAAGTGTTCGTAGGACTAAGGAAGAGAAGTGAGAAAAATGATGGCTTGATCCTCCTCATCTAGGGTAACATCTATATTTTCAAGATCTAAAATCAACTTGTTAAACTCATCCACATGATCTTCAAGGGATTTATCCGATGTCATCTGAAAAGTGTACAATCTTTTCTTCATAGAGACGATTCGCGAGTGACTTGGTCATATACAATCCTTCCATTTTTGCCCAAATACGAGCAGCGGACGTTTCTTTGGACACCTCTCGCAAGACTCTATCTCCTAGACTCAGGATAATCGTACTATGTGCTTTCTCTAGTATTGTTTTCTTGTCCTAATCAGTCAGATTTCCCAGTAGTTTTTGTTCTCCAAGCAGTGCATCGACACAGCCTTATTGAACTAGCAATGCTCGCATCTTCACACGCCATAGACCGAAATTGTTTTTCCCATCAAACTGTTCAAGATCGAATTTCGTGGACACCATCTTTCTCTTTCAACTTCTCGATCGAATCACCCCGGTTCTTTTCTGAATTCGAGCTTCTCACCAAGCTCTGATACCAATTGTGAAAGTAATCACACCAGAAAGAACACAATTCGATACACAAAGAGAATGGAACTTGATTACTAATAGAAGTATTACAAGAGAACGATGAACTAAAGAGAATTGTGTATACAAAAGTATTGAAGAAGATGATTTACTTCTCCACTTATTCTGAGATCTTAATCCCTAAACATAACAACCCAAACTAACTAAGATTAACAATTGACACCCAGAACCTTGTACTTAACAAAAGTAACAAACAGAAAAGAAACATACAACTATCATCAAATGACAAACTAGTTCGTGTACTTGATCCTTGATCCAGGAGAAATTAGCTTTACCACTTCACAAGTACAATATTCATCCCCTTTCACATTTGCGTAAAATTAGGACGTAACGCGATTCCAAAAAAAAACCCATGAAGGATTGGGAGTTACCAAAAATAAGTTTGAGTTAATTAGTAATCGGTAGTGATAATTGAATAACAATAAAACAATAAATATCATTGTTTAGAAAATTATGGATGTCCTCTAGAGCCTTTTAGTCATATGTCGTCCAACTTAACGCACCTTTAATAGATTGTGAAAGTGATTGTGATGTGGATGCCACTTTTTTAGAATTTCTCTTTTTGGAGGTTATGTTTCAAGAATGACATCGGTTAGGTTTCGCAAATGACCTCCTCTTGTGTTTCTGGAAAGACCTCGGCAGTGGTGGAGCTTGGATACTTCCATAAGGGGGGCGAGGGGCGAAATTATTTTTTTTGCCGGGCCAAAAATGTTACACTACCCGACCAGAAACTAACAATACTAACGGAAAAAAAGCCCCTCAATCTTCCCCCCCCCCCCCCCCCCCCGCGGCCCCTACAATACTTCACCTATGGACCTCGGCTTGTTGAATCCACCCAATATGTGAGAGTAGAGTCGATGCAAAAAACCTAGGATGATCAAATGGTGAGTAGAAAACTTGCCAGGGACTAGCACAAAATAAACTGCTTGGGTTGTTTGGACGGTTAAAATGGTTTGGATCCATTGTATAAAGGTTCGTTTTTGATTCTTGTGTAATAAAATTGCACAATTAACAAGCATTTATAGTGTGTAAAATTTAAACATTGATCTTTTTTATGAGTGTCATTACCCAAAGTTACGATCGAAAGGTTGACAAGGGCTATATGGGCGTGCCTAAGGAGCGTGAGATGTCTAATGTCTCGCTCAGCCCGCATCAGGCCTGGTGCAGCCTGCGGTTCACGCATAAAAAGTTGACCACATGATGTTTTTTCCATTGAAGCTCCCCAAAAATTGACATACTCATGTGTTAGGTTCAAAAATCAAAACCAGAAGATGATTTGATTGATGTTTTTGTTTTCCATCATATCCATACGTGTTGTGTGTAGTTAGTTAATAAACAAAGAAGTTTGGTATTTAAGTTTAACATTTGCGTGTTTCTGTGTTGTTCTGTTATGCAAACTTAGAGTTTTCTAGCTGAATTATGTCGTGGAGGCGATAATGGTTAGGCGGTTGAGTTGCGATTGTGTGGTGGTAGCGGTAAATGGCAGGAGACATGTTGCTATTAGGTCGTTGTTTTAACAGAGATGCAAAATTAAATTTTCATATAAATTGATTTAAAACATTGGTTTCAATTTTGGCCGGTTATCCCCCGGATATGAGTTGCAACAATAATCGTATTCACTCATACAACTGCTAAAGACGGCTTCAAGCTAGCAGCATATTCCCGAGCCCACAAGTCATAATGTACAATTTCTTCGAGTGAAGGTGCTTCCACCAGTTCCGATTGATGCTTCTCACATGTTAGCTCAACGACTTTAAATATGTCCAAGTACTTAATCCTGCGTTAACATCAGTTTAAACGTTAGCACTAATTAAGGATGTGCATGTTGTTCTTTTCAACACTATAAGGAAAGAATTGTGTGTGTCAGAAAAAACATACTTTTCATCGATGAACATCTCAACGGCTTTCTCATTAGCAGCACTAAGAACCCCAGTCATCGTGCCACCAGCTCGCCCTGCAGCATAAGCCAAATGCATCGATGGGTATTTCACATTGTCGGGTTCTTTGAATGTCAACGATCCCAACCTACATCACATTTGTTAAAGAAACATATTCATTCATCACGAAGTTGAGTTTTTTTTTTTTCTTTTCTGTAATGTATTCACTGATTACATACTTGCAAAGATCAAGACGAGGCCATGTAAGCTCGGAGCAGGGTACTCTATCGGGCCAAGATAACGTGTAAAGAATTGGTAACCGCATGTCGGGCCAGCCTAATTGAGCCAGGACCGAAGAGTCCTGCAAGAAAACAGTAAACAGAAATAATTTATCATACGGGCCCACAGTTATGACACGTGAGCAAAAGGGTGAGACGGGAGTTGAACCTGTGTTTCAACCATGGAGTGTATGATCGATTGAGGGTGAATAACGATTTCAATATTGTCATAATCCGAACCATAGAGATAATGAGCTTCAATAACTTCAAGACCCTTGTTGAAAAGTGTAGCAGAATCCACTGTGATCTTTTTCCCCATGCTCCAGTTTGGATGCTTTAATGCATCAGCTACTTTTACATCTTTCAGTTTTTCAACTGGCAAATCTCTTTTATAACAAAACAAAAACCTCAAATTTATTTAATGTTTCATTATGATTTTTACATTAAAATGTTCAGTTAAACTAGTAAATTAAAGAATCGCAATACCTGAAAGCACCTCCAGATGCGGTTAAGATTATACGCCTTAGAGCACCTTCAGGAAAGCCTTGAATACACTGAAAAACAAGACAAATTTATTGTTACACCTTTTAGTTATTGTTATCTTTGTGACGGGCGGTTTTTGTTTCTTATTCTTGTATTACCTGGAATATAGCCGAATGTTCTGAATCAGCAGGAAGAATCTTTACATTATGTTTATGTGCAAGAGGAAGGACAAATGGACCGCCGGCAATTAGTGTTTCTTTATTTGCCAATGCGATGTTTTTTCCAGCTTCAATTGCAGCTACTGTAGGCTATGCAAGCAGATTAAACTTCAATAATCATTTGATTACCATTTAACGGTTGCTTTTGAAATAAAACCAAAAATATAACTAAAATTTTCAAAATGAAAGAATCAAGATTCAAGAACATAAAGACATACCTTCAAACCAGCACAACCAACAATGCCTGTGACTACAGTGACACAATCCGGGTGGCGGGCAACCTAAAATAAAGTACACAAAGTCCATCGAGTAACATTCAACTGATTACAGAATGTGAAAAAACTTCAAACACACGATATGATGACGCAGACCTCAATGACCCCTTGCTCCCCGGGGATGATCTCAGGCATGTAATCAGCATCAGCCAAAGCTTCTTTAAGCTCACCAATTAAAGATTCATTCCTAATAGACACTAACTGAGGTTTAAATGCCTTCACCTACGCGATCAAACAAGAAAATTGCTTGAACATGTAACAAATAACTATAAACCCATTCTATAATTGCGTAATTGAACAACATAACCATCAAATCAGCAATCTTTACATGAAAACTTCCACTAATCCTCCAATATCTCAAGATAATATTCTTGATTCATGAATTCAAAGATCCCTTTTTGTACCTAAGAACTAGGGTTTCACCAAAATCACCTGTTCAGCAAGAAGGGTGACATTTGATCCAGCGGCAAGTGCAACAACTCGAAATTTATCAGGGTGTTCAGCTACAATATCAAGTGTCTGCATCTCAAACACATAAAACAATCAACAATTAAACAATAAAAACCACCAATTCATGAGCAATTTTCAACACCCCCCAACTGTTCGACGAAATTCACCTGAGTCCCAATCGAACCAGTAGACCCCACAATAGAAATAGGTTTTGGGCCGTCCCAATTCTTGACGCTGAAGTCCACCGCTGCCGTCCCCGGCCACGCCGGCGGTGGCGGAGGCTTCGCCGAACACCGAACCCCTTTTCCGATCGGTAGCTTGAAATCTTGTTTCTTAACAGCAAACCCACCTAATTCAACCCCAATTACACAAAATTAACAATTGGAAATCATATATACTTCAAATTATGATACTAAGTGCATGAATTAATGAATTTTTGAAATGAAATTGGTGTTGGATTGGTGGAACACGTACCTTGAAGCTTGAAATTGTAAGTTTGGGATTTGCAGGTGTCGGAGAAGCTGATTAACTTGGTTTGTGATGGAGATAGAAGATTTAGTGACATTTTTGGTTGAATTTTAGTGGGTAAAAGCTTGATTCAGTTGGATTTTGAGATTTTGATCAAATTTTGTGGGGTTGATACGTACAAAGAGAAAACAGGGGAAGTGTATATAAACAGATGAACATTGGTGTTCGTTGCTCGTCGAGGAATCATGCTGGATTAGTGGATTATACTGCAAAATAATATTGTAAGGTAAGGTTGATTATTTTAGATCAAGACTATTTTACTATTATTTTACTAAGATATTTTTATATATTCTAATATAATCAATTATATATTTTCCTAAATTTGAGTTTTCTATGTAAATAAAAGCAAATATAGTATATTTTAAATACAAAAATTTAAAACTTCATTTCAAATAATAATTACAGATAATCGAAGATAAATATTCATTAAAAAATAATAGTTGTTAAAGTTTAAACACTTACAATATCAAAAAGTCAATATGTAAATATGGGTAGTGTTATACTAAAAATAATATTTAATCTAAAAAAATAAAAATGATTGTGAGCTTGACAAGTGTCATTTTATTATTTTAAATAGGATGTTATTTTGGTTATTGTGTCAAATACATCAGTTCATTGTGTATTATACGTTCATTGTGTCATATATTTTACATCATTTGTTATGTGTGTTAATCATTTGTGTTTTACGTTATAGATTATTTTGTGTTATTTTTGTCATTAGTTTTTATAGATTATAAACTTGTTATCTACCATTGTGTTTTATAATTAGAAATACACAATAACATAGTTTCACCAATGTATTTTTTAAAACTCATAGTGTTAAATATAACATAATATGTTATTTTTGTTATTTATTATTTAATAAATTATATAAACTTGTTATCTATCATTGTGCTTTACCATTAGAAGTACATAATGATGTTATTTCACCCATCTATTTTTCAAAACTCATAGTGTTCAAGATAAAACAATTACGATCAAAAGACACAATGATACATTGTGTTATTTGATCGTTGTTTTTAATGTAGTAGATTAATTAGTTGTTAATTTATTATTATGTTTTACATATTAGATATACATAACAATGTTATTCCATCATTATATTTTTAAAATTCATCATTTTAGAAAAACATGATAGTATTAAAAAAAACACAAGCACTAAAGACAATGACGAGATATAAGCTTAATAACATAAATTTTTTAAATATTTTTATATAACAATACTGTATTTTTTTAAGATAAAATATGCTTGTTTTTTGATGTAATTTTTATAAAAAAACTAATGTCGTAGATAAAAGTTATGAACGTTTTAAAAAAATGGGGAAGTTGCAAAAAATCAATAAAAGTGACAATTACTAAAATACTTCTCTAACAAACTTTTCCTATAATTTTGATCTCAACTTTTGATTAATGAGATGGATGGTTGAGATTACTTTTATACTTTTTAATTTAGAAGATTTTGTATTTGAAGGGTTTCCATGTGAATATACCTTAGTAAAACAAGAGTGAAATAGTTATTTTATAAATTACTTTAATGAATAAATAAATATGTAATATATATGTTTTTTAAAGAGAAATATGTAATTCATATTTTAGTTTGAGGAACATGTAAAACTGTTTAAAATTTTATTAGTTAGTCTTATAATTTGTAATGTATTAGTTTTGATAAATTAAATAATCAAAGCAGAAAAAATTAGATAAGAAGCTAGCATTCTCCAACCGATAAGGAGTTAATCAGGAGTCTTTCCCCCGCCCGTTTGATGCTAAAAAGTGCGATTTCTTGAATAAACTTTGAATTATCTATTATTTATAATTATTTTCTACATTTACTCTTTGTGAACATTAAAGTACAAGTGATCATTTAAAATCTGTATATTTAATAATCCACTCATGTTTATTTTTATATTATTAATGATTAGGGGTATTAATAATATTACTTAATTAAAGTTATGAATATAAAACTTGTAGCAAGTAGCACGCATATTCCGACTATTTAAAGAAATCATGAGTATTTCAAATAAGTTATATTATTTATCATAAAGAAAATAAATAAATGAATAAAAAACATGAAGTCAAAAGAATACCACTACGTGGATATATTTGCACTTGTTAGGTCGGGGTGTAGTCCTGAGAGAGATAATTAAATCAAGCTATGTGCTATTTAAATCATTTAAAATTCACGATTTATTTCGTTAAACTTTACATTGTTACAAATATAATAAGTGAATATAGTTTTTTCTATTATTAAGTGTTGCTTGTTATAACCTAGCCGAAGTTTTTACGGGTTCTTGAATAAAAATATGTCAAAGTGAAAGAAATAGTAGCTTTCAATTAGTCCGTTCCGAAGCTTGTCTTCTTAACAACCGAACGTTGTTTTTACTTGATATGTGAAATCAATGAAATGACAATGAAAACATTAAAAAAAAGATCAATTTGAAGAAATAACCTTAATCAAATAGTTTGAGATGCAAAAAATCATTTTATCTACTAAAAGTGGATAAAGTGATGTATTACCTAATTATGCTTCCATTGCAATAGTTAAGGTATTTTGAGTTTTACAAAATATAATCCATTGCATCTCATCAAACAAGATAAAATATAGTCAAAAGTTTAATCCTAAAACATTATTTCCTAACAAGTATGGCGAACTAGACAAGATTTTTCTCTTTTTTGGTTTATCGTACATCAAGATAATATAAATACTTGTAATAAATGATTTGCATGGCATGTTTTTTAGATAACAAAGTTTCAACTCTTGTTTAAAAAAAGCATGATGAATAATGGTTTAATATTGCGCATTTGATTTGGAATCCTCTAGAGGATATGTTTTCTAGATCAACATGAATTTTCTATATGCAAATCTTATTTAACAATATGATCTTCTAAGTTTTATAATCTAAGGTTATTGTCCTTGCTCAAAGTAAGAAATATATTATTAAAATAAATGTAACTAGGGAAAATAAAATAAAAAGGTAACTTAATATTGACGTTAGACTTGGGTTATTCAAATAGCTCGAAGCTCGAAGGTCATTTGAAAAAAGCTTGAAAAGCAAGCTCGAAAGTAGCTCGTTTACAAACCGAACTAGCTCGACTCGACGCGTTTCAAAAACCAAGGCAGCTCAGCTTGACTCATTTAAACTCGAGTCTGCTCGAAGTATTTATTATTAGTCATATATATGTATATGTATGTATGTATGTATATATATATATATATATATATATATATAAATTTTTATGTGTGGCGAATGCTTTTAGTTGGTCTACTCATTATTTTATAACAACAACAATTTTATAATTTTTAGTTTATATCATAGTTCTAGCCACCCCAATGATATATATTGCTCACTTGTCAAAATCGAGTATACTGATGTTTAATGACTCGTGACTTGAATTTCGCTCGTAAAATTTGCTCGAATTTGACTCGTGAGCCAGCTCAACTTATATCATTATAAACCAAATTAAGCTTGACTCGACTCACTTACACACTGAACCAGCTTTGTTCGGTTCAGCTCAGCTCGTTAACAACCCTTAGTTTTATCTATCAATAAAAACTAAAATTAAACCTAAAACCAATTTAAACAAGCTACAAGAATTTGAGTATTTTAATTAAAAAGGCATATTAGTGAAAGGAGACAGGCAAGATGCTCATCTTGGAGTATTATGGGACACCTTACACCAATGGAAAAAAAGCCGTCCTAGAATTTAATATTTTTTCTTAAATACTTTTAGCATTTGGAAAACCTTTACAAATAGGTTAAGAGCATTTGAGATCTTTTTAGTAAAAACAAAAATTTTTTCACTTAATCTTCATTTTTATTTTTATGTGTTCATGGTCTTTTGACCTGATAGCATCTCGTGTTTATTACTATTAAATTGGTGCATGTTCGAGTTTTTTAACGTAGATAACAGATGAATTTAGGAGTTAATTATACGGTCTGTGTATGCCATTCAATAAAAACCTTTTGTATATTATGTATAATTTGTTTCACTCGTATGGAATTTTGACAGATTCATTGAATTATAGGATTTATCTTTAATAGTAGATATACTTAAAAAGATATCTTCAAAATGTTTAGAATGACACAAAACCATTTCGTCATTTTATGTCATGTTACTTCTACATCCGGTTTTAGTTGCTTTGTTACCTAGGGTAACTTGGTTTTATTTTATAAAAAACCTTTTAAGTTTTCTTTTAATTTTGTTGCTTGTATTAGAGGTGGGCAAATCGTTTTTTTTTTCCAAACCAAACCGGTTTATAAACTGGACCGGTTTTTTTGACTTGGTGGGCAAACCGGTTTGGACCCTAAACACCCAACCCTATCCCAACCGGTTCGGACCGGGTCCTAAACCAGCTCGGGCTCAAACCGGTTCGGTTTGAATTTTTTTTTAATTTTTAAATAAAATACATAAAAAAACATACAAATCTTTGTAATTTTTTTTTAAATTGAAAATGATATATATAAAAACCATAAATGAAATACATAAAAAACATACGTTTAATTGTGCTAAATTACTTAAAAATTTTTGCCAATCGTCTAAATGAAATACATAAAAAAGATTACAAAACAATTAAGATTCTATGCCGCTTGAGTCTTGAGAATTGAGATGTTTTTATTCTTCGCCCCCCGAACCCGAGCTATTACGAAAATAATCATCATATGCCGTTTCATCATCGGTCATTCCGGGTGTCAATCCACCATCTACTTCGTCTTCATATATTTCGGCTTCATATTCCAATTCTTCTTCAAGTGAGCATTTGTCTTGTATTCTTCAACTGCATCCAAATAATCCTTCAAGCAAATAGACATTTCAACTGCTTCGGAAGTGAGTCGGATTCTTCGTATTGATATAATCCTGCCACTAACAGAAAAAGCAGATTCCGAAGCTACCGTGGAAGCTTGGATGGTTAGTGAATCTCTGGCCATGGTGGATAGGATGGGAAATTGATCTTTCTTACATTTCCATCAAGCCAATAAGTCAAAATTTTTAAAATCTTGTAGAGTCATGATGGATAAAAAGTTTGTTCCACCATACCTCCCGAGTTCACTACTTGGAGTGTTACCACGTTGACTTTTATTACATTCATCTCTTAAAGTATTATACAAAGCAAACATTGGATCGCTTGAACATTCGTCATGTGCCGCATGCCTCATAGACTCATATATGTTTGATGTTTTACTATATTTTGCTAAATAAACATCAAACATTTTGCCTAAATATGTGTCAAAATTAGCTTTTACACTTTGACCATAATATAAGTTTTCTTCTTCTAAATCCAAACTAAAAGTAATTTTATCAAGTAAAGTTTCAACCCCCGACGTATTTATGCAAGGGTTTAAGGCAGCGGCATATGTAATAACCGGAGGCATTTCTTTAAAATATTTTTTACGTTTTTCTTTCATTGATGGTATCATATCCAAATATGGTTTACCCCTAAATGACAACTTATTTAATTTTGAAGTCATTAAGTAAATTTGGTGAAGTACTAATGGACTCGTTGGATAATAAACTCCAGAAAGACAAGTAGTTGTAGTTTTAAAAACATTAAGCATTTTGCTTATTTCTTCAATAATAACCCAACCTGAGAGATGCTAAGTCGAAGCCTTTCCACAACTCACAAAGTATTATGAAAGGCTATTAAACTTTTTTTTTGCTTAATAGCCTTTTCAAACATGTTACAAGTCGAATTCCATCTTGTAGGTACGTCTCAATTCGGACTTAAACATTTGGAATTTTTGTCTTTACAAAACTTGCGATACCTACTATATCTTTGGTTACTGCTAAAAATTTCACGTAACATTCTTTTAAAACCATCTTTTATTGTTTCAATAGTTTTTAAACCATCTTGAACGGCTAAGTTTATGATGTGCGCAACACATCGACTATGAAATAACACACCGTCACAAATTGGTTTATATTTTAATTTTAGATGTTCTATCGCAAGCGTATTATTTGACGTGTTATCAAAAGATATTGACAAGATTTTGTTTTCCAGTTTATATGTTTTAATAACTTTGTCAATAAGATAAAAAATATTTTGACCGGTGTGAGGATAATCAAACAATTCAAACGCAATCGTACGTTTTATCATTTGTCACGAATCGGGTTCAACCCAATGGGCGGTGACACAAATATACAAGTTTGGTGAACCATGAGTAGTCGACCAAACGTCACTAGTTAAGTTAACACCGGTTTGTAAATTTTCAAAATAAGAAATTAATTCATTTTTAGCTTTTTTCTATATTTTTAAGTAATCTCTTCTAAGTGTAGCACAATTTACATGTGTGTATCGCGGTTAGAGAGTTCGTTGAATTAGCCGAGTCAAATGTTCATTGTCAAAGTGCTTGAATGGTAAGTGTTAGGGATAGATCTCTTATATAGGTTTAGATGATATATATCACTCTTGTAATCATAATTGTAATTATTGTTCTTAATGATATAAAATGAATCTATTTGATTATAATTGTGTTTATGAACTAAATAAATTTATTTTGCACTTCATTTAATATATTCATCTATTATATAATATATTTCAGAATGTATGTGTGAATATGCAGGAAACATTAAACACTGTAAATTTGGAAAATTGACCAAGTGTTGGAACAACTGCGGATGAATAAAGTGTTCTTCCGTAGATGTTCTCAGGAACATAACTGAAGAATGTACATCCGTGGATCTCATACGGAAAAACAACTTCAGCTGAACAAGAAAAGAATTGAAGCTGCTGGAGGGAAGGCTGCGGAAGACAAGAACTCCTGCGGAAGCACAAGAACAAGTACAGTACAACAGTTGCTGCGGAAGACAGACTACCTGCGGAAGAGTAAATTCCTACGGAAGACCAATTAACTCAGAAGTCAACATCAAGTCAACAAGTCAACGTGGCAGAACAACAACAACATTAATGACGATGGAAGACATATTATTCAAACAAATATTCCACGTCACATCAACAACTTTATTCATATTAGATTCGTTGTAAATCTCAAATTCCTAAGCCGATAAACATGGCAAGGATTTGGATAAGTTTGATTAGCTTAATTATAGCAACAAAATAGCTAGCGATAGAACAGAATTAGATCTCTATATATATGAGATCAACAACATAGATCAAAAATATATAACAATAATTGAGAATCATTAGAATCATTAGTGATCATTATCTGAATCATTGTATTCAAGATCAGCAACCTCAATAGCAACAAGAAAGCATTCAATCAACGTTCTTGAGTTCTCTCGGTTTGATTATTCTTATTTTATTTGTTTGATTGATTGATTTTATTATTATTATTAGATTAAACATCAAGTATTGATAATTCCGCGATCAATACTTGTTCAAATCAATTCTGATAATTCCTGAACGATCCTAAGATTCACAGGTGGTATCAGAGCTTGGTGCTCATTGATTTATATCAATTGTTCTATCAGCTTTGATTAAGTTTAATCGAATTCTGTTTTAGAACAAAACCTCTGTTTTTTTTTAACTATCATGAGTAACTCAGTTGTTGGTGCTTATCAACCTCCTAAACTGGAAAACAAATCTGATTTTAAAACCTGGAAAATCCGATTCAGGAATCATGTTAATTATACAGATTCTGACTTATGGGCTTCGATTGCCAAAGGACCTTATATTCCACCTGCCTTAGGAGTAGATTATAAGGATAATAATCAGCCCATTAGTTTAAAGAATCTATCACCTGATGATGCCAAGAGAGTCAAGATTGATATCAAAGCCTATAGTATGCTTACTATGGCTTTGCCTGAAGAACTCTTGATCAGGTGTGAATCATACAAAACTGCTAACTCGTTATGGAAAATCCTGCACACTCTGTGTGAAGGCAGTGACGAGATTAGAAGTATCAAAAAGGACACTCTCCGTGCACAATATGAAACCTTCCATCATATTCCGGGAGAGTCAGTCCCTCAACAATTGCGTAGATTTATGCAACTTGTTACAGAAATGAATATTCTTGAACTTAAGTACAGCAATGAGGAACTAAATAAAAAGAAGCTTCATTCATTACCAGAAAACTAGACACAGACTGTGTCCATGTTTAAAAATACTATTGATCTAAAAGCAATAGGACTAGATACACTAGTAGCTAAGGTAGAAGCGTTGGAGCTAGATGAAAAGACGAGAAACAAAAGTGTGAAAACACCTATAGCTCCTTATCAATTCAAAGAGCTGAAGAATACTGGGAGTGCATTCATCTGTAATGAAGGTGAAGGCAACTCAAGTGATGAAAGTGAACCGGAAGAAGAAACAAGTTTCTGTGCAGCAAAGCCTTCAAAATCAAGATCTCAAAGCAAGTAGAACAAAAAGGAAAAAGGCAAGGCTGAAGAATCCAAAAGCAAGAAGATCATCAATCAAGCGGAACCAATTATGGTGGTTCTAGAATCTGAAGAACATAAGGCCGCCTTTGCAGCTTTCAGTTCAAGTTTTCAGGCATATCTAGGAAGCACCTTGACTCCTGCTTATTTTTGTCAACAAGATCTAGAAGAACTTTATCCTGATGAAGTAGAAGAGATGGATCTGCAATGGCAAATGGCAATGATTTCCTATAAAGCCAAGATGTATATGAAAAGAAACAAAGGACTATCTGTTGGAAGCAGAACAACAAAACTTGGGGTAGATAAGTCCAAAGTAAGATGCTTTAAATGCAATTTGTTTGGACACTTTTCAAGGGAGTGCAATAACAACCAACAGCAAACAACTGACTCAAGACAGCCCAGTCAAAGGAGTTTCACACACCCACAACTAACCAATGCATCCCCACCAAACAATACAACAGGTACTTCTAACACTAAAGAAACTGGTTTGATTATTTTACAGGATGGTACTTGTGATTGGAGCATGTATAAGAAGGAAGTGCTTGCTGAAAATCAAGCTTTAATGGCCAACATGGAAAACAAAGTGCCTCCAATGGCCACTGAGGTAAGACAAAGGTTGTGCTCTCCCGCTTGCATAGATGAAGTAGAAAGATATAGATCTCATGCTCAACAATTGGCTGATAAAGTGAAAGAAACCTTACTTCTAAATGAATCTCATGTAAGAGAACATAAACTTTATCAAATTAAAATTAACTCTTTACATAAGGATTTAGATAAACTTGTGTTTGAAAATTACAACCTAAAAGCACAAGTTGAGCATCTGACTACATCTTTAACCAAATCTATGTCAGAGCATGCATCTACTGAGGTGAAACTGCAGAAATTCCAATTGTCATCAGAACAATATGAGAAATTGTTAAACTCTTATATTGAGTCTAAGAACAAATCAGGATTGGGATTTCATGCAGTTGCACCACCAGTTAACAACAATTACATTCCTTTACCTGAGTCAATGACCAACAGTTTAACTAATCACTTTGTATCCAGTAACAAACCTGAGACATCAAATAAACATGATTTGTCCGAGTCATCTGAATCTAATTCATCTGAATCAGAATCAGAATTGTCAGAATTTGATTATGACAACTGTGTTGACTTAGATGAAAAGGAAGAGACTAATAATGCTGAGTTGGGTAAAGGTAAAATTGTGTCAAATAAATACTCAATACCAAAGGTCTTAAATGAACTTAAACTACCCTATCCACCAAAACAAAGAAACCTTCTCAAGACAATCCACACAAGGATTGAGCAATTAAATGAAGGATTACATGCATTCAACAAACTAAATGTGGAAAAGTCCGCAAAAAGAGGATCAGGAGAAAAGATCAAAACTTCCGCAGATCATCTGCGGAAGAAATCAGAACAGACAAAGAAAAAGGTCACAAAAGATACAACACAAGAACCTTTTGATATCATGTCCGGAAGAGGAAAAGACTCATCAGCAGATAAAATTAAGGAATTAAAGAAGCAAAAACTGATGAGCAAGAAAAAGGCAAAGAAAAGGAATGAATCTGAAAGTGAAGATGAAGTTTACTGTAAATGGTGTGACATGCACAACCACAACACAGAAGAATGCTACTTCAGCAGCTATTGCTCAATATACAACATGAACAATCACATGACTTCAGATTGTTACTTCAACAAATATTGTGCAATATGCAACAAAAACAACCATACTACAAAGGAATGCTACATCAACAAGAAGAACAAAACCAAGATCATCAAGACAAAGAAAGTAGATACCTCTGAGTCACTCTGAAGATGATAGAGATTCAAACCAAAAGAAACAACAACAAAAACAAAAAGTTACTAAGAAAAACAACAAAGTTGTTGAGGTGAAATTAAAGAATAAGAAAGAGAAATCACAAGTGCAAAAGAATGCACCACGTAAAAAGGTAGCACTTGAGGAAGAAAACAACTTCTTTGATCACTTTGACAAAGGCAATGATGTGCCTAAGTCCAAAGCAAAGGATGCAGAAACATTTTCTGGCAATTCCTCATCATCCACATCAAAGAAGAAGTCTCAAACAAAATTGACTAACCAAGTTAGTATGAATCAAGAAGACATCACCTCAACCTCATCAACCATTACATCCTCACCCCAAAATAAACATAATGAATTAACTGACTGTACAGCTAATCTAGAAACTTCAAGTCTTATTCATGAGAAAGTTGATACATTAGATAACAATGTCAAGTCCAAGACCAGCAAGGCTTGGGCTCCTAAGTTTTGTTTACAAGAACATCCAAGGAGGGCTGACAACAAGTGGTATATTGACAGTGGCTGTTCCAGACATGTGACAGGAGACTGCACCCTCCTGCAGGACTTCAAACATAAGAATGCTTCATATGTAGCATTTGGTGGGGATAAGAAGGGAGGTAAAATTACTAGTGAAGGAATGGTAACAAATGGAGTTTTAAAGTTTGAAAAAGTTATCTTTTATGAAAACTTACAGTTTAACTTACTAAGTGTATCATAAATATGTGACCAACACTATACTAATTTCTTTGATAACTCTGATTGCTACATTCTTAAGCCAGGTTTCAAAATTCCAGAAGACTGGATCCTTCTAAAAGCACCAAGAAAAGGTAACACCTATGTGTTAGATATGAACAACACTACACTAACAAGCAAAGAAACATGCATGTTCTCTAAATCATCAGAAGATGAAGCACAACTCTGGCACAGAAGGATGGCTCATTCCAACATGAAGAACATGAATAAATTGGTGAAAAATGACTTAGTCATTGGTGTTCCAAAGAAAGAATTTTACTGTTCTAATCACTGTTTATCATGCTATAAAGGCAAACAACATAAAGTATCACATAAGTCCAAAACAATTAACACAAACACAACACCACTAAAGTTATTGCACATGGATCTTTTTGGTCCCACCAATGTGTTAAGCATTGGCAAAAGGCAGTACTGTTTGGTGATTGTTGATGATTTCACTAGATTTACTTGGGTGTTTTTCTTAAAGCATAAAACTGAAACATCAGAAATTTTAATGGAGTTCATCACTAAGATAGAAAATCAACTTGATCTAAGAATCAAGATACTGAGAAGTGATAATGGAACTGAATTTGTTAATTATGTCTTAGACTCATTTTGCAGGGACAAAGGCATAGCTAGGCAATTTAGTGCTCCAAGAACTCCTCAATAGAATGGAGTTGCTGAAAGAAGAAACAGAACTCTAATTGAAGCAGCAAGAATAATGCTAGCTGACTCACATCTGCCAATAACATTTTGGGCAAAAGCTATGAACACAGCCTGCACTGTTCAAAACGGAACTTTGATTGTCAAAGAACATAACAAAACACCCTATGAACTTCTGTTTAAAAGAAAACCTTTTATAGGATATCTTAAAGCTTTTGGGTGTCATGTATCTATATTAAACACAAAAGAACACTTAGGAAAATTTGCTGAAAAAGCCTATGATGGTTTCTTTGTTGGTTACTCATTAACATCTAAATCATATAGAGTCTACATTCCACATGATAACATAGTAGAAGAAACTCCTAATGTATCCTTTGATGAATCCTTATTCCCAAAGTCTGTGAAAGGATCATCTTGGTTATTTGATATAGATGCATTAACTAACTTATTTAACTTTGGTTATCTTAATGTGACAGGTGCTGCGGATACATGTTACCCCTATGTTCCTCCAAATATGGGTGTACCATTGACAGCTGATCCACCAAGAGTCATTACTCCCGAAAACCAAAGTGATAATGATCCTAGTACATCAGCACAAAAACACAAAGATGGTTCAGATGTTTTTACTCCATGCACATCAGCAGCAATACCCTCTACTTCCGTAGATGTCTCTACTTCCGTAGATATCCCTACTGCAGATGTTGAACGGAGACCCCCCAAAAATCAAACCATATCAGAAAATCATCCCACACTATTGTCACACACAGATATGCCTTGGATAGAGACCATAGCTGATCAAGTACCTGCTACGGAAGACATGTCCACTACCCCGGATGACATACATGTTCCTGCGGAAGCTCAGTCAGCTGCACCAGAAAATGAGATGAACTATTTTATTGACTCCCCATCATAACTACCCTCATCTCCAACAACCAACATCACAAACCTGGATTCATCCATCCAAGTTAATGATGTACCAACAGTTAGAACACATAAGTATTACCCAATTGATAACATGATAGGTGACCTCAACAGCAGAACTACCAGAAGACAAGGGGGAGCTGCAAACACTTGTCTATTCTCCTGTTTTCTATCTCAAGTAGTTCCACCCAACATCACAGAAGCCTTAAAAGATAACAGCTGGATTGAAGCAATGCAAGAAGAACTGCAGCAGTTCAGGAAACAAAAGGTGTGGAACCTAGTTGATCTCCCTGGAGGCCAATATCCTATTGGCACAAGGTGGTTATTCATAAAAAAGCTAGATGATAGGGGAATAATAATCAGAAACAAAGCAAGACTAATTGCTCAAGGCTACACATAAGAGGAAGGCATAGATTATGATGAAGTCTTTGCACCAGTTGCAAGAATTGAGGCAATTAGAGTGTTCTTGGCATATGCATCATATAAGAAGTTCACAGTTTATCAAATGAATGTAAAGTGTGCCTTCTTATATGGTAAGACTGATGAAGAGGTCTATGTATCTCAATCACCAGGCTTTGAAGATCCTGATTACCCTCATAGGGTGTACAAACTTGACAAAGCTTTATATGGACTTCATCAAGCACCAAGAAAATGGTATGAAACACTATCCAAGTTTCTTCTAAAACATGGATACAAGAGAGGAACAATTTACCAGACACTCTTCCTCAAACATGAACACCAAGACCTCTTAGTTGTTCAAATATATGTTGATGACATCATATTTGGATCAACAAACAAGAGACTTTGTGAAGAGTTTGAAGCCTTAATGCAATCTGAGTTTCAGATGAGTTCAATGGGAGAATTCTTTCTTCTTAGGATTACAAGTTCATTAGAAAACAGATGGCATCTTCATCAAATAAGAAAAGTATATCCTTCAAACATTAAAGAAATATAACCTTACAGACTGTACATCATGCAAAACACCAGCATCTACTATAGATAAAATTATACCAGATCTAACAGGGAAGTCTATTGATCAAAGATTATATAGATCTATGATAGGATCCTTAATGTACTTAACTGCTTGTAGACCTGACATAATGTTTGTTATGTGTGTGTGTGCTAGGTATCAAGCAGATCCAAAAGAGTCTCATTTGAATGCAGTAAAGAGAATATTCAGATACCTCAAAGGGAAACCATCACTTGGACTATGGTATCCCAAAGAAGGAGACTTCAAGCTTTACTCCTATTCAGACAGTGACTACGAAGGATGCAACAACAACAGAAAATCAACAATTGGAGGATGTCAATTCATAGGCCCAAGACTTGTGTCTTGGCAGTGCAAAAAGCAGACAAATGTTTCAGTATCCACAGCTGAGGCTGAATACATAGCTGCTTCAGCAGGCTGCTCCCAGGTTCTATGGTTACAAAACAATTACTTGATTATGGTTACAACTTTCTCCAGACACCAATATATATAGACAATTCAGCTGCTATGTTTATTACTGCTAATCCAGTCCAACATAGTAAAATTAAGCATATAGAAATCAGATACCATTTTCTAAGAGACTGCTCAGCAAAGAGACTAGTTAAGTTGATCAAAGTAGACACAAGAAATCAGCTTGCTGATTTATTCACTAAAGCCTTTGACTCAGTAAGATTTAAGTACTTAATTGAATCATTAGGCATGATCAACTTAGAATAAGTTCAAAACATTAACAAACAGGTATATAGGCTCATTAACTGTGCTCATATGAGGATACAACATAAACTTACGTGTAAGGCTTTTGATAACCTATGGATATGATAGTATGCTATAAACATGACATATATCCTGCCTGCACCCAATCAACTATCTACTGATCTGATGTGTTGAATATGTAAATAGGTTCATCCTGAGTGGAAAATAAGCTATGTCATGCTCAACATAAAGCCAAAATGACTTGGTATGGATAAGTCCTTATGAGGAGTTAACAAGAAAGTCGCATCAGAAAGTACACAACTCATCACTTATGCACACTTACTATGTTGTAACACCTTATGACCTCTATCTTTGCGCATCATGACCCTCTGTTTTACGTAAGCAAAGACCTGGGTCAAAGGCCACCTCTGTTTTACGTAAGTAAATACCTGATGACCTGATGCTGATTAAAAGTTCCCAAAAAGAACTGCTCCCAAAAGAATCCTAAAGGATCAACTACAAAGTACTCAAAGAGCATTCATAAAAGCATTAATAAGATTTCAAAGAAATCTTAAGATAGAGCTTATAATCTACGAAACATGGTATGTGTGATAAAGTAATGACTTGATCACAATCTGGGAGACAGATTTGCATACACCTTGCATGATGCATTCATCCTTGTTTATCTTTAATTCTTACCAAAACATGATAACTAGCCGGACATGCCCAACATACACTCTAGGTTGAACTTCTGCGGATCACCATATTTGCAATTTGCACTAGATCTAGTAGGCTTTTCTCTTAACCAAACTAAGCAGGAATGTGTCAGATTTATAGTATGATCCTTAGATTCTCAACAAATTGCCTGCCACAGAACACTATACTCATGTGATTTTTAGTTGCACACTCACGGATCATGCGATCTTCGTATAAATTTTTGATAAACTCATCCGTAGATGTTTAATCACAAATTTAGGGGGAGTAAGTATAACTGATCAATTAATTCCCTTAATCTGATCAATTAATTCCCTTAATCTGAGCAGTATAACTATTCAATTAATTCCCTTCAGAACCAAAGGTGTACTACGGAAGACATGAGCTATCTTCCGTAGATATAGTGAAATCTATTCATCCGCGGATGTTTCTTTGGAAAACAGAATGGGTCCCCTTGCGTAGATAAAGTACGGAAGAAACAGAAAACTATGATTTCCGTGGATATTATACTTCGCTTAATTATGTGATCATTAATTGCTATTAATTATTTATTAGGCATAGTTAATAACCTCGGAGGGGTAAAAAATATAAATGGGTCCCATATGGTAGACAGCATGTCTGAAAAGGTATAAAAAAGTACTTCAACCGTTGGCCTTTCTATTCATTTTCAAAACACTCTGACCTAAAAACCCCTTCATCCAAAACCCCCTTCTTCATCGTCTACATCGAACACTAGGCTAACACCACTGTCACCATGGCTAATCGGTTCGTAAAAGACCACAATGTCTGTGCATTTCTGAATCCAGATGTGGAGGATGAATGCAGAGACATTATAAGATATCTGAGATGAACACGAATCTTCTACGCGCTGACTGCTGACTCGATCATCTATCTATCCCACATGATAGATTTCTGGAATACAGCTGCAATAGTCGAAGGAGATGAAGGAACCATGATCACTGCGACCATTGGGAACTTACCCCTTTGGGTAAACGAAGGAATAATCAGCAGTGCCCTAGAACTGGGAGAGAATGAACAAGGTCATCCGAATGTATTCGACCATGAATACATCCAGAAGGTATTCAATCTGATGGGCTACGATGGTGACTATCAACACGGAGAAATAAAGAAGGGTAGGCTACGCAAGCCTTACCGGTTCCTCTGCCATACTTACCTGAAGTGCATCTCCAATCAAAAGTCCGGGTTGGATAGGTTCTCAACATCTCATCTGGCATCATAGGAATCTTTAAAGGAAGAACCTATAATTATGCCAAATACATCATGAACTGCCTTTGCGATCATGTGCAAGTGCAAAAGGAGAACAAGATGTTCATGTTCCCTCGGTTCCTCCAATTGATAATCAATGAACAAATCCCCAAAATGGAGAGAGAAGGTGATATAGGTGTACAAAGCCATTTGAGTAGATCCCTTCTTAATAAATTGAAAGGGCAGTATGAAGGAGGCGGTGTGGAGATGCTTGCTCACATACTAGATGAGAATGAGGATATTCCTCAGGAGTTGCTATGGGTAGAGGAGCAACCAACTGTAAGTTCTTCAGCCCCATCTGCCACACACTCCCAGCCTGAAACACCACACCATAATTCACCTAAATCACCCCACCAAGAATCACAACCACCACCATCACCCATCCACTTGACATCTTCAAGTGAGGACACCGAACCAATCTCTCCTAGCCAATCTCCAACATCAATAAACACTGCTTCTACAGAAGTAGTTGGTCAGGAGGAGATCCAACCTACTCTCCCACACTCACCAATCTCCATAACTTCCATTGATACTGGTGCCACAAAGCCCATATCACCTCCACTACCTACTGAACCAACCACCTCTCCTACTCCTACTGAACCCATTGAAAGCCCTGCTACTACTGAGATACTTAACATTGAAGAGGGTGATGAAGTTGAAGGAGGTACGACTAAAGAAGTTTGTCTGGAAGTTAAAGGACAGACTGATGAGATGGTAGAGCAGGAGGAGGGTGATTATGTTGAAATAACTGCTTACAAAGAGGATGATCTGAAGGAGGAGGAGATCAATGTAAGCAAACGCTACTTGGTGGCTCAGTACAACAATCTTGTACTAAAGGGAAACAAGAAGATGGAAAAGCTGAGAAGGCTGAGAAAGGAGCTGAATAAGAAAGATGAGACCATTAGTAGCCTGGAAAGAAGATTGACAAGATTAAGAGAAGATGCTAGGATGAACAATAAAGTAATTGATGCTCTTCATGAGCTTGTGACTGAACAAGTAGAACTTCTGAAACAAAAAGATCATGAGATTGAGAAGTTGAAGAGGAAATTGAGTGAAGCTGAAAAGAACAAAAGTGATTCAGAGATGATCACTTACATCAGAAAGAGAAAATATCTTGGAAAAGCAACTGGTGTTGCTGGTGAATCCTCAAAAAGAGCAAAAATAGGTTCACCAGAGCAGTCAGTACCT
This sequence comes from Flaveria sonorensis, assembly GCA_025506505.1. Taxonomy (NCBI): domain Eukaryota; kingdom Viridiplantae; phylum Streptophyta; class Magnoliopsida; order Asterales; family Asteraceae; genus Flaveria; species Flaveria sonorensis. Next base: position 7,440,949 of record CM046431.1, read on the forward strand.
AAGGAAGAAACTGTTGAGAAAAAGAAGGAAGAGAAAAGTGAAGAACTGCTGACAGCCAAAGACATTCTTGAAGAAAGACCCGAATCTACCATGTTCATGGAGCTAATCAACAGAGGATTCCCTTTTGACTTGGTAGAAAGGATGAACCTGTCAGAGCTGATTCAGACAGTAAAGGAGTCTGATGCCGTAAGAATGATGATTCCCAACTGCAATTATGAAACATTCTCCAAGTACAAAGCAATGGAGAAGATTAGGAAGGATTTGGGCCACTGTGATACAGCCAAGCTTACAAGATATAACATGACATGCTGGTTACAAAGCCATAACTACCAGCCCCACGAGCTAAAGGGAAGATCAGTTGGTGAACTCAGGGCAATGATGGATTATGTGATGAAAGTAGAGCTGGAAACTGGTGTCAAAATCAGATCCGGAGCCCCTAATCCTGCTTATAACCAAACAACATCTCCTCCCAAGCCAACTGTAATTCAAGTCAAAGACATCCACCAAGGCACAAAACAGATGATAATTGAGCCTAGGGGTGTGATTCCTCATAAGGTGTGGCCTCTGGGAACCGCTGTGAGGGAAATAACTGAGAAGAAAACAAGTCTAATTCAGTTATTTGATCAAATGACACTTCCAAGAGCAGCTGGAGAACAGGAGATCATAGGATGGAAAAATGATGGGGAATGGGATTGTGCACTCATCAAGAGGGCATCTGGCATGGTGCAATACTTTCGCAAAGTAGAAACTCTACTAGCCCTGCCAAATGATGACCTTCATACTTTACAAACCATTCCCATCACCAATTATCCCATAAGTCCAAGAGGAAGAGACTTCTCCGGACTTGTGACCAAACTGAGTCACAAGTTCAAGGGAGATGTTCTCAGGGAAGCTAGACTGATGGATGCAGAGCATATAAAGAGAAAATTAAGGAAGTCTCAGCCCAAGTCTCAATTGGTTGATAAAGAATTTTTGAAAAGGATTGGTGCTGAAGACTCAGCTAATGCATCAGTCAAAGTGATTGAAGGAAATCAGTTTACATGCCCAATCATAGAATGGGGGTATGTTGAGAAAACAAAAGAATTAGTGCTACAGAGGAATGATCCACAGAAAAGGGGACAAAGTATACGATTATTTGACCCTGTGGAAATCAGACTCCTGCACCCAAGTTATACATCATACCTCCATGACAAGCACTTCCCAAGGCTGCAAGATCAAACTGCACAAAATGACTTATGCTTATACGTTCATCTAATTCAAGTCATAGACAAACTGCATGCCAATGCAAGTAAACGAAGGAAGTATGAAGCAGGCCAGCTAACAGGATCAGAAATCAAGCAAATCACTAAGCTAAGAATTTTAGAACAGGATGACTTGGAAGTGGTGTGCAATAATAGTGTTGTTGAAACACTCACCGCTGAAGAAGATATCCTGGGCTTGAAATACAAAACTTTGAAGAGAATGAGCCGAAGGCATATCAGTTTTAAATATGAAGATCAAAAAGCTGCTGCTGACTACTTCAAATCAAGAATTTTGGCAAGAGTGAATGAACTTAGAGTGCTAAACCAATGATTACTAGAGTCTAAACCTAAGGGGGAGTACTGTTAGGGATAGATCTCTTGTATAGGTTTAGATGATATATATCACTTTTGTAATCATAATTGTAATTATTGCTCTTAATGATATAAAATGAATATATTTGATTATAATTGTGTTTATGAACTAAATAAATTTATTTTGCACTTCATTTAATATATTCATCTATTATATAATATATTTCAGAATGTATGTGTGAATGTGCAGGAAACATTAAACACTGTCAATTTGGAAAATTGACCAAGTGTTGGAACAACTGCGGATGAATAAAGTGTTTTTCCGTAGATGTTCTCAGGAACATAACTGAAGAATGTAGATCCGTGGATCTCATACGGAAGAACAACTTCAGCTGAACAAGAAAAGAAGTGAAGCTGCTGGAGGGAAGGCTGCGGAAGCACAAGAACAAGTACAGTACAACAGTTGCTGCGGAAGACAGACTACCTGCGGAAGAGTAAATTCCTGCGGAAGACCAATCAACTCAGAAGTCAACATCAAGTCAACAAGTCAACGTGGCATAACAACAACAATATTAATGACGATGGAAGACATATTATTCAAGAAAATATTCCACGTCACATCAACAACTTTATTCATATTAGATTCGTTGTAAATCTTAAATTCCTAAGCCGATAAACATGGCTAGTATTTGGATAAGTTTGATTAGCTTAATTATAGCAACAAAATAGCTAGTGATAGAATAGAATTAGATCTCTGTATATATGAGATCAACAACATAGATCAAAAATATATAACAATAATTGAGAATCATTAGTGATCATTATCTGAATCATTGTATTCAAGATCAGCAACCTCAATAGCAACAAGAAAGCATTCAATCAACGTTCTTAAGTTCTCTCGGTTTGATTATTCTTATTTTATTTGTTTGATTGATTGATTTTATTATTATTAATAGATTAAACACGAAGTATTGATAATTCCGCGATCAATACTTGTTCAAATCAATTCTGATAATTCCTGAACGATTCTAGGATTCACAGTAAGCTTTCTGGATGACAAAATGCGCCATTTTCTCTCGAACCGCATCAACATTGTAAGCCCATAAATTCCGTCGTTGTCATCGAAGTTTGAGCTCGAGACGGTTCCCCTTTCAAAGCTTTGCAATATTTTAATTGAATGTGATTTTCAAAGTAGAATTCGCATCCTTTGAAAAAAATTTGAAACACAATTTGCAACGAGCCTTATTCTGACCCGTTTACATCTCACACAAATTATAGTTGCACCAAATCTCCGGGTTTCTATTTGTACTGATAACTCGAACAACCATATTTTGAGAAGATGCATTACAACCAACTGAAGATTGAGCACTAGAAGAAGCCATTGTTGAGAGTTTTTGATTGTTGTGAAGAGAATTTGAGTTTTTTGAGTTTTTAGAGTGTAGAGAGAGTTTTTGATTGTTGTGATTCAACCAAAACACTCACGACTTATTTATAGTAGTGTAGGGGGGTTAAATTTGTGGAAAATGCCAAAAAAAAAGGCTATATGGAGGCTTCCAATGGCTATATTTTGAAAAAAGCAAAACCGGTTTGGAACCTACCGGTTTATAAACTGGTTTGTGCACCCCATCTCCCGAACCGGTTTAGGCTCGGCGGGCCGGTTTTGAACCGAACCGGTTTGGGCCAAACCGGTTTCGGAGCCCAAAAAACCGGTTTTTGAACCGGTTTGAAAACCCAAACCAGTTTTTTTGCCCACGTCTAGCTTGTATGCTAAATTTTCGTTTCCATTTAAATCACGTAACGTAGTGTGCTAACACATTCACTCAAATGGATCGTCTGACACCTCCTTGAAGAGGTTAAACTCGTTATTTTATATGCCTGTTTTCAAATTTTCTGTTGATACATTCACAACTACTTATTTTCTCACTAATGACATCCTCTTGATTGTTTTTGGAAGTAAAATTTCATTTTCCCCCTTTTTTTCTACTAAATATTCATATCCTATTTAGTCAAGATAATTGGCAAGACTTGCTTTGTTCGAGATAGCCAACATCATATCACTAAGTTGCATCTGAAGTCTCTCAAATATGCGTTCCTTGGTTACTCTGGCAGGGCCGGTGCATAAATTTATGATGCCCCGTGCAATAAGTAAAAAAATGAGTCTTTTGATAATCGATGGGGTGCGGGTGATTCAATGTAATCAAGAGTTAATTGGGTCAAAATCATTAGGTACAAACCTAAATAATTTTCAATTTTTTAACTTAATTGAGTTAATCAAGTTTTCTCTACAATATGTTATTAGGTTTTAAAATGATTATTAATTTATTGGGTCACTCTATAACATATAATTACTAATAACTTATAATTTTTTTAATATGTTAATCGACACTCAGTATTTAAACGAAACGAAAAAAAAATTCTGGCCACTCAAAAGTTTGGACCCGAAGCAGTTGCCCACCCAACACGCCCTCAGCCAGCTATGTACTCTGGTTTTCAAAAGAGGATCTTATCTTATAACGTTACATTGTATCTTGATATGACACTTTGCAAAAAAATGTTTTTTTCTAAATTTTGTTGTCCCTAAGCCGTAACCCCCCCCCCCCCCCCCTCCCTTGATGGCACGTCGTGGCCCCGAGCTTAAGATTGCCCTTCGGGAATGTAAACACATGTGCACACATCCTGTTGTTTGCTTTGCTTCTTACATCAATTTATTTGTAGCCTTTGATTCTATATCTGTTCCCCATCACTCTTGGTGTAACATTGTAAAAAGATTTAATATGTTTTGATCACCTTAATCGGTAAAGTGTTATTGATTCTTACTAATCTCTTTTTCTCTGTGTTTAGATGCGTTATGAAATTAGTTTATAGAATATAGATATATCTAAAATTCAAGAAAAAAATAGGAATACTAAAAGACATACACAATTCTTCAGGGTTCACGTGTGAATTGAACTTAATCAACAGGATGTAGATTTTAATGATGATACATAATAAAGGATGATATGTGAGAGCAGTTTCACGTACAGTGAGAATTTAAGCTAGACATTTAATCAGATGCCTTGTAATAAAAAAGGTTACAAAATGAACATGTGACAATTGTGTCAAGTGAGGTTACCATATTTACTTAGTTACTATATACAGATTAAATGTTTATTATATATTCCAAAAAATATACAATAAAAGTTGGACCAATCAATATAGAGTAACTTGTTTCGAGTGTTATGCGTACTTAAAAACGACCCATTTCAACCTGACACCAGATGTAGCAAACCTTGAAATCAAATTATAAACATTTGGACTTGTACGTTACCAAAACTTACAAACAGCTCCATTCCCTACTTAATAAAACATCATCATTATAATTAACAAATCCAGTTAACATCAACAAAACAGGCTAACACGAATTCAACTTCCATAGATTCACACAGTTAGCTCTGATGTTAACCTATGATCGTGCATTCGTGCACCAAGTATTCATCTCACGTGTGAAATATATCACCGTACAGGATCTGTACTTCTTTCAAGGTTATGATTTTGACCACCGTTTTCTGCAATTTCCAAAGCAAGGTCAGATTCAGAGGTTGATGTGGAGCCCACGTTCATGGTGCGCACTGGACGGAGGAAGCCCTGCATTCTCAACAGATAACTTTGACTAGATGGCTGACTCGTCATGTAACGAGTTGTTGAAACGGTTAGTCGGTCCGGATCAGCAGGGATGGTTTGTAGAGCACTAAGGTCAAGGTTTGGGAAGACTGAACATCGGCATCTTGGGCATTTTACATTTAACCGAAGCCATTCATCAATGCATGCTACATGAAAGTTATGAGCACAAGGAAGACCCCGGACCTGAAATTCATTTTGGCAAGAAATAACGGTTAACTGCTTGATTAAGATTTGACCAAGAAACAGTTATAACGGTTCATTGATGGTTTTTCTTTTTGATTAGAGTGAATGGTACCTCATTCCCGACATGGAATTCTTCTAAACAAATTGGGCACTCGCTACAATCAGTTGGGACGGCTTTCAGCATGAACTTTGGAAGTTCTTGAATTAGTGCCTCCACTGCTTCTCTCTAAATGTCAAAATTATAGATCATCATTCGTCAATGACGGATTTAGGAATTTAGTATGTACCAATAAAAGGTACTACAATATTAACAAAAAGTTTTACGGTTTTACCCTTTTTATTAGAGGAGGCAACTTACTAACAATTGGTAATCAATGGGTCAATTCAGGTTAATTTTTATTTGTAAAAATCTACAAAGATGGCCAAATGCGTCAACTGTGTCGAAAGTTGACCAAGGTGAATTGCTAATTCATAAAACCTCAAGAATCATTTTATTTAAGGTTAAATTCGATTTTACTTCTTAAAGTTTGACAAAAATAAAATGGAAAAAAAAAAAAAACCATTTTCCTCAAATAAGTTTTGAAAAAACAATTATTTTCAGTATATTAGTTTCATCATTTGTTTCAATTTTAGTCCAAACGTTACATCATTTGAAGGTAAATTGGACCGAGATGAAACTTTTGAACTGATATTGGATGAAACTTTTAGAGGAAAATAGTTACTTTTGTCAAACCTCATGAAGCAAAACCGAATTTAACTCTTTTTTTAAGACATTAAATATAAGTTTTATAATTATTTATTAGATGTAAGTGAACAAAAATGTTCTAGATCAACACAACCCAACCCGGCTCGGTCAGCGCAAGAATTTTCCCATTTTGCCGCCTTTAGGGAAGACGTTAAAGATACCTGGGGTTCAGTTAGATAAAGCCCGGGATGATATGCAGTATCTTGACCCATGCCTCTCATCTCTTGGCCAGCAGCTGTTTCAAAAGCCCAATCTGGTACACGAACCATATCAACCAGCACCTGAAACACATAATACATAAAATTAAATTATACAAGCATAAAAAGACAAAAAGTGCCATAAAAGATGAAAAGTTCCATTTTGTGCTTAAAATGAGTAAAAGAATCGATTTTTAAGGTACCCCGTATTCTGAAATAGGAATTCCTTGTTGAGCACGTAGGGCGTGAGCTTGTCTTCTTGTTAGCCACTGTGCAATAGACATTAGATAAACATACATGTTAGAAAAACGGTTTCCATCAAGATTGTGAAATTTAGTTTACATCTCACCTTTTTCATACACGTTCCAGCAATGCATACAAGCCCACTGTAGCTAAAAAGCAACCATATAAGAAAACCCCATTTCTGACCTTCTTCTGGAAGCTGAAATGAAAATTAAAGGCATCTCCATCATAAGATCTTATCTGGATTCTGGATATGTGTAATCAAAGGTGGCAATTTCAACCCATTGTCTATCAATGGGTCAATTCAAGTTATTGTATGTCTAACAGGTCAAATATAAAAACAGTAGCTAAAATGGAAACGGGCCGAATGGGTCAAAAGTCTCTCATAGTGTTTCTTTAATGAATACAATGATAAAGCCACTTAATTCGCTATTTTGCAGTAATCCATAATAATATAATTATTTGTAACAATACAGTATTCATCTATAAAAAGGAAAACATTCTTTTGACAAAAGAGGTGTCCCGGTAAACCCAACCCGATCCAGTTCAACCTGTAGAATTACCCTTTTGAACCCATTACCCAATTCGCCCACCCCCTATCCCAACTCAAACAAATATATAAAAACAGAAACCATATAGCGAGCTTACACAGTCTTTTGCACTGCTGAACCAGAGAGAACCGATAACAGTCCATGCCCAAAGAAAAGGATAGAGAAACACTGAAAGAATGGATAACACCACCACTCTACCACAAAAACGGGCTTCTCTCTGTTGCGGGCCAAAATCCCTATTCCAGTTTAGAAACCAACTTTCAGACATAAAATTGTATGTATTCTTCACTCATAATTATCCAGAAAAATAAAATAAATCCCAGAATCCAACTGAGCATACTTATGGATCATAAAGTTCAGTGCTTTCATGATTTGCATGTGAATCCATCAAACCCAACGCAGTTAGGCTCGACCAAATCAGACAAAGAGAGCCATTAATAAGCCCGTGCGATCACTTTTTATCTAGACAATGTAAAGTTATCCAACTACCATTAATTTTAATTAGCTATTTACCCAATTTTGACTCTTGAAGTGACACTAATCACACTGAAAACACACATCCAAACACCCCTTTACACTAAGAAACAAGAACATAAACAACATAAATAACTTACAGTCCCATTCCAGCAGCAAGCCCATTGTCCACAAACATCAACAGACGAAAAATAAAAACAGTTGTATAGTCAACCTAAACAAAATAACCAACAACATCAAAAGTTCTGCAAATAACACACAATCAAGATCTAGAAGTTCCCCTAATTACCCACCACGATCCATATATGCAAAGGGTGTGTACAGAGATGATAATGCTTCCAATTGATCGCCACAATTATTCTATTGTAAACAATCGTCAAGAATCAACAAAAGGGTACCAAAATTGAACACAAATATATCATTATAACCTATACAATCTATACAAAAAGAAGGCATAATCTCCAAAAGGATACATACTAGTGGCAAGCATAGATAGGAAGAACCCATCATACCTGCAAAACCCACAATTAAAAACTCGTGAAAATCAGTAAAATTTCAAATCAAACAGAATTATAAGCACCAGGGGTTGCAATCGGGTGAATAATGAAAACAAACCACTTGAAATCGACGCCTCTAACAGCCATATGTAAGAAAAAGGGTTGCAAAAACCCTAATTTCTACAGTAGCACCAACGGAATTGGGGCTAATTGTTTGAATCAGAAGACAAAGAAAGATTAAAATTGGTGGATTTGGGTGTGTGGGATCTGTTAAGCTGTTGTGATTGAAATGGGTATGCAAAAGTCAAGAGATTTGTTTTGATTTGAATGGAGAAAAGGGGGTTTGCAGAAAGAGTGATTGGGGACTGGTGAGCTGAAATGGAGTGGCTGTTGAGAAAGAAAGTAGATTACAATATAGCAAAAACCATGAAAAATGTTTGATGTTGGTTCTCTTTTGTCGACATATATATGTAAACATGTATGTATTCATATAAAATTGTACACAATTTTATTTTAACATTGGGATAGGTTAAAGTGACACCAAGAAAATAATATGGACAACCACTAAATACATACATTAATATAATATTATACGAGTCGTATAGATTTTAAAAATGTCAAATTTTGTCTGACGGCTTTTCTATATGTGTTGTATGAGTTTATACGAGTCACATAAGGCTTAGATAGATTTTTAACTTGATGATAATATAGATATTGTGATCCATTTTTTAATGAGTTCATTGAGAAATTTAACGTTGGTGTTATAATTTGCATGCATATCAAGGCCGTTCGTCGTGTCAAAATAACTCAGACGCATCTCGAGGAATATTGTGTTGTGTTAAATAACCTACACATATTTCAGAGATATTATGTTATGCTAATTAATTATTTTGTTACAGTTTTGTATAAATAGTCAAATTCGTTACGTTATACGATAAACGATCAAACAACAAACTAGGTAAACCAAAAGATACGTTTATACAACAAAATACAAAGTGTGTGCATTAAAAGATAGAAAAGTACAACCACTTATATAAATTAGGGTGGCAACAAAGGCTGATTTAGATCCATTAGATAGGTCATAGTATGAATGAGAATATGATGCAACCTCGCATGATCTATCGTACACTGTAACATCAACCATGCCGTAGTTTGTATATGTTGCTACCTATCATCTGCCAGGAAGGCCAAATTAAGAGCCTCTCGCGTATTGTCCATCTCCTCAACTCATCGTGAAAGGTCACGTAGCACGTCATCTGCCGGTGCGGTAGGTCTAATCACAATCATGGACTGCGATAGTTGCTGCAATGAATGTTGTTGGTGCACCTTCTGCTACTCAGGCTGATGCTAGCGCACCTCATGTTGGTCTGCCTACTGTTGTGACTATGTTACCAAATGTCAGCCCGCTATCTAGGGACCAGTATGCGGGAATGATGTGGTTTGTAAAAGTCAAGCCTTAGCGACCACTGCAGGAGTGTTAACTCATACCTTTGGCTAGTCAAGAAAACATCATAGTCACAAGCTCTCTAATGCTCTGGAGTCCACCAGCCTAAGTGTGAGGACGAGTGAAAAGGAATGTCGATAAAAACTCTAACACAATCTCTTGATATCTCGTTCTGTAACCTAAATCAAATATACCCCTCCATGACAGTCCAGTAGGATAATAGCCTCGATGTGCTTCGATCTTCGAGTTTCCCAAGGAGTCCCTATCGATGGCATGGGGACCCTTTATTTGCTTTCCAGATGAACCTCACAACGTGCCTCCGGTTCGTATAAAGTGTTGTTTGTTAAGAATCTACCCAAAATCCTTTGGGTTTGAGTCATAACATACCACACGGATTATAAGTTTGTAATCTTTCATGAATACTAGCTTCCTCCTTGTTTGCACAGCAATAGACTTAACGATAACCTTTATCTCTTTTTCTCTCCAAAAGTTTGGCCAACATAAAATGGTGATGAGGCAACTGCTTTCCAGTTTCTATTCTTCCTGTTCACTCTTTTAATTGCCCTACTAATTGGGGTATCACCTTCATCACTTGCACTATCAAAATTTTCTAAATCAACTTCTCCAATATTTTTATCATCATTATTCTCCTCCCCAACCGTATCAACCTTGATAGCTTGCCATGTCAACATATACATCTTTCAAAGGATTATCTTCATCCATAATAAAATCAGAGTCACCGGAATTCGTATCATGTTGATCCTCTTCATCTTGGATTGTATCATCTTCATCACTTTCATGTTGAACTGCATCATGTTGAACTGTATCATCATATAACTGATAGGCATCCATAAATATTGATAGGAAAATATCATCAGCCATAACATCTAGAACTGCATCATGATAGACTGCTTCATACAATACATCATGTTGAACTACATCATGATGGACCGCTTCATTGGCTTCATCATCTTTCTCATTATCAGTCATAACATGTGTCTCTTCTATAATAACCTCTTCTTGTTGACCCCCTAGTTGATCCACTTGTTCCATACCAACATCCCTTTCTTGATCCCCTTATTCCATAACAGCATCTCCTTGTTGACCCCCTTGGTCCATAATAACTTCCCCATGTTGATCCTCTGGTTCCACAACAACATTGGCTTCATTATCCTCTTATTCCACAGCAACATCCCCTTCATGATCCCCATCTTCAATCCACTCTAGTAGTAATTGTCTTCTACTATTAGATGGTCCATTATTATCTACCTCTTCAATCAACATTCTTGCACCTTGGTTAGGTGACTGTAAGTACGTGTTAAGTTTTGAAACCTTGTGCTTAATATACTGTTCAATCATCTTAAACATGTGCACATGTTGTGTTAAATTTCGTACATCTAAATCACCAGCAAGTGCTCTTATTTCTACATCTAAGCCCTGACCCGGAATCTTAAAATTATAGTACATTATCTCATATACCGGATAACCAAGCTCCAGCATCATGGCATTAACATCATGGACTGAAAACATTTCACTTGAAATATACCATGGTGGGAGGTTTATGATGTTTCCACCATGGTATATTTCAAGTGAAAATAAGGTAGACTCATCACCTATTACAATCAAGAATGTGTGCAATGTTAAAAACCGATAGTAAACAACAAACAAAGTGAAAATTTTGCGGTAATAGGGAGAAAACATACCATAGACTTCAATGGGATCAAACTATGGATCATCTACACCATGAATCGACCAACTAGGAATAACCATCTTCAATACTTCAAATTTTAACTGAATATCAACAGGGATGCACTTACGTTGTATGAATTTGTACTGAAACTAGGGAAGTGAATTTACAGTGACTAAACTTGAGAAGAGAAGGAAACATTGGTGATGAAAATGACTATTAGGTGATTTTTTCTTGTTTTATTCTAGGGTAAAAACAAAGATGGATGAAAATACTTTTACTAGAGAGAGAAAGTGTTTGAGAGATAACAGAAAAGGCCGACGACGTTAGCCTTGTGGATTCAAATAGATGCAAAAATGAAAAGTCAGGGGACATAATAATGATTTTAAACTTTAGGGATGTAACTAGTTACTTTTGGGAAAGATCACGGATGCAAAAAGTAATTTACTCTAACAATAATCAAGTGCAAATCGTCACACAAGAAGTATGCTGCTCACGCGCACTCTATGACTAGCCGAATGAGATTATTATTAAAAAACAAAATCATCTTTATATTCTTATAGTTTTATAGAGAATAAATATATTTGTGCTACTTTATGATCGCATATCAGGTTTTACTTGAGTGACATACTTTAATTTAAAAAATGCGTCTCTAAAATCATGTGCAAAGGTGAGCTTTTATATCGCACTTTTGATCATGCATAATAGTTGAATGTAATTTTGATGGTAGCTAGATGATAAATGAAAATATATGGTTAAAAATACTAATTTGAAATGAATAAAATAAGAGTAAACTAAAGAGTTAATTACGCAAATTGTGCTTGTGGTTTATTGAAAATAACAGTTTAGGTACTAAGGGTTTTTTGTAACAGGTAGGGGTATTGTGTTTTCAATTCGTAACAAGTTAAGGTATTAACACTAACAGACGTTAAATTTTCAGTTAAATCTAATGGTATTTTCGTCTTTTTACCTTACAGGGACTGTTTATGTCATTTAATACATAAAAAGGATTGTTTGTGTAATTATGTATATATATAGATATATATAAATGTGTGTATATATAAATGCACAAAACACCCCAGCCCCCACTGCCGGCCACCACCACCCCAGCCCCCACTGTCGGCCACCCCCAAGCCCTCACCGCCGACCACCACCCCCCAGCTCCCATCGTCGGCTACCACCCCCAACCCCCGCCACCGGCCACCACCCCACTTACGTCTTTTTCAAAAATCAGATGACCACCACCATTGTTACCCACCATCGTTGCCGGAACCACCACCTTGGTCAAAACCCCCTTTCATTTAAATACAAATCAATTAAAAGACATGTTTTTCTCATCAACTAACCGAAGTCATCAACAATACCTACCCTCAAGAACCCCAATTTACAAAAAAACCTAATTTCCGGTGGTGGTGGTTGGGTTGTTGACGGTGGTAATGGTTGGGTAACTGTGTTGACAAACCTGGTGGGTGATGTGTAGTAGGTTGGAGATTTGGGTTAACAGTACCCTACCTCCAATTTCCCACCGTCTGTTCCCCACCTTCTTTAGTTTCTCATTGTGATCTGATGAGATAATGTGATGTTGCTGATGATTATTGCGGATGATGATGATGATGATGATGATGCGATTGATTTGGGTTTTATACAAGAAAGATGGTGGAGATTAGGGTGGTGACCATGGTGATGATGATGGTGGAGATTTGGGTTCAATGGCCGGCAGTTATGGTGTTGGCTGGTGATCAATGGTCCCGGATATTAGGGTTAACAGGGGAGAGGGAAGGGGAGATGATGTGACCATGGTGATGATGATGGTGGTGGCTATGACGGCAGGTAACAACTATGGGTGGTGGAGATGGATTGCGGTGGAGATGCTTCGTTGGTGTTGATGCACTGATGGTGGTGATGATAAGGTTGTGGAGAATTTCTTTTTCATAGATATTTTGTATATTAATTACAGTTAATTACATAATTAGCCCATCAAATATAAATGTTATATAATTTGTCCCTTAGATATAAAAAGACTAAAATGCCTTTGAACTTAACAGAAAAATTAACATATGTTGGTGTTAATACCTATTCTCGTTACAAAATTGAAAACACGTTACCTTAACCCGTTACAAAAAAACTCTTAGTACCCAAACCTGTTATTTTCAATAAACCACAGAGACCTTTTGCGTAATTAACTCTAAACTAAAAGGTCACAAGAAAAATAATATGTAATGTTTAGAATTTTGTTTAAATGTGTGTATAATATTTCTAAAGTTTATAAGATATATATGAAATCCTTATTTAAGTCTAAGCATTGAAGATCAATTAGGGGTGTTCATAAACTGTTCAAACCATCCAAACCGGACTGAACCAAAGAAATTTGATCGGTTTGGCCGATTTAAAACTTGACTGTATGATTTATGGTTTGCTTTTTGAAAAACCGACTTTGACGATTTGATTTACGATTGCATTTTAGATAAAACTGTGTAAACTGAAACGGTCGTATGTATGTTATATAATATCATGTTAACAAATAACAAAGGTAAAAAGGTTAAACTTAACACTTTGATTTTGGGAAATTATAATGGATTATGACTTATGAAGTTTATTATAAACTTTTTAATAATTTGTTTTTGTTTTAAATTTTTGAATGGATTGTATGGATTACACATTAACTTTTTTATGACTTTTAAAAGTGATAATATCATTTTCTAATAATGGATAGTATGAGATGATCACTTTCCAAACTGTGTTTTTATAATTCTGTGAATTGAAAGATAACTTATGTGTGAGTATTTTTTTATGCGTAACTAATTAAATTATTGTTATATATCAAGAAAAAGAGTAAGAAAATAAGTTGTCGAGATTTATGTGAACTAAGTTATTGATATATGCAACAAATTTATAAAAAAGCAGTTCAACCTGGTAAACCACCCAAACCAAACCGTTTTTGCTGGTTCGGTTGGTCCAGTGGACCTAACCAATTTGGCCGGTTTAGTTTAGTTTTTTCACGACCTATTTATTTGGATGTTTGTAGATTATCATACTAATTACAACTTGTCTATTTGGATGCTTGGGCGACCATTAGCGTTCATAAATCATCAGTTGTAAAATAGCCACTTTGGCTTGTTATACATGTTCTTGCACCAGAACATACTTTATATAGGTGTTTAATGGATTTATATGTATCTAAACATCTAAGGCGAGTCTTTTAAAAATTTCTTTTATTAGAATTCTTTAACTCGTCAATAGCCAAATCTTTTATGTGTCGTGTATGACAACCTTTTGGACTTCTTAAGGTTCGGGGGGTGCACTCAGCTGGAGGGAGGCTCGGTATGATTCCCTTCACCGCAACGGTAAAAAAAAGTACCCTTAGAACATAAGCTGAACAACCGTATATAAAAAATTTACTAAATATTAACAAATATAAGGTTTTTTAGGGTCGAACACGAAAAAAAACTGTTATACAAAGCCGGTTCATTTACAACTGGGTGGGTTTAGACATTTATATAAAGCCGAAGCGGGTTGCTTGTATGTGGGAATGCTACTCGGGTCAAAGAACCGAACTTCCCCGGGTTCAAAGGCTAGCTCACTGTGCCTGCAAAAGTGAACAGCATTCTTTCTTAGAGTTTGAAAACTTTAATGATCTGTATTTCATACAAACAGGAAGCTTATTGAACCAGTCACCTTCTAAGATCAAGTCCAACAAGACCCGCTTGAAGTATTGTCAAGTTATCGGAGTCTGGTGACACGATGATCACAGTGTCCTCTGAGTATTGAGTTTCAAGAATCGACATTAGTTGTGTCACGCGAACGAAGACATCAGCAACACTCTCGTTTGGTGTTCCGTCATTGATCGGGGGCGGTTTAATGCTGGAGGAAACTAGATCTGATGCATATATCTGTCATATTATTAACAAAGCAACAATGATTTTGATAATATTTAAAGTGTAGCAATACCTAATACAGGAACACGACAGACCCATTGTAAGGTTGACGGGTCGTTTTGGGATTTTCTACTTTAACCTGTTTGATTAAACAAATCGTGTCTAGGTTGATCTGATTAATAAAACAACTCGACCCGTCAACTCAATAAATCAAACACGTGGACCTGCCAACTCATATAATCAAAAAAACATGCCAATCTGTTTAAAACCACATTTATTAACACTTTTATACCATAATTACAACCCGTCAACCCGTTGGACACAAACTAATATATGGGTTGCGTTCGGGTTGAACCATCAACAGGCCAACCCAAGATGATTGAATCTCCTAAACTGATATCTAATCCATCTACAAATCAATCTCACACAACTCCAACACCAATGGGATTTGCTATCATTGTTTGTTTTAAACAAAATAAATCAAAGATTGATGCTTTATAACTGAAGAACAAATACAAGACTCTTACCTCAGAAACCGATTGTAACGCCTTCCCTTCGTATGCTCCTAATCCACGAGCGTCCAAGAAACTATACTCCGGAACTATATTACTTCAAAACACAACAAACACAGATTCAGTAACAGCAGCTTGCAATCTGTTTTGAATTACATTCTAAAAGTAACAGTCAAAACTTGCAAAATGATCATAACCACTAAAATCAAGATCACAACTCCATAATATGACAATCAAACATCCCAAAATCACATTCAATAACATCTCAAACACAGAAATGATTGTAAAAAAAATCAATAGTCAACAACTCAATATTGTACCTTCTGTTAACACCATTGATAGCAGCGATGATTTCAGCAGCTTGATAAGCTCTCTGCGTGATCGAAGGCCAAATCCAGCAACCATTCTCACAAGCCCCCAATTCCTTCAACCTCAAAGCAGCTTTCACCGTCTGCTTCTTCCCGATCGTCGATAACCCATTATCCACAGAAGTTTTCGCTACAGGGTTCGTGTTGATCACCCCCAAACTCTCAAACTCAGACTCCCCTGCCCTCACCAAAAAGTACCTTCAAAATCAAAACTGTTATTGTTCGGTTTCATACAAAATTGAGATAATCGTTGGTGCAAATGACTAAATGGGGTAGTTGATTACCGATTGGAGAGACGAACAGGGGGCATTTGAAAGAGGCCTCGAGCATGGGTGATCGGAATATGAGGGGCGATGAATGGGGCGATTGAGGCGGCGAATGAGGTGAGGATGCGACGGCGGTCGATGGGTTTGAGGTTGATTGGTGGGGGTTCACGGTGGTTTACGGTGGTGGTGACGACGGTGGTCGGAGACGGTGGTGGGGTTTTGTTGGAAGATAATGGTGTTGCTAGCATTTTCTCCGGTGAACCGGTGGCGACGGTGGGTTGAATCATCGGGTTAATATGAGGGGGAAAATATCAATGGTTTTTGGGGATGGTGCATTTCAGACCCTTGTTCTTTGGTTTAATAGCAAATTAGGGCCTTGCGCAAAATGGTGAGTTCTAACACTAAGCTTTCGAATTACTCGTCGAGTTGTAGTCTAGTGGTTTTGGTGATTAGCTCTGATAAAATTGTTGATGGTTTAAGTATTTGTAAGGTGTAAGGGCAGATGGTGTTTAGTGGGAAAAATGTTTTAAGAAAAAAACCTTGGTTAAACGGAGAGAAGTTATTTGTATGATTGCTTGAAGTAACATAGTTATGTGGTTGGTGATTGTTTTCTAAATAGAATAATTAATATTGTTAGGGCTTTGAATTGATTCTATTTTGTTTCTGGGTTAAAGCTCGATTGATACAAATCTAGTTGTTTGGAGTGGGTGTCGACTTTGATGAAGTGAACCGGGGCCTTGAACACAAACGTCAAATTGTCGGGGTACGTGATCGGGAGTTTGACTTATCGATTTTTAGTTTTACTATTTTTTATTTTTAATTTTTTATTTTTTTATTTTAATAAATTATTATAAATGAGAAGAGTATGAAACTCAGATAGTGTGGCGTGATATGACATGTCAATATGTGATCAGTGTGTATATGATGTGGTGTGGACCACCCACTCTTATTAATTTAGCTTTACTTCAAAAATGGTGATGGATATATTGATAATCATATATTTTATATAGAAATAATTTAATAAATTATCGTAAATGAAAGGAGTATGAAACTCAAATATCAAGCTAACCACTGTCTTGATAAACCTACGCAATGCATAAAACGCCATGTGACATGCACTTCATTCCTACTTGATGGTGCTCTAAGAGCATTCATAATCATCTCCCATTCTCATTCTTATAATTACACTAAACGTCATTACTTTTCTCTCTCTCATTTTCAGTTAAATAATATTTTTTCATATTTTTATCATTAACTTTTCTCTCTTATCCACTCACAACCCCTTTCAAAAAAAATTAAAACATTTATGGGGGTTGTACCGTGTTTCCCCAACGTGTTTCCCCAAATATGGAGAAACACGGTAAAATCCCCAGAAATTTTCTAACTCTTTCACTCACAACCATTCCCTATAATATATGGCACCCACTCACATAAAAATGATGAATGGGCTGTGAATGCTCTAATGTAACATAGGTTGCGGCGGTGGATTTGTGGTATTTGAAGTTGGTGCCTCTTGTAAAAGGAACTATTTCACTGTTGGTCTATTGGTCCCTATATAATCCACATATTAATCTAGTCTAGATTCATTGCTTTCTACGCATCACTTTGATACAGGCCCCTTGTTTATAACTACTAGAGTTAAATAATCCCTGTAGTTTATTAAAAATGATAGATTTAGGTATTAATGATTTTTTTGTAACAAGTTTAGGTATTCTGTTTTTAATTTTATAACAAGAATGAGTTTTACTAACTGCTGTTAACTTTTTTGTTAGTTTTAATTAAAATGACTAATATACTCTTTGAAGGACTACTTTTGTAATTTTATGTCTCTATTTAATTCAAGGACCATTTGTGTGGTTACCTATAACTTAAAAAATCCAACCCTCATCCACTTTCGTCTCTTTCAAAAATCAGTCACCACAAGGATTGAATCCACCACTGTGTGACATTCGGTAATTTTCCGTTACCAAACACCGTTAGTTTCGTTAGGTCCTGCATACATGTGTCGTGAGCACACACTAGTTGTCGTTAAATGTTGGTGACATAATAATAATTAACTATGGTTAACATATAACAATTTAAGTAATAATGTTGATTATAAATTTATGATTATGTGATTCATGAATTTTATGTATTATTTGTGAATTTTACTTTATACTGTGACAACGTGTGATCTTTAATTCATGTGTTTTATTGCTAACAGAAACATATAATTATTATTTTTGATTAGTAATACTTGTGTTTTGTAGTTAAAATTATTTAAAAAATATTAAAAAGATTAAGTTTTTATAAATATAATCAAGGAGGGTTTATTGTGTAATTACCACTAAACATAATATTACCAAAATCAAAACCCTAGGCCCCCCCCCACCCCCAAAGTCGTAGCCGAACCCCTTTCCCTCCCTATCCTTGCGATTTTGATCTTCCAACACAAGTTTCCAACGATTTCTAGTGTCATTCAAGCATTAAAAGTGATAAGCAAGTGTTAATCATCATCATTACACGTTTAAGGTAAGTTCTAATAAGATTTTTATGGTTTTTGCTAATTGATGAACCCTAATTTGAAATTGAGGAAGAAAAGTTGAATTCTTTGATTGTTTGGTGATTCTATAATGTTAGTGATGATGTATTGATGTTAATCTATGTGGTTTATGCAAGAATTTCATGGTATTGTCATATAGTTCATATATTGCCCAAATTAGAAACTTTTGGATTATGAGAATTCATGTTTTGATGATTTGTGGATGTTAAACTAGTTATTATGATTTCTATGAACTAGATTAGGGATGTTATTGATGAATCTGGGATTGAAATTGATGAAAATATTGATTTTGAGTGTTAGTTTCTTGAAATGGAAACTTTATTGACATGAATCATTGAATATTGTGAATTGGGCATGTTTGTGATGTTAGGATCATGATAGAATGCTTGTTGATGATGTCTAATGTGATAGTATGTGTTCATTGAGCCATGTGAGTACTTGGTGGATTTCTTGGAAATCTAGATTTTCTTGGAAAATGTGCAAGTGTACAAGTTAGGTGTCATGATAGATTGTAATAGTTGATTATTATAATGTTGATGTCTTAGTCATATGAATTGCAATTGGGAATGTGATGGTGAGTATCATACACACGTGCGAATCTGAGGCCCCTACTTAGTAGGATTGACAGGGTTTAGGATGTGTAGCCGTGAGTGGCTTCACATGGCATGTAGTGCGTGACTAAACTTAATGTGAATTGTTAGTTAGGAATTATTTGTATTTATTTTTTAGCATGATGACTTATTGGGAATTTGCATGTGTTGTATGATAACCTAAGTTAGCATGAAGATCATGATGAGACTTAAGAGTTACAATATGGCTTATGTGAATAACGTGTATGGTAGTCTGTGATGGTATGATGATTTATGAATTACTGTATTTGGTCAAACAAGAATCTAACTTGACATGTCACCAATGGGTCAAACTGGTCAACTAGGTCAACCGTGTTATTGTGTTCCATATCACTTGGGTCAACCTATTTATAGAGCACCTAGGATCGGTTAAGTCTTTCTGGTCTTGAATACTTACAAACTCACGTGTTCTAGGTAACCTTTGACGAGTTGTCTTTTCCATTCACTGTAGCTTTGCATTACTCTGCTTGTTGGCGCAACAAGTGAGTTCATGCCCCACTTTTAAACACTCTCTTTTTGGGAGAGATAGCATACTCTATTACTAACGGTTTATTATTATAAGTTATGTATAATGTAACATAGTGTGTTATAGCTTGAAAGCCCTCACACTTTCTGATCATTAATATTGGTAACTAGCAGGAAATTTTGGGTAGTACTATTGGGTCTGACAAGCCCCACCTGTATGACTCGAGGTCAAATGAGTGCAATATTGTCCTAACACAAACATCATCATGATTTGGTAGGTCATAACGGGAGGCAAACAAATGAAACACAGTCAGTTTCGATCGTGAAATCGCTATGGTTATTACTTATGAATATAGACTAGCTATCTATTTCAATGCATTACTTATGTTTTACAACTGCTACTGCTCATGTTAAACGCAAACTCTTGAACTCACCAACCATTGTGTTAACTCTTTTAATATGCTATTCTCAGGTCAGGGTTAGCAGCAACGCCTGGAAGCACTCACGGGTCAGCATGCATTGGAATAAACATTATTTTGCATTTGGAATTTAATATACATTTTGTTTTAAGTAATGGTTTGGCTGTATTTGCGCATTTTACATTTCATTACTTTGGATTTGACTTATTTACAAAACGCTTCAGCACAGTTTTAAAGTTATAAACTCTGGTTTATTTTAAATGTTTCATATAGTGTCTTTCTGGGTAACTAATGACTTAGATCCTGGTTTGTTCATACGCCTCGCGGTAGAACCCCGCATGTGGAATTTAAGGGTGTGACAGATTGGTATCAGAGCCATTGGTTATAGGGAACTAGGTTGCATACACACTAGTATATAACCACACAGTTTGTTAGTTACTCATTACTTATCCCTTACTGTATACTCATTGGCATGTACATCACGCACACTGCAGCATGACATCTTCTTCACGGGCTTTAGGTAAGAGGCCTGCATGTTCTGATTCTCCTCCTCCTCCTGTACCCGATAGAGGACCTGAGTGGCCCCGATTTCCTTATCCTCCCGAGGAGATAGACTGGGATCAACCATTTGCACTACCTGAACACGATGCCCC
Organism: Flaveria sonorensis; assembly: GCA_025506505.1. Classification (NCBI taxonomy): domain Eukaryota; kingdom Viridiplantae; phylum Streptophyta; class Magnoliopsida; order Asterales; family Asteraceae; genus Flaveria; species Flaveria sonorensis. The sequence continues at coordinate 7,461,912 of CM046431.1, forward strand.
GTGGGATTGGAGTTACTATCCTAACTATGTATACCGTATGCTTTATAGGGAGCGTGTTCCTGAACTCCCGTCTACTAGACCGAGAACTAGGTCTACTTCTGAGTTACCTGCACCTTGTAAGGCCCCGATCCCGGAGACCTCACAGTTGGTCAATCACAGCATAAAACATAAAACATCACACATTTCATAAAATATTGCAGCGGAAATTAAATTAATAAAAACCATTTATTCTATTAATAATTAACGTTGTTAAGCAATACATCATTGTTTTCTTGAATTACAAAAGACCCTGTTACGTTGCATTACAAAACAACAATATCATTAAAGATGAATGGATGCCAATCTTGCCCTGCCAAGTAGCTTCCCCCGCGTGCCATCCTCAGCAACAATTACCTGCCAATTGAAAATGCATAAAAGTCAGCGTTGTTGAGTGAGTTCTAGTGTTAAAACGTTTAAAATACCTTGTAGGAGTTGCATATGAAAATACCCTTTAAAATACTGTACATTTCTTTCGTATGACCACACATCGTATATACACATTGATAACCCTTATTATTATCTTCGCCATCATTCATTTCGTATTATCTTTTAGTTTTATCTGGGTCCTGTCCCATGCAATACACCCCCGACTCATGCCCGAAGACCGATACGGTACCGGGGTATGAGACAAGGACTCGTTTCAATCTCACGGATTGAATCCCTTACGAGTCTTTTGTGACAACACAGTCACTCACCTCAACTTTGGCATACAAGTCTTTTGTGACAACAAGTCACTCACCTCAACCTTGGCTTACGAGTCTTTTGTGATAACACAGTCACTCACCTCAACTTTGGCATACAAGTCTTTTGTGACAACGTAGTCACTCACCTCAACCTTTGGTTGCAAGACTTTTCATACTTTTCTTATGTTCCACTTCTTTATTAACATTAATCTTTCACTTTCTTTACGATAATACTTTACGCATATGAATATAAACACACCACGTAAAGTCACATTATACATAGTATAAAGCATCAACAACAGCCCACAACATGCATCACCACAACAGACATGAACCAGCAAAACATTCCAGAACTTACCCGCTACATTCTACTTCCCAAGCTTCGGAAAAATCCTAAGTCCTTAAACAAATACGGGTGAACAACTAATGCGGATGAACAACTAATACGGATGAACAATAGCTAATGCGGATGAACAACTAATGCGGATGAACAACTAATGCGGATGAACAATAGCTAATGCGGATGAACCCCTTCAGATTATTCCAAGTGTCCAACTAAATGCGGGTAAAACAAATGCGAATGACTGAAACAAATGCGCATGAACACTGTAGAAAATGCGCTTGAATAAAAGAAATGCGGAAGAACACTTGGGCGCATAAGCAACTACAAATGCGGATGAACAAACAACAATGCGCATGAACAAGTACTTAAATGCGGATGAACTAACCAACCTGCTAATGCACTTATGCAATTATTCAGTACCCAATCCTCGATCTAACACATCCTTATCATAGATCTAGCATGCTAAATATCTAGAGCAAGCATACAACCATGAAAACACCAACAGTTCGTAACCAATCATGCTTATCCATCTGTTCGAAGCTTAAACTCAACATCACAAGCATCAACATCACATAAACCACCATAAAGTACAAACACAAACACCCACATACATACGGTGAAGCATAAAACAGCTGTAAAACCTTTTAAACATGTATTTTCAGTCCCAAAGAAGTTTAAAACACATAAAACCGGGGTCTAGAACTCACCTAGTGCAGCAAACAAGCAAAACTCCTCCAAACTCGTGTGCACGAGAGTTCAAATGCCTAAAACAAGCAGAAACAGACAACAAAACACATAAACACATATAAATCGGTTTCATGGTCAAAACCCAACAAACCGAACCATAAAATACAAAGAACACTAACCACAAGCGAGAATCAGCCTCTTCTTCTCCTTGAAACCGAGAAAAATCGAATTCAACTTCTTCTTCTTCTGACTCGGTTGAACACCGTAGCAGGAAGAGTGATATGGGCAGCCATGCCCATATAAAGTGAACTTTTGACTTTTGTGTACTTTTACGCAAAACACCCCTCATCTTTGGCTTCTTTTTGCTTTCTTCTTGATACTTTCTTTTCTTTTATTTGACCGAAGTTTCGGGCGTTACACACCTACTCTTCCTTCAATACCACGTTCTAGTGAGCAGGTGATTGCGGCTTTAGTTGCTGCTCTAGATATAAAGAAACGACGCACTAATGAGCTGAATGAAGTGGTCGGTGATGATTGGTTAATATGCATGCACTTATTATAGATAATATTGCACTTTTAATATATTTTATATGTCAAACAATATTACTTTGTTGCGTGTTTGAATTGTAGGTTAAATGAAGCTTAACAGACTTTATTTGAGAAGGATACAAAGGATACCAAGACTACGGGTTGAAAGGTGCTGAAAATAAAGAAAACTGTGCAACTTGCAGGGAGGCCGTAAGCTACGGCCTCAGGCCGTAACTTACGGCCCTGTGCCAAGACCGTCTGTGAACCCGTAAGACAGAAGGTTTGGCCGTCTGGTTGATGGTGAACCCCATTTTGATCGATGTCGTTTGGTCGGTCAAAAATAAGTAATAAAGTGTGCCTATTACCCTTAATAGTAAAGGGAAGTAGGGTGTCAAATCACAAGGAATTTGTGGTTAATGTTTAAGTCAACTAGGTTGATTACTGAATTGAAATTAATAGAATGACAAATTGCATAAATGTAAACTCGAAAGATTGATTGATTGATTGACTTAAAAACAAGTAATGTAATATGAAAGATGAATTAACAATTAAATAAAAAGGGTAGTCATTCCCGGGATTCAGATTCAAAGACAATATTAGTTCTATTCGATTAAGATGAATCACGACAAGTGATTTCTATATAATGATCATATACTTGTTAAACAATTACAAAAGACTAATTTTTATGAGTAGACAGTGACAATACTAAAAAGTGAACCAATCAACTAGAATTACAAACATTCAACAACTTCAAATCACTGACTTCAATTTAGAATATCAAATAGAAAAACAACTCAATTAAACAAAACAAATAATTGTCTTACAAGAATCTTTCACCCGGGAACAACTACTAAACGAATTAGCCGCTCATGGTTATGTATTGATCTTCAAATCTCATGTAGAAAGGCATGACTCGTGATGGATTGATGAATTGGAAGCTTGGAATGATGGAAAATAAAGTGGAAAATCGTTCTTGTTCGTCCTTGGAGGCTAGAGGCCAGTCCCCTTTTGAAACCCTAATGTTAGGGTTTATATAGGTTTTGAAATTTGAAACAACCCTTAAAATATCGCGTTAGACCGTAACTTACGGCCTATAGGCCGTAGGTTACGGCCTACCATCAACCAGACGGCCAAACCTTCTGTCTTACGGGGTTCACAAACGGTCTTGGCACAGGGCCGTAAGTTACGGCCTGAGGCTGTAGCTTACGGCCTCCCTGCAAGATGCACAGTTTTCTTTATTTTCAGCACCTTTCAACCCGTAGTCTTGGTATCCTTTGTATCCTTCTTAAATAAAGTCTGTTAAGCTTCATTTAACCTACAATTCAAACACGCAACAAAGTAATATTGTTTGACATATAAAATGTATTAAAAGTGTAATATTATCTATAATAAGTGCATGCATATTAACCAATCATCACATCCCCACACTTAACATTTGCTTGTCCTCAAGCAAACTAGCTTGTAACACTAAACCTTCTTTAGACAAAAACAATCCCTATTTCTTCACAAGTGCTAGCTAAGGTTCAAAGTCATACCCGGTTCAATCATAAAATCAAAAGCACTACAATTTTTCTCAGACCATGAATTAAGAATCATCTACCCGGGCCTAATAAGCTTAAGTGTTTTCCCAATGCATGCAACACACCCCTCACAAGTGTCACTCCTCTAGGTTTAATTTCTAGACTAGTGAAAGATGCGCTAGTATATTTCTGTAGTACTCTCAAACCAAGAAAAGAAACACAATTACCATAAGCTTTCCTAACAATCATAACTCCACCACTTAACACAAGTAAATGAAAAAATCATAAGGACTTTACAAGGGTTGTAACATTAGGCTAGGGTTAGGGTGCGGAAAAGGAATTTAAAAGTGGCTAAAATGGTAATGGAATCCAATTAGATATGCTATAACAACTACTAATAACTACTCATAATTCGGGTAAAGTTGACCCGTTATTCTTCTGACTCAACAATACTCAACTAACAAAATTTGGACATTTTGTTCACCCATACTCATAACTCTTTCTTTTCTTTTCATTTTTCTTTTTTTTTTAATTTTTTCTAAACATAAAAATAATGCAAACAACTAACACACTTAGCAATATCTAAAGGATTCCACTACACGGGTAACAAGAAACACTAGGTTTAAAAGGCTCACAGGGTTAACATATATGGGTTGACAAAATGAAAGGTTGGGGCTCTGCAGGGTTTCTAAAGGAATATTGTTGGGTAGGAAATAAATACAGAAAAAGGCTAACAAAAACAATGGGTTAATCCTAATGCCTTACTCATCTTTGTGCAATAACTTAGTTTGTGGTCTCGAAATGTATCTATTAGACAAGTTCTAGAATCATGAATTTATCTGGTAATTCACACAAAAAAAAATTAAGTAATCATTTCTAATAATATTCTAATGCTCATATAAAAAGGCTCAAATATCTCACCAAAAATTGTGTGGAATAGGGTTGCCGATATGAAGCATGCATAAAATCCAACCCGCTAGCTTATTACCCCAGGTTAGACACTTCTAATGATTCATAATCTTTTATTATCCTTTTTTTTAACCAACCATGACTAAGGACCACTACTTATGCACAAGTTACTTAATAGGTCTTGATTTACATTGACGAATTCCAGTTTTCATACACAACTGAGATTCGCCCAAAAACAAATTAAAATTTTTAATTTCACCAATTTTTTTTAATTACCCCATCCCCACACTTAAAGTAGACATTGCACTCAATGTCTAAAAACTGACTATTTTTTTATAGCTACGGGAATGGCACATCAAACTACATCATCACCATAACATGTTACAACCATTACATTCACATTGTTACCCAAGTAAGACTAAGCAGACACATCAAAAACAAGAAAAATAAAACAAAACAAACACACCATACTAACTAAAGTCAGGAACAAAAATTAGTAATAGATGCACCTGTAATTGCATTCACCAAGTGACAAGATCCTAGACTTGCCCAAATACCTCTCCAAAGCTAGCAACAATTACCTGCAAGATTTCTAAAAGTGTGTAGAAGCAAGCTTCTCACGTTGTGTCAAAATTAACACTTCAAAATCATGCAATTCCAATTTCCTTTGGCTAACTATTTCCACAAAAACAAGTGTATATCATAATCCACTTTCCGTTCATGACTTCAAAACAAAAATAAACCTAACTCACTTTCGTAGGAATCACGGTTGCATTTAGCATATGCAACAAGCCTTTTAAACCCCTCGGTAGACCCAAGTGGACGAGTGAAGTCTCGTGAGGGTTTCTAGGGAACACACCTACAAAGTTCTTATAACTAAAGAAACCTTGTTTTCACCCCACCCCCTCTTTGGAAACAAAGTCATCCCCGACTTTAACTTCAACGTACCTGAGCGGGTAAACATCCCCACACTTACGTTTGACTGCGGGTTTCCTGCAAAACTTGTTAAACCACACTAAAACCAAACAAAACATAAGAAAATCTAATCGAATAAAACAAAATACGAACACAAAAGAAAAGACACACCACGGGTTGCCTCCCGAAAGCGCTAAATTTATAGTCTTCAGCCAGACTTGATACCTGGGTTTCAGTTGTTAGTTTCATTATCCGAGATGCTTATAGCAAAGCTCTAGGATTGCTTTGACAGTCCATTGATGTCATTAACATCCAAATATGGCTTCAAGCGTTGTCCATTGACAACTTGTCTAAAATGATCATCCATATCTTTGATTTCTACTTCACCATATTTACCTATTCTCTTAACCAGATACGGGCCCGTCCACTTGCTCTTAATCTTACCAGGAAATAGCTTAAGTCTGGAATCGTATAACCACACCCTCTGGTTCACATCAAACTTCTATAACTTGATCTTTGCATCGTGCACAGCTTTTGTCTTTGCTTTGTAAGCAGCAGTTGTCTCATAAGCATCATCTCTGAGTTCCTCAAGCTCAGTCAATGTTAACTTCCTCAAATTACCTGCAGTATCATAATCCATGTTAACTTCTTTAATAGCCCATAAGCCCTATGAACTAACTCAACAGGTAAATGACATCCTTTCCCATAAACCAATCGATAAGGTGTAGTGCCAATGGGTGTTTTGTAGGCCATACGATATGCCCATAAAGCATCATCCAAACGAATGGCCCAATCCTTTCGGTCGGCTCGTACGGTCTTTTGCAAAATCTCTTTAATTTTCCTATTGGACACTTCGACTTGCCCATTGGTTTGTGGGTGATATGGTGTTGCAATCCTATGATCCACACCATATCGTTTAAGTAGTTCGCCAAATTTAAAGTTTTTGAAATGTAACCCCCCATCACTTATGATCACATGGGGAATTCCAAAACGTGTAAGAATGTTTGATTGAACAAATTTGAAAACTACTACATGATCATTGGTTTTGGTGGCGATTGCTTTGATCCATTTAGACACATAATCCACCGCCACTAAAATGTACAAATTGCCATAAGAGTTCGGGAATGGGCCCATGAAATCGATTCCCCAAACATCAAAGATGTCTACAACTAGAATCGGTTGCATGGGCATCTCATTCCTTCTAGAAATGCTACCCATCTTTTGACAATTTGTACAATGCCTAGCAAACTCTAATGCATCTTTAAAAACTGTTGGCCAATAAAGCCCACTAGCTAGCACTTTTTGTGCTGTTTTGTGTCCGCTGAAATGGCCCCCGCATGCGGATGTATGCAAAGGTCTCAGCACACTTTGAAACTCTTCATCGGGTACACATTTACGAATCACTTGATCAGCTCCAATCTTGAATAGGTCTGGCTCCTCCCAGATGTACTCTCTTACTCGATGCTTAAACTTCTGCTTCTTGCTCTTAGACCACGTCTCCGGAATCTCACCTGTAACCAAAAAATTATCAAAGTTAGCATACCATGGTCCTATAAAAACAGACATTAGAAATTCATCAGGGAATTTCTCATTGATCTCCTCGTCATCAGAAGCATCGTTCTCATGAACAACCCGTGACAAATGATCAGCTACAACATTTTCACTACCCTTTTTGTCACGGATTTCCAAATCAAACTCTTGTAATAGAAGGATCCACCAAATTAGGCGAGGTTTGGCATCCTTCTTCGCCATGAGATATTTGAGCGCACTGTGATCAGAGTAAACAATTACTTTACTACCCCATATGTAAGATCTAAATTTATCCAAAGCATATACTACTGCAAGTAACTCTTTTTCTGTTGTTGTGTAATTTAACTGAGCATCAGATAAAGTTTTGCTTGCATAGTATATGGCAACGGGTTTCTTATCACCCGTTGACCCAAAACAGCCCCGATAGCAAAACACTTACATCACACATAATTTCAAATGGAATTGTCCAATCCGGTGATTGCAATATCGGGGCTTGTACCAATTGTTCTTTAAGCAATTTAAAAGATTTCAAACATTCTTCATTAAAATCAAATGGTACATCTTTCAAAAGTAGGTTACATAAAGGTTTTGTGATGACACTAAATACCTCAATAAACCTACGATAAAACCCCGCATGACCCAAAAATGACCGAACCCCCTTAACATTGGTTGGAGGTGGCAATGTAGATATAACTTGTATCTTTGCCTTATCCACCTCCATTCCTTTTTTGGACACAACATGACCCAAAACAATACCCTCCTTTACCATGAAATGACTCTTTTCCCAACTCAAGACCAAATTTGTTTCAACACATCTTTTAAGCACTTTAGACAATTCATTTAAACATGACTCAAAAGACGGGACAAAAACTAAAAAATCATCCATAAAGATCTCTAAGGAATCCCCAACCATATCGGAAAAGATACTCATCATGCACCTTTGAAAGGTGGCTGGGGCATTACACAGCCCGAATGGCATTCGCCTGAATGCAAATGTACTATAGGGGCATGTGAATGTGGTCTTTTCTTGGTGGTCAGGATGTATAGCTATTTGTTTATAACCTGAATATCCATCTAAGAAACAATAAAATTTCTGACCTGATAACTTTTCAATGATTTGGTCAATAAAGGGCAAAGGAAAATGATCCTTTAAGGTGGCTGCATTCAATTTCCTGTAATCAATACAAACACGCCACCCGATTACAGGACGGGTGGCTAATTGCTCACCTTGTTCACTCTTAATACCTGAATGCCAGCTTTCTTGGGTACTGTTTGGGTTGGACTCACCCAAGCACTGTCTGAAATGGGATAGATGATCCCTGCATCCAACCATTTGATCACCTCTTTCTTAACTACTTCACGCATGTTAGGATTCAATCTTCTTTGAGCATCTCTTGCGGGTTTAGCATCCTCGTCATGATAATCTTGTGCATTACAATAGATGGGCTTATACCTTTCAGATCCACTATTGTCCAACCAATGGCTGCCTTGTGATCTTTTAACACCTCCAACAATGCTTCCTCTTGCTTTTCATCCAGATCTGTTGCAATAATAACAGGGAGAGTTTGGTCCTCACCCAAAAATACATATTTCAAGTGCTTTGGCAGATCCTTCAATTTAACCTTCGGTGGACTAATTAATGATGGCTTCAACCCAGATGAAATATCCTCAGGTAAGTTCTCCACATGATGTGTCCATGGAGGCCTACCTTCTTTAAATGCCATCACTTCCACACTCTTTAATTCTTCCATCAGCTCTTGTTCCTGCTCAAACCTGCCACAAACAAAACACATCTCTATGGTGTCATCCCCACAGTGAAGGATGCACCTGTCAACGACGTCTGCCATGAAGCATTCATCATCAACCATAGAGTTAGATCCATTTGAAAAAAACATTTAATCTGATCTTTCTATTACCAAATGTCATATCAACAGTACCACTGCCACAATCAATCAAAGCATGTGCAGTGGCTAAGAAAGGTCGACCTAAAATCACATTTGGTTGTTTTGTTTTATCAGCAGACACATAATCCAATACCAGAAAATCAACAGGATAATAAAACTCTTCAGCCTTGACAATTACATCTCGCACGATCCCTCTCGGGAGTTTAAGGGTCAAATCAGCTAACACTACAGTAGTGTCAGCTTGACGCAGTGGACCAAAATCATATTGATCATACAAACTCCCGGGAAGGATGCTTATACTAGCTCCAAGATCCAATAACGCCCTTGACATTTTAAAATCACCAACTTGGATATATATTAAAGGCGTTCCTGGATCTTGTAGTTTAGGTGGAAGGGACCCAGTCAAAACGGCACTAACTGGTTCGGTTAGATCAAGTTTCTTAGGAAACTTATGGTGCCGTTTCTGGGTGCACAAATCCTTGAGATATTTAGCATAGGCGGGAACCTGTTTAATTGCATCAATTAAGGGTAAATTAATTTTTACTTGTTTAAACACTTCCCACATTTCCTCTTGTTGTGGGCCCCTTTTTCTTTCAGAAGTGACTTTTTTTTGGCTTTCCAAAGCTTTAGGAAAAGGAGCAGTCTCCTTTTCCTTAGCTTTAGGAGCTTCTAGGTTAGTGCTTGATTTTGATGTTTCTTGAAAAGTCACTTTTTTTGTTGGTTTCACTTTTATTACAGGTTCCCCCTCACTATCACTTTCACCATCAGGGCCAAAATCTACCACTTCCCCCTCCGTATAGGTTTTAAGTGATGGTGAATTAACCTTATTATCATATACCTTACCAGAATGAAGTATACTTACTTGACCAACTGGATTCTGCTTTGTAGTCTTTTTTCCCGAATACTGGTGAGTTGGGTTGACCTTTGTATCGCTTGGCAGCATCCCACTACTCTTCTTATTTTCATGTAACTTGGTTGCCATTTGTCCCATTTGAGTTGTTACTGATTAGATGGCCTTGTCATTGAGCTCTATCTTTTGCTCCATCCTCTTAAGAATCTCCAAGACCTCATTGATTCCAAGTGCATTGGAAGTTCATTGACTACTCGATGGAGGATAGGACCGTTGGTAACCTCCTTGACCATTCTGAGAACAGGGTTGATATTATTGTCCCGTTCTTTGCCCACTTCCTTGAAAATTTGGATTAGATTGATTATTAGAATTTCCATACTTGAGATTCGAATGATTTTTGAGGCCTGGATGGTAAGTGTTGGAGTTCATATCATAACTCCTGCTACCTCCTTGCAACTGATTCACTTTTTCATATCCAATTTCTCCATGAGAGCATTGCTCAGCCAAATGGCCTAGTTCCTCACATACAACACATACTTCATGAACTTGACCACCACTTTGCCCTCCAGAACCGAGCTACGCCAGTTTTTGCTCTATTTTACTCAACCTGACATGTTCAACTGTAGCACTAGCAACTGCTTTAACAACCGGATGTCTTGCTCTTCTACCAACTTGGGCTTGCCTCTTTGAATTGGTTGACATCCTTTCTAAATATTCCCAATCTACAGCTTCATCATTTGTACCAAATGTCCCATTAGAAATAGAATTCAAATTCTGCAGGTCTTCTGGTGACAGTCCTTCAAGGATGGAATTCAATAGTTCCCAGTCGTCTATACCGTGATGAGGACAATTCTTGATCATCATTTTGAACCTGGTATAAGCTTCATGAAACAATTCACCCGATGCTTGTGTAAAACCCCTTATGTTCTTCCTTGCATCACTAGTTCTCTTATTTGTCAAGAACTCATTCAAAAACTATTGTGATCATCATAGATGTAGATGGTAAAGATTGAAACCATTGTTGTGCTTTATCCTCTAGTGTAAACTGAAAGAGAACCAATTTGACTTCATCTGGAGTAAAACCCTGTCCTCCAATGGTGTTACATCTTGCATCATAAGCTGCCAAATGTTGGTAAGGTTCTTCAGTTGCCACTCCATGGTACTTAGGCAAATTTTGGATTGAGTGGGATCTCACTTCGAATGATCTTCTCTGGTAAACTGGAAGAACTACTGGTGACGGATTCACTGCGAGTGCTGGTCTGAAATGACGTTCAATCCCCCTCACAAGACCTTGATTTACCCTTCTTGGTACCCCTTGTGGTGCAATCAGCTATGGTCCCCTATTTACTGGAGGTCCTCTTAGTCTAGGCCCCTGCTGTTGTTATTGTTGAGGAGGAGGAGCTTGGTACCTCGGAATTACTGGTTCAGTCTGTTGTTGTGGATACCTAACTCCTTCTGGGTCTATTCTATCACCACCAAATCCTGCACTTGTGCCAATACCAATGTCAATACCCTCTCCATGCAATCCCCTGCTGCCTATATAATCAAACCTGTTCTCCAGTTGCTCTTCATAATTTTCATAATCTTCTTCATATCCATACGGACCTCCACCATAACTTACCCCTGAAGTATGTTGTGTAAATTTTAGTGGGGATGACTGAAACTGTGGTGGTTGCTGCTGTGAGAAAAGGTTGCTGCTGGATTGATGTTGTTGAACTGAGGGGCCCTCATCTACTATCCCCACATAGGGTGAGGTATAATTAGTATCAACTCGGGTAATAGCAGGTTGAGTCTCAGGTTGTGTGAAAGTAGGACGTTGTGGTTTCGGACTTGTTTCTTGAGTGTTGTGAATGTTGTTGAGAATAAACCCGAATCAGCTGGGGTTGTGCTTTGACCTGTTATCCCTGAGAATGGTTGACCTGATGGTGGTGGATCAATAGGTTTCTTTGATGGATTGCTTGTATCCTAAATTTTGGTACTCTGTGGGCTTGGAGGCATTCCTGTCCTATGAATAATTCGATTGTGACGAGCAGTTTTCTCAATCTCAGGATCAAAAACCAATGGGGAAGTCTTTCCTGATCCTCTTGTGTGATGCATGCAATGTAGAATCACCTGCACAACACAAACAAAGCAAAACCACGCGTAACACCGACTTTAAACAAAAAAGCAAAAACTAAAAAGAAAATTATTTTGGATTTTTTTTAAAACTTTTTATCAACTAAACTAAACTAAACACTAAGCGCACAAATTCCCCGGCAACGGCGCCATTTTGATCGATGTCGTTTGGTCGGTCAAAAATAAGTAATAAAGTGTGCCTATTACCCTTAATAGTAAAGGGAAATAGGGTGTCAAATCACAGGGAATTTGTGGTTAATGTTTAAGTCAACTAGATTGATTACTGAATTGAAATTAATAGAATGACAAATTGCATAAATGTAAACTCAAAAGTTTGATTGATTGATTGACTTAAAAACAAGTAATGTAATATGAAAGATGAATTAACAATTAAATAGAAAGGGTAGTCATTCCCGGGATTCAGATTCAAAGACAATATTAGTTCTATTTGATTAAGATGAATCACGACAAGTGATTTCTATATAATGATCATATACTTGTTAAACAATTACAAAAGACTAATTTTTATGAGTAGACAGTGACAATACTGAAAACTGAACCAAACAACTAGAATTGCAAACATTCAACAACTTCAAATCACTGACTTCAATTTAGAATATCAAATAGAAAAACAACTCAATTAAACAAAACAAATAATTCTCTTACAAGAATCATTCACCCGGGAACAACTACTAAACGAATTAGCCGCTCATGGTTATGTATTGATCTTGAAATCTCATGTAGAAAGGCATGATTCGTGATGGATTGATGAATTGGAAGCTTGGAATGATGGAAAATAAACTGGAAAATCGTCCTTGTTCGTCCTTGGAGGCTAGAGGCCAGTCCCCTTTTGAAACCCTAATGTTAGGGTTTAAATAGGTTTTGAAATTTGAAACAACCCTTAAAATATCACGTTAGACAGTAACTTACAGCCTATAGGCCGTAGGTTACGGCCTACCATCAACCAGACGGCCAAACCTTCTGTCTTACGGGGTTCACAGACGGTCTTGGCACAGGGCCGTAAGTTACGGCCTGAGGCCGTAGCTTACGGCCTCCCTGCAAGTTGCATAGTTTTCTTTATTTTCACCACCTTTCAACCCGTAGTCTTGGTATCCTTTGTATCCTTCTCAAATAAAGTCTGTTAAGTTTCATTTAACCTACAATTCAAACACGTAACAAAGTAATATTGTTTGACATATAAAATATATTAAAAGTGCAATATTATCTATAATAAGTGCATGCATATTAACCAATCATCGGTCGGCACTCTACGACGAGAGCTACGTGAGACTAAGATAATGGTGGCAGAAGTGAATGAGCTGCAATTGAAGTGCTATGACCATCAGTGCTTCTTAACTGATAGTATGGCTCAGGCGATGCACCACTCGGATGGTAGGGATGACACTATCCACAACTATGGGGTAAGACTTGGTGACCTGGAAGCCTAGTTCCCCGCAATGCATATTGCCGCAGAACCCGAGGAAGAACCTGAAGAGGAACCCGAGGAAGAGCCAGAGGAAGCCCTAAAAGAGGAAGAACCTATAGAGACGGAGGAAGATAATGATGGATCTGATGTATTAGATTGATCTTTACATTCATCTGACTTGGACTGCGTAGCATTTTTTAAAAAAAAAAACCTATGTAGGAAGGGTTGTTTCCCACATAACTGAAAAACTGAAAATTTTGACATCGATTGAATATTTTGTGAATTACTTACAATTTATTTATCTTTGGTTATTATTTTGGTTATAAATGTTATGGTTGATGAACTTCATTATTTTCTTACTATTTACTATTTACTATTTATCTCATTATTGTGTTTGTGAGATAAATACGTGGCGCTGGTGCAGTGAATATGACTCTCGTTGAACTAGCTGCCCTGATTAATGAACATATGTAGGCGGCAATGGCTGATGTACAAGCCGCACAGCCAGCAGGTAAAAGATATGAGTGGCTTGACAAATACTTTAGTTGTTTGTTAGGCCGTTGAACTAAATGTTTGGTTTGTTAGCACATGACCCCCACCCTGTACCTACAAAGCCTTTATGGATTGTAAGCCCCATACTTACAGTGGAGTTAAAGGGGCTGTAGGGTTGGTACGATGGTTTGAGAAGACTGAATCAGTCTTTGCTAAATGCAACTGCCCACCAGTAGACCAGGTGAAATATGCTACGGGAACACTTGAGGGCGCGACACTTTCATGGTAGAATGCCCAGGTCCAGATGCTGGGTCAGGTTATGGGCAATGATCAACCCTGTGAAGAGTTCAAGACAATGATGACTGAACAATATTGCCCTCGTGACGTGGTGCAAAAGTTGGAAGTTGAATTTTGGCAGCTGAAAATGCAGGGTTCTGAGATTGAGGCCTATACCACCAGGTCTCACGAGTTGGCAACCTTATGTGCGGGGATAGTGAACGAGATGCATAAGAGGATTAAGCTATACTTACGTGGTTTGATTCCTAAAATTCAGAGTATGGTGACAGCCTCTAACCCTACCACCATACAACAGGCTATTCGGTTAGCCCAAAGGCTGACCGACCAGGTGGTGGAACAGGGAAAGCTACCCAAATGGGGCGCGGTGACTAGCGCACCTGATAACAAGCGCAAGTAGGAAAACACAGGAAATAAGGGCTCGTCATTAAACAACCAGCCCCACCAGTAGCAACAACAGCGGCAAAGGAGGTCCGACAACAACCGGAATTTTAATCAGTCATCTTCCTCAAACCAAGGACAAGGTGGATACGTGGGAAAGTATCCAAAGTGCAACCGATGCAACTACCATCACACTGGCAGGTGTGACAACTTCAAATGTCAGCGTTGTGGAAAGTTAGGGCACGTGGCAAAAACCTGTCGTGGCGAATTGATGAAGAAGCCACAACAAACACAGGAAATACCAAAAGGCTGCTTTGAGTGTAGAAAAGAAGGGCATTACAAGAGGAACTATCCTCAATTAAAGAAGAATGGCAATGGTAATGCAAGTGGCGGAAATAACAACAATCACACAGGCAACGGAGATAACAACGGAGATAACAATGGTGGAGCCAAGGGAAGAGCTTTTGTCATTGGCTCAGGTGAGGCCCTAAACAAATCTACTATTGTTACTGGTAAATTTCTTATAAATGGTCGATACGCTACTCTACTATTTGATACTGGAGCTGATAGAAGCTTTATCTCTACTAAGTTTAGTAGTCTTTTGAATGATATGCCTTCTACGTTGGAATCCAAAAATACCATAGAATTAGCTGATGGTAAGCAAATTCATATCACGCACATTCACAAAGATTGTAAGATAGAACTCGCTGGACACACTTTTGACATTGACCTTATGCTTGTTACGCTCGGGAGTTTTGATGCGGTTGTGGGCATGGACTGGTTATCCGAGAAGCAGGCAGAAGTAGTATGTCACGAGAAGATCGTACATATTCATCTTAAGGGTGGTAAAATCCTTGCGGTTAAGGGTGAAAATAGTGATGCAGTGATAGGTGTCATATCATTTATGAAAGCAAAGAAATTGTTGCGCAAAGGTCGTCTAGCCATATTGGCCCTGGTAATCGACAAGCAGCAAGGGGAGAGGAAGATCGAGGATATCCCAGTAGTTTGTGATTTCCCAGAGGTGTTTCCAAAGGATCTTCCTGGACTACCACCTCATCGGCAAGTCGAGTTTCAAACTGATTTGACTCCCGAAGCAGCTCCAATTGCAAGAGCACCTTATAGGTTAGCACCAAACGAATTGCAGGAGCTATCAGCACAGCTTCAAGAGCTGTTGGATAAAGGATTTATCCGACCAAGCTCATCGCCTTGGGGAGCCCCTATTCTTTTTTTTTAAGAAAAAGGATGGCACATTTCAGATGTGCATTGATTACAGAGAGTTAAACAAAGTCACGGTCAAGAATCGGTACCCTCTACCTCGTATTGATGACCTATTCGATCAACTTCAGGGATCCAGTTATTATTCCAAGATTGATTTGAGGTCTGGTTACCATCAATTGAGAGTTCGAGATGAAGACATCTCGAAGACAGAATTTAGAACTCGCTACGGTTATTATCAATTCTTGGTCATGCCATTTGGGTTGACTAATGCACCAGCAGTGTTCATGGACCTCATGAACCGAGTGTGCAAACCCTACCTCGATCAGTTTGTTATCGTGTTCATCGATGATATATTGATCTATTCTAAGACAAAAGTGGAACACGAGGAGCACTTACGGTTAATCTTGGAACTGTTAAAAAGGAAATAATTGTATGCTAAATTCTCTAAGTGTGACTTTTGGATTCGAGAGGTGCAATTTTTGGGTCACATTGTTAATGAAAAAGGAATCCATATGGATCCTGCGAAGGTTGAGGCGATAAAGAATTGGTCAGTTCCCAAAACGCCTAGTGAGATATGGCAATTCCTTGGACTGGCAGGTTACTATCGACGCTTCATTGAAGGATTTTCCAAAATTATTCAACCTCTCACTACTTTGACACATAAAGGTACCACGTTTAAATGGGGAGAGAGTAAAGAAATAACCTTCTAGTTGTTGAAATAGATGCTTTGTAGTGCACCAATATTAGCATTACCAGAAGGAAGTGATGACTTCATGGTTTACTGTGATGCTTCTAACCAAGGGCTCGGTTGTGTCTTGATGCAACGTGACAAGGTGATAGCCTATGCTTCGAGACAAATGAAGGTACATGAGAAGAACTACACCACCCATGACTTGGAACTAGGTGTAGTGGTTTTTGCCTTGAAGATCTGGAGACATTACTTGTACGGTACCAAACGTACCATTTACACCAATCAAAAGAGTCTTCAGCATATCTTCGAGTAGAAAAAGCTGAATATGAGGCAGCGACGCTGGGTAGAATTAATGAATGATTATGATTGTGCTATTAAGTACCACCCGAGAAAGACAAATGTGGTTGTTGATGCCTTAAGCAGGAAAGAAGCTGCTAAACCCCAACGAGTGCAAGCTTTACAGCTTACGATTAGCACACAATTGCCCAAACAAGTCAAGAAAGCTTAGATAGAAGATTTGAAAGCGGAAAATGTTGAATCCAAATCATTACGTGGGATGGACAAGCAATTTGAGGTAAAAGCTGATGGAACCCGTTACTTCATGGATAGACTTTGGGTACCTTCCTATGGAAATCTAAGGGACTTGGTTATGAGTGAGGCTCACAAGTCTAAATATTCAATACATCCTGGTTCTGATGTATCATGATCTGAAGGCGCACTATTGGTGGCCTAATATGAAGGCGGACGTAGCTACCTATGTGAGCAAGTGTTTAACCTGCTCTAAGGTGACAGTTGAGTACCAAAAGCCATTTGGGTTACTGCAATAACCCGAAATTCCTTTGTGGAAGTGTGAGCAAATTTTCATGGATTTTATTACCAAATTACCTAGAACTCCTAGATGTTATGACATGATATGGGTAATTGTGGATAGACTGACTAAGTCTGCTCACTTCCTGGCAATCAAAGAAACAGACAAAATGGATAAGCTAACCCGGATCTACCTGAAGGAAGTAGTATATAGACACGGTGTATCTATTTCGATCATTTCGGATCGCGACGCCCGTTTTACCTCCCATTTCTAGCAGTCATTACAGAAATCTTTGGGTACACACTTAGACATGAGTACCGCTTAACATCCTCATGCCGATGGACAGAGCGAGCTCACTATTCAAACTTTAGAGGACATGTTGCAAGCCAGTGTGATAGATTTTGGGAACAATTAGGAAGTCCATCTACCTTTGGTAGAATTTTCTTACAATAATAACTATCATACTAGTATTAAAGCGGCACCATTTGAGGCGTTGTATGGGCGAAAGTGTAGATCACCAGTTTGTTGGGCAGAAGTTGGTGATAGTCAATTGACTGGCCCCGAATTGGTGCATGAAACTACCTAGAAGATTGTACAAATACGAAATCGTATGGCTGCAGCACGAGACCGACAAAAGAGCTACGCTGATAAGCGAAGGAAACCTTTAGAGTTTCAGATTGGAGGCAAAGTTTTTTTGAAGGTCTCACCATGGAAAGGTGTGATCCAATTTGGAAAAAGAGGTAAGCTTAATACGTAATATGTTGGACCGTTTGAGATTTTAGAAAGAATCGGCCCGGTGGCATATCGATTAAGGCTACCTGACTCGTTGAGTGGGATTCATGGTGTTTTTCATGTCTCAAATTTGAAGAAGTGCTTATCTAATGAGACGTTGGTCGTACCTCTCGAGGAAGTACAAGTAGATGAATAATTACAATTCATCGAAGAACCAGTTGAGGTGATGGACCGTGAGGTCAAGACCTTGAAGTAGAGCAAGATTCCTATTATCAAGGTTCGCTGGAACTCAAAATGTGGACCGGAGTTCATGTGGGAACGTGAGGATCAGATGAAGCTTAAGTATCCTCATTTGTTTAAAACAACGACGACAACCGGTGAAGATAATGATTAAATTTTGGGATGAAATTTCTTTCAACATGGGGATGATGTGACAACTCACCCGATTTCCTTGTGCCAATGCAGTAGACCAGTGATGTAACACAACTATGTAACGCAATTTTCGGGCGAAAATTCTTTCAACATGGGGATAATGTGACATCCGATAATTTTCCGTTACCAAACCCGTTAGTTCCGTTAGGTCTTGCATACATGTGTCGTGAGCACACACTAGTTGTCGTTGAACGTTGGTGACATAATAATAATTAACTATGGTTAACAGATAATAATTTAAGTAATAATGTTGATTATAAATTTGTGATTAAGTGATTCATGAATTTTATGTATTATTTATGAATTTTACTTTATAACGTGACAAAGTGTGATCTTTAATTCATGTGTTTTATTGCTAGTTGAAACAAATAATTATTATTGTTGATTAGTAATACTTGTGTTTTGTAGTTAAAATTATTTAAAAAGTGTTAAAAAGATTAAGCTTTTATAAAATATAATCAAGGAGGGTTTATTGTGTAATTACCACTAAACATAATATTACCAAAATCAAAACCCTAGCCCCCCACACCCCCAAAGTCGCGACCGAACCCCTTTCCCTCCCTATCCTTGCGATTTTGATCTTCCAACACAAGTTTGCATCGATTTCTTGTGTCATTTAAGCATTAGAAGTGATTAGCAAGTGTTAATCATCATCATTACACGTTTAAAGGTAAGTTCTAACAAGATTTTTATGGTTTTTGCTACTTGATGAACCCTAATTCAAAATTGATGAAGAAAAGTTGAATTTTTTGATTGTTTGGTGATTCTATAATGTTAGTGATGATGTATTGATGTTAATCTATGTGGTTTATGCAAGAATTTCATGGTATTGTCATCTAGTTCATATATTGCCCAAATTTAGAAACTTTTGGATTATGAGAATTCATGTTTTGATGATTTATGGATGTTAAATGGGTTATTATGATTTTTATGAACTAGATTAGGGATGTTATTGATGAATTTGGGATTGAAATTGATGAAAATATTGATTCTGAGTGTTACTTTCCCGAAAAGGAAACTTTATTGACATGAATCATTGAATATTGTGAATTGGGCATGTTTATGATGTTAGGATCATGCTAGAATGCTTGTTGATGATGTCTAATATGATAGTATGTGTTCATTGGGCCATGTGAGTACTTGGTGGATTGCTTGGAAATCTAGGTTTTTTTGGAAAATGTGCAAGTGTACAAGTTAGGTGTCATGATGGATTGTAATAGTTGATTACTATAATGTTGATGTCTTAGTCATATGAATTGCAATTGGGAATGTGATGGTGAGTATTATACACACGTACGAATCTGAGGCCCCTACTTAGTAGGATTGGCAGGGTTTAGGATGTGTAGCCATGAGTGGCTTCACATGGTGTGTAGTGCGTGACTAAACTTAATGTGAATTGTTAGTTAGGAATTACTTGTATTTATTTTTAAGCATTATGACTTATTGAGAATTTACATGTGTTGTATGATAACCTAAGTTAGCATGAAGATCATGATGAGACTTAAGAGTTGCAATGTGGCTTATGTGAAGAACATGTATGGTAGTCTGTGATGGTATGATGATTTATAAAAAAATGTATTTGGTCAAACAAGAATCTAACTTGACATGTCACCAACGGGTCAACTAGGTCAACCGTGTTTTTGTGTTCCATATCACTTGGGTCAACCTATTTATCGAGCACCTAGGATCTATTAAGTCTTTCTGGTCTTGAATACTTACAAACTCACGTGTTCTAGGTAACCTTTGATGGGTTGTCTTTTCCATTCACTATAGCTTTTCATTACTCTGTTTGTTGGCGCACCAGGTGAGTTCATGCCCCACTTTTAAACACTCTCTTTTTGGGGGAGATAGCATACTCTATTACTAACGCTTTATTATTATAAGTTGTGTATAGTGTAACATAATGTGTTATACCTTGAAAGTCCTCACACTTTCGGATCGTTAATATTGGTAACTAGCGGAAAATTTTGGGTAGTGCTACTGGGTCTGACAAGCTCCACCCGTACGACTCGAGGTCAAACGGGTGCAATATTGTCCTAACAAAAACATCGTCATGACCTGGTATGTCGTGACGGGAGGCAAACAAACAAAACACAGTCAGCTTCGATCGCGAAATTGCTATGGTTATTACTTATAAATATAGACTAGGTATCTATTTCAATGCATTACTTATGTTTTACAACTGCTATTGCTTATGTTAAACGCAAACTCTTGAACTCACCAACCATTGTATTGACTCTTTTAATATGTTATTCTCAGGTCGGGGTTAGCAGCAACGCCGAGGAGCACTCACAAGTCAGCATGCATTGGAATAAACGTTATTTTACATTTGGAATTGAATATACATTTTGTTGTAAGTAATGGTTTGGCGCGTGTTTGCGCATTTTACATTTCATTTCTTTGGATTTGACTTATTTACAAAATGATTCCGCACTGTTTTAAAGTTATAAACTCTAGTTTGTTTTAAATGTTTCATATAGTGTCATTCTGGGTAACTACTGACTTAGATCCTGGTTTGTTCACACGCCTCGCGGTAGACCCCCGCACATGGAATTTGAGGGTGTGACACACTGCTCTTACCCACCATTGTTTCCAACCACCACCACTAAATCCGTTGCCACCGCCCACCATTTCAGCCCCTTGGGGAGTAATGTCGCCACCGCCACCTCCATTAAACACCATCATAGACGAAGCAACCACCACTGAAAAACCTAAAATTTGTCAAAAGGGTAAACCGCCACCACCATTGGCCACTATCACCACCATTTTGTGCAACCACACCCATCTGGCGACACCACCATAATCAATACGAAACAAACCGCTGGTCCCCCCCACCTTTAGCTTTTTCTCAAAACCCAAAAACCTAAATCAAGCATTACCTACTTGGGGATTCTTGACTTTAAGTCTTTTAGGCAACAACGAATGATGATGGCGTTGATGGTTCCGATGTTTCAATGGAGATGAAGAAACAATTGATGGTACAACGTTAGTGATGATGCGATGATGATGATGGTGAGTCGGTGGTGGTAATGGTCGAATGATGATGGCGTTGTGGGTCCTGTTGTTTCATTTTTAAAGCTGAACAAGATGGTGGTGGTGATGTGGTAGCCGGCTATAGGGTTGGAGGGGGTGGTAGCCAATGGTGGGGGTTGGCAGGGGTGGTTACCGACAGTGGGGGCTGGCGGATGTGGTAGCCGGCGGTAGGGGCGGCGAGGATGTGGTAGCCGGAGGTGGGGGGGCGGGGATATTGTAGCGGGGAAATTAGATCTGGAACATAAGGATTAAGAAGTGTGTGTGTGTGTGTCTATGCATCTATATATCTATATGTATATATAAAATTACACAAACAATCCTTTTATGTATTAAATGACATGAATAGTCCCTGTAAGGTAAAAAGACGAAAATGCTCTTAAATTTAACAAAAAAGTTAACTTCTGTTAGTGTTAATACCTTAACTCGTTACAAATTAAAAACATAATACCTCTACCTGTTATAAAAAACCTTTGTACCCAAACTTGTTATTTTCAATAAATCACAGGGACCATTTGTGTAATTAACTCTAACTATTATCAACCGTATTAGATCTAATATTTATATGATCATTATTTTCATGAACTAATATCATATTGAGAACTCAGAGAACTATATATACAGGTTTGTAAGTAGTAAATATATGATTCATAGGATAGAGAAAGATAGTGTGATAGACGGTTATGTAATAGCTTTATGTATGACACCCAAACTAGCATATGCAAGTGTATTGTATGATTCTAACAGTTTTCCATATCGGTTATGAAAATAGTGTGTTTATATAGGTACACATGTACATGCATATACATATATACATGTGTATTACTGATTTAATCGAATTGTTGAATTTATATGATGAAGGTTTGAAAACAGGAAACCGCACACCTTGTTGGTTTGAGGAGGTTAGTAAGAGTTTAACTCGTTCATTTTTTCTTTGCTATTTACTGTATACACATTTAGGAGGGTCAGTGGCCTTTGCTGCTGTCATTCCACCCCCTCAACTTTTATTTTTGACTCTTTGACCCCCTCAACTTTCATGTTTGATGCTTTCACTTCCTCAACCTTTTAAAAACTTTAAAAATATCGTTTTAACCTCCTAAAGTTTTTAAAGTTTTGGGTTTAGCCCATGTACATTTTTACTTAAAAAATAATAACTTCTTACTCTCTTATTTATATGTACTTAGAGGTATAAATTCAAGTTCATCTATGTTTTAACTTAGATTTTTAATCGAAAACGATCCGAGTCGTGTGCTTATTGTTTAAGTATATATATGTTGAGTTGGTTTACGTTTTGGAGTGAATTTTGTTTGGAAACGAGTTGGGTTACATATAATATGTTTTCATTCGACGGTGTTAATTCGAGTTACTTTACGTTTCGATATAAATTTAGTTTTGAAATAAGTCGGGGTGATTGTAGTCTATAATTTATCACGCCACATATAGTGACACCGTATATGTTTATTTTTATGTACGTTTTGAGTTGGTTTCTTTTCGTCATAAATTTGTGTGAAGTTGCGTCAAATATAATATGTTTGTATTATACGGTATGAATACTAATTACTATAGTGACACGTGTTGGATTCTGGTGAAGTCTTACTTTTATTTCTCGTCTCTTTCTCCAATTAGGTGATAACGATTTAAATAAAGAAATTAATAATTAAATATCTAAAATATTGTTATTCTATAATTTATTAAACTTACTAATTCATAAAATTTTTATTTTATTTTATATTAAAATATAATATTATAATTTCTTAAGCTTTATTATTTATTATTTATGATTTCTTAAATATGCATAGTTTTTTTATTTCACTATAACATACGAAATCTTCATAAAAACCAATGGTTTTAAAAAATTAGATTTATTCCACCCATGTGATAAATGAAATTCTAACCTAGTTATTTATATATGAATGATTAATGTACAGTAAAACCTCTGTAAATTAATAATGTTGGGACCGAGATATTTTATTAATTTAACAAGATATTATTATATCGATAAATTAATATATTATTAATTTAAATAGTTGGTTTATATTCATGAGCAACTCTCAATTTAACGCATTGACCTTCAAAACTTCCATGTCCGTTAACTTTATCTATTTGAATAAAATAAAAACAAGGATCTTCAAAATTTTCATGTATATTCACACATTAATGAACTTGTCACTCGGAAAAGAAGCATTGCAAGCGGCAACAACTCTTCACAACTTTTTGTTGCAATACGAGAATACAGTGGTCCAACTCTTAAATGCAATTGAGAAACTTAAATATAATATGTTTGTATAGTGACACGTGTTGGCTTCTGGTGAAGTCTTACTTTTATTTCTCGTTTCTTTCTCCAATTAGGTGATAATGATTTAAATAAAAAATTAATAATTAAATATCTAAAATATTGTTATTCTATAATTTATTAAACTTACTAATTCATAAGATTTTTATTTTATTTTATATTTAATATAATATTATAATTTCTTAAGCTTTATTATTTATTATTTATGATTTCTTAAATATGCATAGTTTTTTTATTTCACTATAACATACGAAATCTTCATAAAAACCAATGGTTTTAAAAAATTAGATTTATTCCACCCATGTGATAAATGAAATTCTAACCTAGTTATTTATATATGAATGATTAATGTACAGTCTGTAAATTAATAATGTTGGGACCGAGATATTTTATTAATTTAGCGAGATATTATTATATCGATAAATTAATATATTATTAATTTAAAGAGTTGGCTTATATTCGTGAGCAACTCTCAATTTAATGCATTGACCTTCAAAATTTCCATGTTCGTTCATTTTATCTATTTGAATAAAATAAAAACAATGATCTTCAAAATTTTTATGTATATTCACACATTAATGAACTTGTCACTCGGGAAAAAAACATTGCAAGCGGCAACAACTCTTCACAACTTTTTGTTGCAATACGAGAATACAGTGGTCCAACTCTTAAATGCAATTGAGAAATTTAAAGATGAATTCAATATAAATTTGAAGTTCACAAAACACAAGTGACTATAGATTTATTTTTTACTAGGCAATCCTAGAATTTTGAAATATTTTAATAATTATTAATTTATAGTTTCGCTAGGACCAATATATTAACAATGAAATTTCAAAAAAATTATTATCTTATTATTTTATCGATTGGGGTCTAATTTTATACTGGACCCGAGTTCGGACCAGATAAATTATTAATTATATCAAAGTTATTAATTTATCAAGTATTAAATTATAGAGGTTCAACTGTATGAAATCCTTATTTTTATTAAAAATTTGGGTATTTCTTAATATTGTTTAATAGTTAAGTTTAGGTAAGTTGGATGTTAAACAATCAAACAATACTAGTGA
The DNA here is from genome assembly GCA_025506505.1 of Flaveria sonorensis. NCBI lineage: Eukaryota > Viridiplantae > Streptophyta > Magnoliopsida > Asterales > Asteraceae > Flaveria > Flaveria sonorensis. The sequence goes on from CM046431.1 coordinate 7,486,802, forward strand.
TTTGACTATTAATACTCTCAAACTTTCTTCTTTGTTGATAAAGATAGTCCACTCTAACGAAACTGTAACTTTTTCAACCCCTAATGACATGACGTCTGCTTGAAATTTATTATTTTTACTTAAATAGTGATAATTCAAAGTATGTGACTGATAATAATTTATAGGTGCAATTTCAACCAAGATATTTCTAATATTCATTATTATGCTAAAGGTAAGTCATAATTTAACGGAGAAGTTAATTCATCCACCCTTAATGATGTGACAATGACGTAACATCTACTATAATTATTTAACAACCTTGGTATTTACCTGAACATCATGTGATAAAAATAAATATTATTTATTATAAGCAAACCATGCCCTAATTTTGTTAGTTGAATGAATTTTTGGCTCGGCCCCATAATTGTTTAATCCTTCTAGTTTGATCCTCAGGGAGAACGTGGTTTGATTGCCCTTCAAGTATGTCACACTAGATGGGTGTAACCAATTTAGGAACAAAACCAAGAATTAGGTAAACATGAGTGAAGTGAACAAAATTAGGGTTTGGGATGCAACTTAATGAATAACCTTTCTCTGTTGCATGAGACACAAATAGAGCTAGGGTTGTTAGAAAAAGCCAAGTATATATCATGGTATTGGCACGACATATGTCATGTTATCAGGAACAAACATAGTTACTTCTCTGTTAGATAGTATGGATAATTATTGGTATGTATGTCATACTTTGAATTATTAAAGTATAATTATAAAAAAAGAGTTTCAAGCAAACGTCGCATCATTAACACGTCATGTGGCGCATCATCATGGAAAAATGAACTTAGTTCTTCATCAGAGTGGGATTGCCCTAGGCAAGGAGAGCGATAGTCCCGAGTGACATTGGTCAAATTACCGGAATAAACTGTTATCAATCAACATGTCATATTTGTATTATTAATATCGGATCAGTTGTTATTTGTTTTTTAAAAACGATAATCAATGAACCTATAACACAGTTAATTAAATCGGCTTTAGTTTTCAAAACAAAAATAAGTAAGATGTTAATATTATGAAATAGTGTACGACATAAAGGTTATGAATTAAATGTAGTGTTATGAATGGTAGCTTATAATGGATTGGGACCTATTATACATCCCCACTATTCTTGATTTTTATTGATATCTTTTTAGCCTATGTGTTTATTTTAAAATGCCGTAAGTTGCATATTGTGTAGTGTCAAGGTCTTGGTAATCAATTCTGTCAGTGAATGTTGATGGATCCTATGTGTGAGAAGTAATAATGAATGCTAATCATTTGATGGTCAAATAAACTATTGCCAAAAGCATGTTAAAATGACAAATGAAGGAATAGAACTTAACCGTAAATCCAGTTCATAATAATTTGGTCGACTTAACCGTAAAATGCAGTTCATAATAATTTGGTTCGCATGCAAACACACATTTACCATGTCACAATTAGCAATAATCTAACCCTAGATTAACAAAATACTATGGATGGATAGAAGACACCAAATATTAAACAGGTATTTTTGAAATAAAGTCGGATTATAAAAATTAAGAATGTGGAAATAGGAATACGTTTTACAATCAAAATCAGATCTAAGGCAAAGAAAAACAACATGCTAAATAATCGATTTTGCAGTTTCATGGGATATTAGGGGCATCGAATTGCGATGATGATGGAAAAGGGTTTTGCAGTTACCAAAGGCGATTGTTATGCCATTGCGAGTAGAAGATATAGGCGAAGCAACGGCAGTGCAAGCACCTCAACAACCGCCCTCCACCCCACTCAGCAACATCTCCTGAAAACCGGTCCGTCAACCGGGAAACTCCAACAAATGGAATGGAACGGCGGATCAGAGACAACCCTAAAAGAGATCGACCACCATCGCCACCATCAACCTCGGATAGAGGATCTTGCTTGACCGGAGAAGACATAAGTCGACAGAGAGATTCAGCATAGAAGCCGTAAAGGCGAATGCCCTCAGCCGGCGGTAACCTCCAAACCCACACAACCATCGTCGATGACCTGAAGGTCGGAAAAAGGGTTGCCTGCAAAATACAAATGAAGCACAGGTTACCTGAATAAGAGATGACATGTGTCTTGAAGAAGATAATGAATAGAGGACGCGTGGATAGAAATAAAGCCACGTATAAGCACACTGGAAATTCTAGAAATACCCTCAAAGCTAGTGTTCATCAGATTGTTTTTTTTTCATATATAGGATAATTAGGTATCCGATCAAATGGACGACCGAATATTTATGTACATCTACACAGACGGATTTTCATTAGTTAAGATATATAATGTGTTTTGTGTGTATTTATGTATGATGGTAAATAAATAAATAAACACACAAAAATTTCCATATTAAAAAAGTATATCGTATAGAACAATAAATTTAAAATAAATATAATATACATATTAAAAAAGTATATCGTATATGTTTCCTTATTTTGTGTAACTTTCATACACACAAATACATATTCGTAACAAACAGGCTTATAAGAATAATTCTCGACACACTTTAACGAATATACACACATGTAAATGAGCAAATGAGATGTTTTGTGTACATTCATGTCACTAGATAAACATGAGATTGTATTTATTATATTTCTTTATGTGAAAAGTAAATAAGATAAATAAAATCACTATGTATTGAACTATTTAAGAACATTTCACCGAAAGTAAGGTTTATTTACAATCCTAAATAAAGTGAACTTTTTTATAGGTATTATGTTTTTTATCTGCTGAAAATTAAAGCATGGTCCTTAAAGGTGTCCTTAAAAAGGGTAAAGAGTAACAAAGTGTCCCAAGAAGGCACCCATATTGGACCTTTCATTTGGAGCTTTTGTGTTGAAATCTTGGAAGTGAGTGAGAAAAATAGTTAGTAGTAATGCCTCTGCCCATATTGTACCATCACCAACTACACATTCAAATCAAAGTGCGTTATTCAAATCACTCAATCCTCTTCCTAAAATACCAAATCATACTTGGGTTATTTGGAGATTTTGTGCATAAAAATTATACATGTGTGTTAGAGCATTCACACTAATTTTCTTATTTTTATTCTCATTTCTATATTTACATTAAAAACATTATATTTTTATTATTTTTTTTAATTAAATAATATTTTTTTATATCTTTATTATTATTATTTTTCTTACCTCCACTCACAACCATTTTTAAAAATATTAAAAAATTTATGAGGGTTGTATAATGTTACAATCATATCATTTTATATGATTCCACTACCTCTTTAAGAGCATCTTTGATAGATGTTTTTCACACTTTAAAAACAGTCACATGAACATCTATTTAGAACATTCATATTAGCTTTTTCATCCTCATCCTCATATTTACATTAAAAACATTATTTTTTTACTTTCTTTCTTAATTAAATAATATTTTTTTATATCTTTGTTATTATATTTTTTCTCACCTCCTCTCACATTTATTTTTAAAATATTAAAATATTTATAGAGTTGTACCGTGTTTTTTCAAATATGAAGAATCACGGTATAATCCCCATAAATTTTATCTCTCATTCACTCACAACCACTCACAACCATTCCCATAATATAAAACATATACTCACATTAATATGAAACACCTACTGTGAATGCTTTTAGTTTGTCAGTGAGTGTTTATGAGACAATAATTCTTCCTCAAGAACGAGCCCCATGTATTATATATATGAATATATTAAAAATAGAAAAAAAAAATTAATGGTTAAAAATAAAAAGTTGATGATGATTTGACAATTCTTGAGTTTTTTTATTGGAGCGATTTTTAAAAAATTTAAATAATATATGTTTTTCTGACGTGTGACGTGTCGCTCACTAGACATTTTTTTAATTGTTTTTAGAACTTTCTAACACCATAAAATCTCACCACCACCCTCAAAACAAACACAAATCAAAATGCACACAATAGTCAAACTCACCCTCTACTGCTACTTCTTCTTCTTTCTGTCATCCGTCACTGTAACTTCTTCTTCTTCTTCTTCATCTTCATCTTCTTCAGTTGACATTACCCCACCGGAAACCACCACCATCGCCGCCGCACACGGCGGCGCCACCTCAAAACCACCACATTCCTCCACCAAATCACACCCTTTTTCCCCCAAATCTTCAATAATTCGCTACTGGAACACCCAAATCAGCAACAATCTCCCAATCCCATTGTTTCTCCTCAACAAAGCATCCCCACTTTCACCCCTCGAATCCAATTTATTTACAAAACTAGCCTCCACCCACACTCTCTCATCTCACCTCACCTCCTTCTGCACCTCCGCCGAAATATTCTGCTTCACCGCCACCACCGCCACCACCACCACCACCACCACCGTCAACTCTGGCGACAATAAAGACTCCAACTTTGCGGTTTACGACGGCAAACGCTTCTCCAACTACGGTGGCTCCGCCACCGGCGGCGGCGATAGCTTCAAAAACTACTCGGAGTCGTCGGAAAACACCAACTTCGTCGCCAGTGGATTCTTGAAATACGGCGGCGCAGCCACCGGCCGGCGTCAAAGCTTCACCTCCTACGCCACCGATGCCAACGTCGCCACCGCCAATTTCACCTCCTACGCCGCCGCTGCCACCGGCGGCGACGGTGACTTCACGGCGTACATGACCGGCGTTAACGTGCCGGACCTCCGGTTTACGTCATACTCCGGCGACGGTAACAACCACCCATTGTCGTTCAAGAGCTATGTGGAGGATACAAACTCCGGCAGCCAGCAGTTCACCACCTACGGCAAGAACAGCGACGGTGCTCCGGTGGGGTTCACCGGCTACGGCGACGGTTCGAATGTGGTGGGGTCTATGTTTTCGCATTATGGTGAGATGGCTAATGGCGGGAATGATAGTTTTAAATCTTATGCGTCGGGCGCGAACAACCCGAAAAGCGAGTTTAAAGCGTATGGGGGTGGTGGTGGGAATGGTGGGTCGGATACGTTTGTGAGGTACCGTGACGGAGCGAACTCTGGTAGTGACGGTTTTGTGTCGTATGGTAGGAAGTCGGATTCGGGGAAGACGAGGTTTGTGGATTATGGGAGGAGTTTTAACCCGGGGTCTGATTCGTTTAGAGACTATGGTAAAGGGTCCACGGGTCGAAGTACTGGTTTTAGTGTATATGGTTTGAATAGTACGTTTAAAGAGTATGCGAAAACCGGTGTTACGTTTGGGCAATACACAAAGCCGGGGTCGAAAGAAGGGTTAGTGAAGGTTGGTGGTGGTTTAGTAAATAAATGGGTTGAACCGGGCAAGTTCTTTAGAGAGAAGATGTTAAAGAAAGGGACGATTATGATTATCCCTGATATTGTTGACAAAAGCCCTAAACGGTCCTTTTTGCCTAGAGCCATCACGTCGAAACTACCATTTGCGAGTGACAAACTATCCGACGTGAAGGAAGTTTTTCGGGCTCAGGACCGCTCTGTTCTTGAGCGTGTGTTGACTAACGCGCTCTTAGAATGTGAGCGAGAACCAAGCCCGGGTGAGACCAAGCGGTGTGTAGGCTCGATAGAGGACATGATCGATTTCGCTGTTTCGGTTTTGGGTCATGATGTGATGGTTAGGACCACCGAAAGTGTTAGAGGGTCAAAGAAGAAGGTGATGATCGGTGAAGTCGAAGGGATCAACGGTGGAAAACTCACGAAGTCAGTGTCATGCCATCAAAGCCTTTACCCATACCTACTATATTATTGTCACTCTGTCCCGAAAGTAAGGGTGTATGTGGCGGAGATACTTGACGTGTCTAGTATGACAAGAATAAATACGGGTATTGCCATATGTCATATAGATACGTCATCATGGAGCCCAGGGCATGGAGCTTTCATGGCACTTGGATCGGGTCCGGGTCGCATTGAAGTTTGCCATTGGATATTTGAGAATGACATGATGTGGACCACCAAGGATTAAAGACCGAATTGTGTGTTTTTTCATTCATAGTCATAAATTCATATTAATGTTATTGTGTTGAGATTTCAGAACTTCGTTGTCAGTCTGAGGATTCTAAAATAAACGTTATTTTAATAATATTTTTATATTTTTATTAAATAAAACTGATGGTAAGCTATTCAATATGTTAAAATGAAAACAAGAAAAAAGAGTCATTGGATATTGTTTGCGTAACGATTATTATGATGCATTATAGATGATTCTTACAATACCCGCAATGAAATGCTCACGGATAGACTAGTGAAAGTGGTCTAACATCCTTGAGACGAATTTAACATTATATAGCTTCATCAATAATGAGAAGGGGGTCGTCCTTTCGTGCAAATGACCAAGGATGTATTTTAACAGAGTCTCACTCTTTTAAATTGCTCACGATCTTATTATTAAATACAATTAACTTTATATACATGTATGGATAATTGTATGGTTAAATGACTAGATAGGCTTATTTATAAATAATATTGATAATTGAAATATTATACGATACAACATCCTCTTGCTCTTATACGAAAAGAATGTTCTAAAATAGGTCCAATCACAAACTGTAGAAAAAACAAGTGCATGCTTGAAGCAACCATGGCATGAGTGCATTCAGGCAAATGATCTTGTATTGTCCTTTTGTGGGCAAGCATGCTAACCAAGTGGTACCACTACACCACACACTAACTTTACTTTCCTATCATCCCATGACTCTGAGTGTCAACTTGACTTGGTTTTTGTGTCGAATGAACCGATATGAGATGTGCGTCTTCGACAGTAAGTATGCTTTCACTAGTCGTGTGGAACTTGAGTGTTAATCAAACTTGTTTCTTTTAGTTATGGGATGTTTAAAACACCCAATGTGGATACTATTGTATTGATAATGAATTATATGAGACATGAGTAATGTTTGAAAATATCAACAAAAATATGCAATATGAATAGTAATTCATATATGATAGATTATAGCGTCACATTTTAGATAAAAGTAAACGTGTAAGGAAGTATTTGTAAGTTTTTTTAGACGTTTTATTTCAAAATTAGTAATATGCGATATGTAAATGGTACGTGAAACTAAATAAACAAAATGTTGGCAGATTACTTTGATTAAGCACAACCTTCACTCTAGCCATCCAGGGGCGAACATAGCATGAACCCACCGGAGTCTCCGGAATACGATGAATTTTCACCCGTATATGGAAATTTTCAGCATATATGAGTTTTCCAAGTGAGAATAATATTTTTATGGGACAATAACTCCTTAGTTATAAAAAATTATATATATAAACCCAAAATTTGAAAAATAGCTGATAATTTAATCAATTAAATAACTAAAAATGCTCACTACTAAATACTTAATACCCATAAAACCCAGCATTTACATTTGATGAAGCATGTCTTGGGAGTTACTAACAAATTGCTTGAAGCTCTTCAAAGAAAGAATCAAAATATATATTAAATGCAACTGGGATGATTAAATTAACCGAAAAAGAATTACAAATGTATTGACTTAAAGGTTTTGACTCACTTTTGGAAGATTTCATATTTTTTGTGACAAATATGAGATTGAAATGGTAAACATGGATGATGAATATGTTAACTTAAATATCAGAGAAGGAAGACTAACATCAACAACTGTCATCGCTATGAGGTTAATAACTTCAACATTGTTTTTCGATATGCAAATTCAAAAGCTTGAAAAACGTTTTAATGATCGAGATAACCACTGAATTGCTTACATGTATAAGTTCTTTGAGCCAGTGCTATAAATTTAATGCCTTTGATACACCGAACTTGTTTAAGTTGCCCGAGATGCATCCATATGATTTGTTATTATGAAAAAGACAAATAGAGTATCACTAATTTTAAGAAGGTGAAAACAAGAAAACAAATTAACTTTCCGTTTATCTACTATTTACTAAAGTTATCATTAATTTTTATCGATTGCAACATCAAGTGTTAAAAGAAAAATATTCTTCAATGAAACACGTGAAAACAAAATTGCATGATTAGATGGGGGACTGATACATGAACTGATTCTTGCTTTTATTACATTAAAAAATAGTTTTTCAAAAAGTTTCAGTCAAAGATGTAATGTAACGTTTTACAACAATTGATATTTGTATGGAACAACTATAAAATGTTTTATTTTTAAGTTGTAAAGGCCATCATTTTAATATTATGTGTTTTTTTTTTACATTCTTATGATAATGTTTTTATTATTGTATCGTATTTTTAATACATAACCAATTTGACCCAACTGAACTGACTCGAATTAAAGATTTTATGTCTGATTCTATAAACTTGAAGCATAAGAAAAATAATAACTCAACAAGAATAAATTATTGAATCCGTCAGTGTATATACCCAACTCAGTCTCTTGATTTGTGGTTTCCTAAAACCATTATTACCTAAAATATTATCAAGATCGACCAAACAAAACCTTAAGCATCCCTAAATTACCGGCAAAGAAACAGAACTATACTTTCTTTGACTTTTTCATGCCTTATAAAGGTGGTGATATATTCAAAAGCAATGGCTAGAACATATTTAATTCAACCATGCATGTTGAATGGTCACTTAAAAACCAATGAAGAAATGATTGGAACAAGAAAACAAAGAAGAGGCGGGAATGGAAGAGCCATCATAACACCCTTCCAAAACATAACAAACAAAATATTATTGTGTGTCATAGATGTCAAACTCAAAACAAACATCTCGTTAACTTATATACATCAAATTAACATACAACAAGTTCACTAAACTTCACATGCATACATACAAACATAGATACATAAATTGTTGTTATATATTTTAAGTCTGTACATTCGTAAGTTCGTGCATTATATAAACATATGTAAAAATACATATGCATTAGATAAGACATTATATATTTATATGCTTATGTATCTACAAAAGTACATACACAAATTCATGTAAACCTAAATGTTTTGTCCATGCCAAGAAACTTACATCAAAGAGTCGTGATAAGTGATGATTAAGAGGAGATTCTCCATGTATACATATAATTGCACAACGTTTTGTTTTCTTTTCGTAAATAACATTATTTATACATAATACACATAATTATAAATATTGTAACTTTTATAGTAAATAATAATCCCAATCATTTGTGATATAATAATGTTGTTTGTGTTGATATGTATAAGTCACATTTAAACATGTATGTTGGTATAGTTTGTTCAATGTATGACCTATAAGATTATTTTTCATAAGCAATGATATTATATATTTAGTGTGTGTTAACATAAAAGTTAAAACCACTAAGAAATATAAAAATAATAACACTTCAACCACATGTTATAGCACAATAATATCTTAATATAAATTCTATACTATTTCACAGAATATCTAGTACTAAATATTTAAAATGACTGAATGTTTCATTTTGAGACGCAATTTAACATAAGTGTTAACTATTAGTCCATTATAATAATTCTTAACATGAGTAATAACAAAGTAATTAAAAATAATGATTACTAATTGCCATAAAATTTAAAATAAAATTGAAATAAAGATTAGTATGCCCTAGTTCATGTGCTTATGTTCTTTCACACTCTTTTAACGTGTGTTCTTATTAGTATGGCTCATATGTCATTTATATACTTTACACATTATCATATTTGCACATGGTGATCATGTCGAGACGATTTTAGTTAGTGTCCCCTATTTGGTGGATAGACCCATCACTTCACTTTTGGGCACGAGTCAAAGGGTTCTATTTATACAACAAATTAACTATATACATGATAAGGTTTAAATAAAAACCATGTGTTATTGCAAGAATTTGTTAAAAGCTATCAAAACAAAAAAAAAAATTATTATTTGTTTGTTGAAATAATATTATTGCATGTATAAGAAATTATGGTTCTTCATGTATATTAATAGGTGTAAAAAAGTTAACACATATGTAAATTTTACTAAAAAGAACATATATTTAAAGTTTTAAGTAAAACTAAAACCAGTGTTAATTTTTTTATATTTGTGAATTTACTTATATATATAAAAGATCATAATCTTTTATATTTATAACAATGTTATTCCATCCAAAAAGAGTATATAGAGATATAAAAATAAGAAATAAGAAATAAGAAATAAGACGCGAGAGATATTTAAAAGTTAAAACAAAATGTAAAAAAACATGATTTTTAGTCAAACTCTAGCAAGAATGCTTAAATTTTTTGTTTGTATATTGGAAACACCAAACCACAGAATCACATACGTCTTCGCCTCTTCGGCATGGCTTTCCCGTCTTTCTTCAGGATTTTGGTGATCGGTGTTGGTACGTGCTTACTTTTTCAGGATTTTGTTGTTTGGTTCTTAGAATCAATAGTTAAATATTAGGTTTCCATTGATTTTGGGGATTGAGTTGATTGCATTGCATGTGTTCCTAAGCTTCTTCTATCAATACCGCCACCTATGTGTTTATTGGGTTTAAGTTGCGGAGTTTACTTTGTTGTTTTTGTCGTTTTCTAATTTGCAGTTATTAATTGATCGAGTCTTAGGTTTGATCTAGTCTTTCCCAATTGTTCGGTAGTTAGTTGATGAACGTTGGAGTCTTGGGTGGGTCGTTTTGTAATGGCTATATAAGCCTGCTTAATTCTCTATATTGATTATCAGTTGTGAGATTATTTGTGTGATTACACCATTTGTGATTCAACATTTGGTATCAGAGTGAAATCAGATCAAATTGAGTGTTTCCTGTGAGGAATTGAGAGTGAACTTCAATGGCAGATGAAACAGTGCAGTTTCAAAGTACCAGTGTTCCAAAATTCGACGGTGATTACGACCATTGGAGCATGGTCATGGAGAGGCTACTCCGATCGAAGGAATATTGGCGAGTCGTGGAGGACGGGTATACAGTGATTAGACCGGGAGAACAAGCTACAGCACGCAGCAGAAAAACTTTGAAGAAAATAAATTAAAGGATCTGAAAGCCTGCAACTACCTATTCCAATCGATAGACAAATCGATTCTCAAAACCATGACAGAGAAGAACACAGCCAAGCAGATTTGGGATGCCATGAAATTGAAGTATCAAGGAAACACCAGGGTGAAGAGAGCTCAACTGCAGAGACTTAGAAGGGATTTTGAGCTCCTGGAGATGAAGATTGGAGAAAGTATCACCGATTATCTGGGTCGAGTAATGACCATCGCAAATGGTATGCGGAATGCAGGCGATACTATGACCGATGTCACAATTGTTGAAAATGTCCTCAGAACGCTAACTGAGAACTTCAACTTTGTGGTATGTGCTATTGAAGAAACCAAAGATCTAGACAAGATGTCTATAGATGAATTACAAAGTTCCTTGTTGATACATGAACGAAAGATAAGAAGGAAGAGCAATGAAGAGGAGGTCCTCAAGGCTGAGTCAAATCAAAGTACCGATAAAGGAAGAGGCAGAGGTCGGGGCTCTTCAACCAGGGGTAGAGGAAGAGGTCGTGGAAGACCCCAATCAGATAATTACCAATCACAATTCGACAAGTCCAACATTGAGTGTTACAAATGTCATCAATTTGGGCATTTCCAATACGAGTATCCAACTGAGGGAAGGGCAACAAACTACACCGAGTATGAAGAGAATGAAGAGCTTGTTCTTATGGCTTCAGTTGACTTGGAGGGATATGAAGCAGAAACGCATGCCTTGATGACTCAGAGAGAAGAAGAAGGAAAGCAAGAAGGTAAAGGTATATGGTTCTTAGATTCTGCATGCTCTAACCATATGACCGGATCAAGACAATGGTTCATTGATTTGGAAGAGTCATATCAACACAAAGTAAAGCTGGGAAATGATCATAGGCTAGAAGTTAATGGTCGAGGAAATGTGAGGTTGCACATTAACGGATATGCTCGGGTTATCACTTGTGTTTACTACGTTCCCATGCTCACATCAAATCTTATCAGCCTTGGTCAATTACAAGACAAAGGTGTGACCTTTGTAATACAAGGAGGAGTGTGTAAAGCCTTCCATGCTATTAGAGGGGAGTTTCTGTCAGCCACCATGTCCAAGAACAGGATGTTTCCCATATATGCTATAACAATTGTGGAGCAGTCGAAGTGCTTACAAGTCCTTGAGGGCTCTAAAATGCAACTATGGCACAGGAGATACGGTCATGTAAACCACAAGGCGATTAGGTCAATGGTCTACAAGAAGATGGTGAAGGGGCTACCCCGAACTGCTGTCAAACATGCTCTTTGTGAGACATGTGCACTCGGAAAGCAACACAGAGAAGCATTTCCCAAGAAAAGCAACTGGCATGCCAGCGAGAAGTTACAGCTGATTCATACTGATATATGTTGACCTATCACTCCCTCTTCTACAAGTGGAAAAAGGTCATTCTTGTATTTGTAGATGATTACTCTAGAAAGACATGAGCGTATTTCTTGTCTCACAAGAGTGAAGGTTTTCTTGCTTTCAAGTCTTTCAAGTTACTTGTAGAAAATGAAACTGGGTTAAAGATTAAATGTTTGAGAAGTGATAAGGGAGGGGAATTCACTTCAACCCAGTTTAATGACTATTGTGAGAATGAAGGAATTAAAAGGCAGTTAACAGCTGCCTATACCCCTCAGCAAAATGGGATCGCTGAGAGAAAGAACAGGACCTTGATGAACATGATTAGATGCCTGCTCAGTGACACCAAAATGCCTAAGCAATTTTGGGCAGAAGCCACAAGATGGGCATGTCACATCCTTAATAAATGTATGAGCAGGAGCCTTGATAATTTAGTACCTGAAGAAGCTTGGTCAGGATAGAAGCCCAATGTTGAACACCCTTCAGGGTATTTGGTTGTGTGAGTTATGCCCATGTACCTGCACAACTAAGAACAAAACTGGATGAAAGAAGCTTGAAGTGTGTGTTCTTGGGAGTAAGTCAAGAGTCCAAAGCCTATAGGCTGTATGAACCTAAGAGCAAGAAGATAGTGATTAGCAGGGATGTGCAATTGATGAAGCTGCCTCGTGGGACTGGGAAAAAGATAGTGGAAATATCGAAGAACTGATGGTAGAAGGAGAGGAAGTTACTCAAGCAAAAGAACCCATGAAGGAAGAACAAATAAATACACCTTCTCCTAACAATCCAAACACACCAGCACAAAACTCCCAGCAAGTATCTAGCTCTGAAATGCCCTCAGAAACAATCAGTTCACAGCTGCAGGGTCAAACAAATGCACCGACAAGTAATGTTCCTATGGAACATGAGGGACCCTCAACCAGAACTAGGAACCCACCTTCCTGGATGGAAGATTACTATACGGGTTCAAATTTGTTTGAAGAAGAAGAGGCTGGTTGCACAATGTTCAGTTGCTTTGATGATCCTTCAACTTATGAGGAAGCTTGTGGAGACCCAAAATGGATAAAGGCCATGAAAGTAGAGATGGAGGCAATAGAAAAGAACAACACGTGGGAACTAGTTGATCTACCAGCAAATTTTAAGGCTATTGGTGTTAAGTGGTTCTTTAAGACAAAATTAAATGAAAAGGGGGAGGTAGAAAAGTATAAGGCTAGACTTGTTGTCAAGGGGTATGCACAAAAGGAAGGAATTGATTATGGGGAGGAGGTATTTGCTCTGGTAGCTCATTGGGATACTATCAGAACACTACTAGCTATTGCTGCAAAGAGAAAGTGGATTATATATCAATTGGACGTGAAGAGTGCATTCTTACTTGGTGAATTGAAAGAAGTTGTTCATGTGGAGCAGCCTAAAGGGTTCATCAAGAAGGGGAATGAGTCAAAGGTGTATAGGCTGAAGAAGGCTCTGTATGGCTTGAAACAGACTCCTAGAGCTTGGTTTCATCGAATTGAAGGCTACTTAATATGACCACTCATTGTTTATCAAACAGGTAGAGAGTCATATTATTATTGTTAGCTTATATGTAGATGATCTTATCTACACTGGAGCAATCAAGCACTTTGTGAAGCATTTAAAAAATCCATGCAAAAGGAATTTGCTATGACGGATTTGGGGAAAATGAAGTACTTCCTAGGTGTTGAAGTGTTGCAAGATAATGAAGGGATTGTTGTTTATCAATCTCAGTATGCTAAATCTGTGCTTAAAAGATTTAAGATGTGGGAAGATAATAGAGTCAAAAACCCAATTGTGCCTGGAACAAAATTGGTAAAGTCAGCTTATGTACATGAGTCTCATTGGGAGCCTTATGTATCTTACAGTGACTAGACCTGACTTAATGTATGTGGTTAGTCTCTTGTCAAGATTCATTGCTAACCCAAAGCAAGAGCACTTAGAAGCTGCTAAACGAGTGCTGAGATATGTTAAACAAACTTCGGGCTTTGGTTCGAGGTACTATGCAGGAGAGAGAGGCAAATTTCTGGTGTTCACTGATAGCAATTATGCCATAGATCTAGAAGACAGAAAAAGTACTTCAGGGTATTTGTGTTTGTTAAGTGGGGCTGCTATCAGTTGGGGGTCAAGGAAGCAAGAGATAGTAACACTCTCAACTACTGAAGCAGAGTATGTTGCAGTTACTTCATGCGTGTGTCATTGTGTTTGGCTCAAAGGGTTGTTGGCAGAAATGGGAGATGCAGTTCAAGGTGCAGTTGAAGTTTGGTGTGATAACAGCTCTACTATAAAGCTATCTAAGAATCCTGTGTTGCATAGAAGAACGAAACATATTGATGTTCGCTTTCATTACTTAAGAGACTTGGTTAATGAAGAAGTGGTGAAGTTGGTATTTTGCAAATCGGATGAACAAGTAGCAGACATCATGACTAAGCCGTTGAAGTTGGATCTGTTTAAACTGATGCGATCATTGCTTGGAATCGTGGAAGTTAAACAAGAAGCTTGATGCTGTCTTGTTTAGGGAAGGAAATATTGGGTTTAAGTTGAAATAAACCGGGTTGCTTAAACCTGTGGTAAGTGAACCGGAGTTTACTTCGTTGTTTTTGTCGTTTTCTAATTTGCAGTTATTAATTGATCGAGTCTTAGGTTTGATTTAGTCTTTCCCGATTGTTCGGTAGTTAGTTGATGAACGTTAAAGTCGTGGGTCGTTTTGTAATGGCTATTTAAGCCTGCTTAATTCTCTATATTGATTATCAGTTTATGAGATTATTTGTGTGATTATACCATTTGTGATTCAACAGTGTTTACGCACTTGTAACCTGCAGTTGTTGTTTTGGTTAACAAGATGTGTTATGAAATTGTGTTTTCGTGATGTGGTCAAAAACAGATTGTAACTTGTAATTTCAAGAGTGAAGCAAGGTCAATAAAGATATGTGGGGAATGTTCATCTGTTTGTCTGGTTAGATGTAGGCTTTTTTGTAAGTTGCATTTGCTATGTCGATTTACAAGTTGTGGAATGAGGTTGTGTTTGATCATGTTAATGTTATGTGGTTAGGAACAGATTTGTAAACATGAACAGAAAGACATTTGAGCCTCGATTATTTCTTCACGCGGACTTTATATATCAGATTTAACAAAGGACATCATGTCGTCATTCCCTATTATCTTACAATCTCCGTTTGCACAGGACAGATAACTAAAGCTTGGACCTGAATGTACAGTTATTAGATTGAGATTCATGGGAGTAGATCTGACTTGATTTAATGAAACCATAACCTGATTTGGCATAGCTGTGTGTAATTGCTACACAAGCTCCTTGTATTGGTGTTCTCGCCTCTGCATGAGCACATCCTGTTTTGTATAATTCAGGTTGTGTGAATAATTTTTTAGATGGTGTATATGTGGTCCTTTTTTCCTTGTATTTCGCACGTGACTTTTGGGTTTTGTTGTTTTTAAGTTTTTGCATTGCATCAATGTTTCCCGCCTTTACAGGATGCAGACCGTTTATGTGTTTGATCATAATATGCTACCTGCACTGGAAGTGGCTTTGTATGTAATGCTCACCTTTTTATGGTTTTATATTGAAATCTGTGTCATGTTTGTTCCCTCTATCCTGCATTATCTGTCATCAATGGTGTGAACACTTGATAGCACATTGTTGTTAAGTGCGCTTCTTGGTTGTTTGGTTTTTTCTGGGTGTTTAGACTGCGGTGGTTGTTTCGTCACTTTTGACCTGGGTTGTATGCTCTGTTTTTTTATAACTAACTGATTATATTCTTGTATTCGTTTTTGCTATGCAGGATCTACTATTTACTGTTGGGAACTCTCCGTTGTATTTCCCGTATGCAGTGCTGGTACACTTTTTTAATGTGTGTTTGTGTGTTGTCATAGTGTTTTGGTGTTGTATCTTGCTATCTGACATTGTTTTTAATATTTAGCTCGCATAGTTCAGTCCTATAGATTCTTTCAGTCTGTAGCTTGCATAGAATCTTAGGCAATTTAATGTATCCTTCAATATGTTGCTGAAATTATGATTTATTTTGCAATACATGTATGCTTGGATTTTATATAAAGTAGATTTTAAGTTGAGGCAACTCATTTTTAGAGGTTGGCTAAGGTCTGAAAGAGAGAAGGTGGTCAATTTATTTCTAATTTATAAGTCCGTATGACCTGATCCATGAAGTGAGTGATTTGAAATTTCTAATTTTATTAGTTTTAGGGGGTGCTGAGTTTAGATCATTGCTTCTGATAATAGATGCAAATATGTTGGGCTTTAAACAAATATTAAACAAATACCTGATCTTACAGACATGTTAGTAATGCATATTTCACCACTACCTCAGGTCACCCCTGCTAATTGTTCATTCTGTAAAACTTGCATGTTCAAGGTCAAAACTAGCATGTGTTGACTTTCAGAAGTCAAGTTTTTGTGTAATATATACAAAATCTTTAAGGTCATACAATTAATATACATAAATCATGGTATTTTTCCTGACAAATTAAGATCACACATAATTCATTTGACTTACAAAAATCAAACCTTGGCATTTGATTTCTACAATCTAAGTTAGATGTGGCCTATTCAAGGTATTTGCTAAGAATGATTTGACTGTTGTCCTGATGTTATTTTTTAACTCAAACATAATCAACAACTAAATCAAATATAGCTAAAAAGAAAAAAAGCCAAATGTTGTCCAATGCATAAAAAGTATAAGACTCCTGATTTATTATGTAAAAAAAGAGATTAATTCCATAAAATACTTATCAGTACCGCAAAATATCATGGCATTAAATTCTTGCTCGAACAAATATTACTAGGGCTGCAAACGAACCGAACGAACATGAACAAGGCCTTGTTCGTGTTCGTTCATTAAGAAATAAACATGTTCATGAACTGTTCACGAACACTTACCGAACGAGTTTTCTTGTTCGTGTTCGTTCATTAAGGAAATGAACATGTTCGCGAACTGTTCACGAACACTTACCGAACGCAATCGAACACAAACAAAATCAAACAAAAATAAACAAATGTTCATGAACATGACGAACACAAAGAAGTCCATGAACACAAACGAATACAAATGATCACATATTTATTTTAGAAATAAAATCAGCATATTCATCACAAAATTTATAAAAAATAAACAAACATGTAACATAAATATCCAAAAACATTTGACATACTTGTCATAAAAATAACTAACACAAAAATTAAGAACATAATCGAACATATTAACGAACATAAACGAACACATTATCGAACGTTCACGAACGGACATTAACGAACATAAACGAACACATTATCGAACGTTCACGAACATAAACAAACGAACACGGCTTGTGTTTGTGTTCGTTCGTTTAACTAAACGAACGAAATTTTCTTGTTCGTGTTCGTTCATTTACTAAACGAACGAACATAAACGAACTTCCGCCGAACAGTTCACGAACTGTTCGCCGAACGTTCAGTTCGTTTGCAGCCCTAAATATTACTATAGAGTTGTTGGACTAAAATGTGTGGCATACGCCATTTGTAAATGATTAATTGATTGCTATGGGTCCAAATATGCACAAATATGGAAGATTTACTCGACTTTACATATAATATGCAAGATTACTTCTTGTCGGTCAAATATAAATTTCTTAGTTGAACTTCAGGTTAAGATCTCTAAGATTAGAAGGTTAAGAGCTCTATGATAAGAATTTTACCCTCTACCTAATCTGCTTGGAAATTGATAGTGTTTCAGTTACATCTGTTGTATTACAAAATATGGTACAAATGTTATTAAAAAGCAACTACCATAGATGCTACATATGACGTTTGCTTAGGTGATGATCTACTGACAATTATTGGTAGAAACTTACTTACCATGTTATAGACTGCTGATTCTAAATTTGCCTCGCTATCTACATCTGCAACTTATTTACATCATTAAGAAATAGCAAATTGCAGGTGAGCCGTAGCTGCATTCGACGAACGTAACATATGTCTATCTAAACTCAGGATCAGTAAAAATGCTTATCCTCACATGAATGTAAGATGCAAAATATATTTTTGCCAATGAAATAACACGATAACCTAAACAACACTTGTAATTCACTTCTGTGAATATACAGGTTCAACAAGACGGAAATGGATAACTGAGACTCAACAGGGAACAGAGACAGGAACTACATAACCACATCACCATCCTGCAAATACAAGCTTATGGTAAGTAACAGACAATGCTTAGAATAATTGTATTGCGTACTCGAATAAATCATTTTAAAACACAGGGTCAGACCTTCACAGTCAGAGCAACATGACACTCCAATAAATCATTTTAAAGCCCACAAGCAATGGCTCTGCGCACTTGATGGCAACTATAACACTCCAAGCCACATGTAAGGCGTTAATTTCTAATTGAAGTTTCACAGATTTATAGGAGACTGTAAAACAGGTTCAGATAGAACAGGGAGCATCGCTGCAACAATCTTCGACCGCGCCACCAAGTTCCTACTTGGCATTACATGTGCAGCAATGCTGACAAAACCAAAACCAAAACCAAACGAGCTGCTGCAGACAATGATTGACGAGGTAATACTACAGCTGCAGGCACAGAAACAGGTGTAGTTCGCTGCACCATCAACAGGGCAACCGCAGTAGACGAACACGAAGGACACACAACCTCAACCAGCATGTCGGTTCCAAAAACTCCCAAGGAGTTTGGAAACAAGTCATGTTGATTGTAGTCTATACTTAATCACGCCGTGTATAGCACTGCCGCAATGCGCGGCGGGTAAACAAACTAGTGAATATAAATTATAAACATGTACTCATTTAAATGTTCCATTTGAAATTAATATTTTATTATTTTAGTTTAAAATTTTCTAATATCTTTTATTATACATTTTACAGGTGTATAATATCTTTTAAATCTCAATTTTTCATAATAGGTTTATCACTTGTAAATAAATACCAAATCAAAACTCAACTTTGTTTGACATTGAAAAACTTCTAATACTTCCATCCTAAATTTTATTAGTAACTATTTAATACATCTTTTATTCAACATGTCATATACACGAGTTTTCTAGTCTAATATATTTATTTATAAAAGATTGAGACAATTTCATATACTCTCTTTAACTTGGAAAATTAATTATTTTCTCAAATATTGCTTGAGGAGTATTGGACATTACACGTAAATAAGTGTTTTGACGAAATATGAAATTTTACAGGTTCATAAGACCAAACGTAATGGGCATTAAGAGAGCGTCATAGTAGCTTAAAATGCCCTTAATATGGGTCTTATAGGGGCGTTATAGGTAAGGGAGTTTCCACCATAACGCCTAAAACTCTCAAAAATTCTCATAAATCACATAATTGAGTAAGGCATGAACAATTATCCATGTTTTTCTTTTTTGCTAAAAGAGTGAAGTTGAGTTAACGCTTATGTGTCAGAAATTACCCTTTAAGGGGCATTAACCATTATATGGTCTAATAGGATATATGTTGGTATGATATAAAACTCGCCCATTGCCAAACACATTTTCAAGCAGGAATGTTGCATAAGTGGAAATGTTCCATCTTTTTTATGGAAAGTGAAATCATGAAAGAAAGAAGTTGAAATACAACGTGTATTTTTGCTACAAAGTGTGAGAAGACACAATGAGTCAAAAAAGTCATAAAAAAATTATATCTCACAATCAAAATCGAATTTCAAAAAACTAATTCCGATCTTTTGTTCCCCTAGCCGTCCTCACTAAGAAAAAGAATAAACGAAAAATAAAAAAATAAAAAAAATTAACGTTTTTTTATTGTCATTTATGAAAATTATGTTATTATGAAAGACACAATGACGTCATTGTGTCATTATGAAAGACACAATGACGTCATCGTGTCATAAAAGACACAATGAATTTTTTTTATTTTTTTTCTGAAAGAGGACGACGAGAGGAACAGAGACTCCGAAGTACTTTTTAAAATTCGATTTAGATTGTGAGATATAATTTTTTTGTGACTTTTTAGCCTCATTGTGTCTTCTCACACTTTGTAGCAAAAATACACTTTGTAGAATAACCTAACCCATCATGAAATTAGTCAACTTTTAATATGTGATATATACATTTGTGGTTACATATAAATGAGCCACCACTGTCATAAGATATTACTTGACACAATAGCTGTGGGAACTATAGAACTACTAGGACATCCTATGAAACTATAGGAGAAGGTTATAGAGGCTAGAATTAGAAGGGAGATTCAGGTGACGAAAAACCATTTTGGCTCCATGCCTGGGCTGTCGACTATGGAAGTGATACACATTTTAAGGAGGTCAATAGAAAAATATAGGGGGGGGGGGGGGGAGAAAAAAGATCCGCATATGGTGTTCATGACTCGAAAAAGGCATATGATAATGTGTCGCGTAGACTGATTCCTACAGGCTCTAGGGCTTCCTTGTAAATATATAGACATAATAAAAGATATATATGAAAGGACTCAAACAATACTTTGTGCATCGGTAAGAGATACAAAGTCTTAATCTTTTATGTAGAGGTGGGTCTCCACCAAGGGTCTGCGTTGAGTTCATTCTTTTTTGTAGTAGTCTTGGATGAACTATACGTCAAGGTCCATGCAAGGGATAATTTTGTGGTGTATGCTTTTTGCTGATGATGTAGTTTTACTTGATGACAATAAAAGGGCCCTTAATGTGCAGTTAGAGGAATATTGAGTGACTTTAGGGGGCAAAGGGCTGAAGATCAGCCGCTCAAAGACTGAGTATCTTTATTGCAATTTTAGTGGAGTTAGCTACCAGGATGAGTCAAAGATCATCATTGACGGACAAATGGTGCCACGAGCAACTAAGGTCAAGTATCTAGGATCGTATGTGTAGGGAAATGGAGAGACTGATGCCAACATTGCACATCAAATTTAGGTAGGTTGGGGTAGGTATAGGGCAGCCTCAAGGGTGTTGTGTGACAGGAACTTCCCAACTAGTGTTAAAAGGAAATTCTATGGAGTTGTAGTTCGACCGGCTATGCTATATGGAACAGAATGTTAGGCAATCACACAAAATTCTATGAGTTTTGTGTGAGGATGTTGAGGTGGATGTGTGGTAATATAATGTTAGACCGGATAGGAAATGAGGTTTTTTAGACGTAGGTTAGGAGTAGCTAGTATAGTGAATAAGAGTATGGAGGAGAGATTAAGATGGTTTAGAGATGTGAATATGAGACAAATGACAAAAATGGTTAGAGAAGTCGAGAGCCTAAATGTTGAGGGGCGGTGGAGTAGAGGTTGACCTAAAAGGAGTTGGGATGAAAAGATTAGACATGATATATCAGAGTGGCATCTCTCAGAGGATATGGTCCAAGATAAGAGTATGTGGATACATAGGATTAAGGTTAAAGACGTTTAGGGGAGGGTTTTTAAGACATCTTATATAAATATTAGTTGATCACCTTTGTGTTACTCCTGGTTACTTACTATCACTTGTTTAGTGTCATGATTTGGGTCTTCTACTTCATCGTATATGGCAGCGAGTTGTGTGCTTTTGTGGTGTCAATTGTATATGGATTGGTTACTGATCCTCGTTTATTCTACATCATTATATGTGTTTTCTTTACTTTACAATGATTTCCTGATATGTGCTACACTATCGATTACTACAGGTGTTAGCTTATTGTATCTCTTGTATTTTGATTGCTTGTCAAACATTGTGTGTGCGTTGTATGATGATTGTGATCATATTGATGAGTTGAAGTCAAGGGTCTTGCTGGAAGCAGTCTCTCTATCTTTTAGGGTAAAAGTAAGGCTTTCTTATATCTTACCATGCCAGACCCTGTCAGTATCTCAGCTATGGATGGAAAATACTGAGTATTATTATGGTTATGATTATGAATGGTTGTGTTACTGTGTATGAGGTTCAACTAGTGTAATACATGAAATGCTACTTGAATTTTGTCGCACGTGAAATAAAGATTAGAAAGTCAATTACAAATGGTGCTTACACCTCATATTATCTTCTTAGAAAGTTAGTTAAAACCAAATATTAAATTACAATAACTAATGATGGAAATAGTATACTATGTAAGAGAGGTTCAATATTTGTACATATTGTATCACGATCATATGTTGTAACTCTCATACTCCAACTTTATATGACATTCAGGGAGGACAAAATGTACATGGGGAAGGATCAGTCCCATCGGGAATACTGCCCCTTGCCCCTCAGTCTCGACAAAAATGAGTCTCAATCACCCTTGAACGCCCTAGCCTTTACACTTTTCCGCATCAAAATCTTACATTCTTTATGTCTCTTTCAAAGATCAGTCACTATTTCTTGTGGAACGTCTTTCAATTCCCACCCGCTCCAATGGGTATCAAGTTCCGATAACAATCCAACGTTCAACAACGAGATGTTTCATATGAAAAAGGATTATTCTACAAATTATTGGTGATATGGAAATGAATTTTGACTATTTTCAAATAGGTTATGATATAAGATGGAGGAGGAGTTTTACAATGGTTAGAAGTGCATGCCAACTATACAAAAAACTAGCATAGGAGAATACTCTTGACACTCTTGATGAGTACTTGCAAATTTCCCAAAGAACTTTACCCAAAAGTTTGCAGTATTTTGACGACGGTGACGTTCAGTTGTACGAAAAAGAATTTCAACACAGACCAACCTACAACAAAATTCAACATTTATATATAGCACATGAGGACATACATGGATTTCTAGGGATGCTATGGAGCATACTAGATTTGAAGGAAGTGACCAACTGATTGGAAGGGGCATACTTGAATCCCTAACGTTTAAAAACCTTATTTTACCATTCTGACTTTTTATTTTTGTCTCTATTTGAGTCCAGACATGGTGGACATCAAATGGTGTTGGCTAGGTGTGGTGGACGGTGGTGACTAGGTAGTTGTTTAAAAAACGTGAGTGAAAAAGAGATGGTTGTATGGATTAGGGTTAATTATTGCTGGACAAGGCTGGTGACCAGGAAGGGTATACTTATCATATAACAGTAAGTTAACAGATATATCTAACGGTGTTACTATTTTGGACTCAATAGAAACAAAAATAAAAAGTCAGGGAGCAAAATGAGATTTTTAAACATCAAGGATTCAACTAGTTAATATTTTGCAAACGTTAAAGATGCAAATAGTAATTTACTCTACATATTAAATTTAAATAAAAAGTTGAATTTAATTTAATTAATTAATTAGGAAAAGGTTTTGAGGGAGTTCAAGAAGTTTATTCCCACCTGTTTGGGGAGTTTGGATGGTGTTGGGAGAAGGCTAACCTCAAGCTTAACTTACAGAAGAAAAGGAATTTAAGGAAAATAATAGGTAACTTCCACCGTTCATCCCTTATGTAGACTTGTTTTATATTTCGAATATCTTTTAACAATGTATTACAATCGCCTAATGAGCTTAATTCGGTGTATTGACCTTCAAAAGTTACTTTTTTTTAAACGGCTGGTTAGTGGTTAGTTGTTAGTATCATCAAGTTAGTAATATTCGTCAATGCCGAGGTTTGAACCTTAGACATCCAAGAGAGTAAAACCTCCCACATCCCCTTGACCACCAACCAAAAGATCATTGGCAAAACATGTCTAGAACAGGAGACGTCATGGATGGGATGAAGAAAGTCTACCACTTGATCTAAATTGCATTTTGTTCAAAAGCTACTTAAATTCATGATGCATAACTAAAAGTGTGTATATCTACAAACCTACAATTATATATCAAATTACATATATTATTTATTATTATCGCATTATGTATATAATAACATGTCATTAAATATAGAATCTAATGCTGTTAAAAAAAAGAATCTAATCAAAATTAAATGTTTGATGCTTCGTCAATCTAATGCTGTTAAAAAAAAGAATCTAAGCTTGCCAAATATAACTCTTTTTTCAAATTATCAACTTGATTAGATTTTAAATTGATTTAAGGTGATGTATCATAAAGTAGGCAAGAAGTCGCTATCTGTTTCAGATACTACATGCCTATCCATTTACCTTCTATGTTCTAGTACACTTCAGTCTCCATATCATCTTTTTCCCAACATAATTGCTTCAAAACGAATTACTCTTCGTATTATTTAAGGAAATAACTTTTAAAACACGTCATGGAGATTGATTTGTTTGTGCTGAGTTAGAATGTTTTAGTCATCCGTATTGTTTGTGCCGAGTTAAGGGGTTATGTTAAAGTACCTCGCTAGCGTACCCCTCCTTTTATGACACGTTTTTAACATCAAATGTACGACCCGCTTCGGATAATAGATATTATCTTAATCGGCCCCGTCACCATGTGGCACAGATCATCATGTGGCCTCTCTCATACGGGTGAAAAAGCCACCTCATATGACCCAGATCATCATGTGGGTGGCCTGTATAAGGTGTCAACAGTGCGTAATTGCGTATATAGCGAGTGCTATGTATAGAAATCCCAGAAATAGTGGTTTAGTTGCTGACAATGGTTATATACATGTCTTGACAAGAAAATGATGTTGCTTGGTCAACATCACCACCAATTCAAGTTGCTTTCAGATGATACATATAAGTTTACAAGTGATGAGCAAAAATACTTAAAAAAATATTATATGATATATTGTTTTGCCCACCAAACTTGCTTACCCTTCTTCATATCTACATTCAAAATTTTGAACAGACTGCCATTCATTATGAAATTTTCTGGTAGATTGGGAATCAAGATCATCATGGTGCTAGATATTGCGACTTCTGTGGCGTTATTGCTTGTGGGTATTGCTGTTTTGATCACAATTCATGTGTGTATAGCTGGGAGAACATTTATAATGACTCAAGAAAGCAATGGGAGTGGTACTATGGTGCAAAGAAGTAGTACCATGTCCGAAGATGATATAAAGAAGCTGCCATCGTACGACTACAAATTGGATCAAGATGATGATGATGGTGGTGAGGAGGTGAAAAGAGTTGAGTGTGCGGTGTTTTGGAGGTCTTTAAGGGTGGTGATAGATGCAGATTATTGCCAAATTGTAGGCATAGTTTTCATGCTAATTGTATTGATTCATGGCTAATCAAGACTGCTGCTTGTCCAATTTGTAGAACTTGTGTTGATTTGGGGAGAAGTTGTGGAGCGAGAAGTAGTTTTCCGGGTGATGTTTGTTTAGAGTTGACTTAGAAAAGAAGCAGGTCAAACTTAGAAAGACTTGTGATGGTTTCATGTCAAATGAAAGCTTATTGAACAGGTTATATTGGTTCTTTGGTAAGTTTTATTATTCTAGCACTCCCTATATATTATAAATAGTTACTGGCATAAGGACTATCGTTTGTTCTAGATTAGATGTTATGAAACGGAAATAAGTTGATTTAACTAGTCATTCATTAATTCAAGATATAGTATTACCTTACACATACGAAAATATTGCTAGTCTTGCAGATTTCATTCACTTTTTCTCAGTGTTGTCTTCGAGTTCTCTCCTCAGCTGCAGAGAGAAGTCATCGTTTACATCATCATCATCCCAGTCGTCTTCCCACTGCTGGGTTACTTCTTTCCCTTCTTCCTTGACTTCCCACTCTGCAACATATTTGTCATCATGATTGATAAATATAACATAACTTTAAGATATATGCAAGAATTAATGATAACAGATTAAAAGATTTACAAATGATCGCATGCATGCTACCCTCATAACCCAAAACCAATAAAAGCAAACGTGCAAGCACATAATTCTCTTGTGACAAATTCTTCTTAGGATTAGGGTTACACATAATCAACACAAGGTCGATGGTGCTTTCCTTCAATGTATTCGAGGTACAGAGATTCTCAGGCAGCATTAACAACAAATAGGAAAGCAAATTATAGTTTATGAAGGTTATCATTCATGGCTCAGGTCAGTTTATATAAACAAGCCAAGAAGACAACTGTGCCAGACCAATTCATGCGCCAATAGTTAGCGCCTAGTGAAGATAAACCAATATGCGGTGCATCTTTCAAAGAAAACAAAAACAATCATAACCAATTGCTGTATCATTTGTCCATTCTTTAGAAAACGTATCAAACAATTATCAACAACAAACAAATTTCATCAACTATAAATTGTAGTTGAAAGATTAAGAGGTCTGTTCTTATCCATCTCTACGTTGAACTCTAAATTTGGCTCATAGGGCCAATTGCTGGTTGTCACCAGTAACCCCTTCAAGCAAGACCTAGATAATCAACTAGCATAAGATAAACAAACATAAATGACTTTAACAAGCTTCCATTGTTTTGATGAATGATTTTAACCTAATTTCTTTCTGGATTAACAAATTGATTTCAATAACAACTACAATTTCTACAAGTAGACATCTATTCCTTGCTATTCAAATGTCCCTCATAGATTATGAACCAGAATACCAACAATTAATCATTTAATCGACTAAAATCTGAGCATCTGAACAACAATCGAATCATTTCAGAGGAAGAGATGATGAATCACCTTGATCGATTTCAAACTCTTCAAACTCATCGTCATCTTCGAACAGATCAATCTTCGCTTCTTCAGTCGCTGCTTTTGGCTGTTCCGTTGTTGCCATATCTGCTTCACGTACGAACTACGAACACCTGATAGTAATTGCAAAAACAGCACAAAAATGAATAGTATTAAAACAGAAACATCCACAGATTTCAAGCCCTAATTCATGTAAGAAGGTAATATGCAAACATTCAAAGAACGATCACACAGAAATCTTATAAATTGGAAGTTTTAGAGGTGTTAATGTTAACTTACAAAGATTCAGAAGAAAATTTTAGTTGATTCGATGGAGAATCAGAAGACTCGAGAAGATTGAAAGTGGTGTTGATGAATGTAAGATGGATTGAGCAGCAAGAAAAGTAGAAAACCCACTATGCTTGGGTACGACGTCGTTTGACTATTCCATATGCCCATGAGCCCAACAAGACCTTATACTTTGTAAAACATTACGTAATAATCCCTGAAAAATCTTCTAACATAAATCATGTCCTTTGTCTTTTTTTCTTTTCTTTTGTGTGTGAAGGTGTGATGATAAACAAATTACATTCTAGATACCTGATTTAAACATAAATACGTCATATCATAACATAAATAAAAATACTAGACCCAACACCTAGCATATTATGTGAAATAAAATATGTCTACAATCATTAGGTTGTGATGTTATTAAATTGTCTACACCACAATCAAGAAACATATATAATTTTTTTTAACTTTTATCATAAGTGAGGATAAAATATTAAGACCACCCAACTTCATTATAGGTCAACTTATATTTTCCCAATTGGCCACTTTTATCGAAACACATGCTTAAAAATATTATATTCACAAATTTTTTAAGAACTCACAAGCTTTCAAAAACATATTTAGAATCTTAAACAAGATTTTTTTTATAAAATATTGTTATAAATAAGTGTACCGAACATAAATAAGTCGCAAGTTCAAATTTGTACTAAACGCGCTACCATACACTTATAGTGTCCTAGTCATTTATAGCTAGGGTCAGAATCGCCTCCTTTACAACCCTAATTAAGAGAAGCACGAAGATATACAATCATGTTGTGATATCCTCTAATTGGGTAACTAAAAGCTCGAATCCAGCCATCTTAACCTTATACTGGAACTCCTTTGATAATAAGCTCAACACCAAGCTTCATATATCAAGTTATATCAATTAGCCTAGCGAGCCAAAATAAGCTAATAAAGAAACAGTATATGTACGTAATTATAAAAATTAAATTTAAAAATTATGTAAAAATTAACTAAACAATATATGTTAGTTTTATATACAAATACTAGTGGGTTGTCCGTTTGATGCATCAGGAATATGAGTCGAGCCACGCCCAGTCTAGCTTAAGCTCGTCACATTTACAAACCGAGTTCATCTTAAGCCGAGCATTTTAGTGAGCTTCAAACCTCGGTTAAATTTTCAAAACTTTTCGTTAAAAAGGTTTTTTTTTGCATGGCTCCCCAAGGTTTTAAAAACTTATCGTTTTCATCCATAAACGTTAACAGTATTAATTTAAAATGTTAAACACATAAATTGATAGAATTGCCCTTTAAAATATAAAACAAAACCCCCAATTACATAAACCTAATCATAATATAGAGAATATGACGATTAGAGACGATGGTCTCAATTATACAACATGTCACACCTCGTTGACCGGGTCTAGCGGTGACCGACTGATATCATCACAATGCAGCGGAAATAAATACATTCAAACTTAATCATTACATCCCTAATGGAAATTGTTTTAATAGCATTAATCATCCATAATATTCTTAAGTTGAAATTGTCAAAATATCCGGATAAAACATGATAATTTAATTGTTCATAAATAATAAGGTGGATAGGGCGGTGGCTAAATCTCCAAAGGTCCATCTAAGGCGGTACCTATCCTTTTGACACCTTTCATTCAAACTTCACCTGAAATACACACCCAAAATACGTCGACGTAATGTTGGTGAGCTCATGAGTGTAAGACACATTACCTTTCATGACGATATAATATTCAATAAATTTGTTTATGACTATAACAATAATATAATATTCAAGGTGCACTATAGAAAGTATCACAATCAAACCTGACCCGGACTTTCCCGCCCGAGTGCTAAAAATATCCCCTAAACCGTTACTACTAGATTGTTGGTTTAAATGTGCCCTGCTAAGCACGGTTAAATGACACTAATTTGTGACACAAAAATTATTGAATCTCAATGGGGGGGTTTCCCTGCATAAAGGGCCCATTGCGTGCGGGGGATTCCCCAAATAGTACTATCCACAAATCACGCGGCTCCTAATGGAGTTAATGATTGTGCTCCGTTCAGGGACAAGAGCAGGTATTATTGCACCGCAAAATAAAAACCAACAAGTATGTATTTCACCCTAAAAGTTTTAAAGTAAAAAGGGGGTTCATGAGACTCACCTGTGGGTTGATCACGTGGTTAACTTGAAAGGTTTGGATGCTACCGACCGGGAGGGTTCCTATGTTTACTTCAAATGTATTATTAACTTTATTAAGTGATCAGTTAAGCCCAAACCTCATGTTTTGTATTTGTCTTACTTGGCTTGATGTTTTATGTTACACATGTGTAATCTTATTTTAGGTCCTAGAGTTTTGAGTTAGTATCTTTAGTTTTGCTTAAGGTTAGGTCATTATCTTATGAATTAAGGTTATCATTGTTCTTATAAGTGTGATATGGTCCCAAAACAGTAAGCTTTCAATAGTTATCAAGTTTAGTCCTTCAACTTTGCTTGATTGACATTTTTAACCCTAAAGTTTGGAATTTTGCACTATAATTACTTATGATGACTTTTATGGTTTTAAGTGGGTTTAGTTCTTATGTCATTTGGTCTTTCTTAATGGTTTCAAGGGCTTGCTTTCGATTTAAGTGTTTTATGGAGATATATTTTGAGATTTTCTTATTTGAGATCATTGAGGGGTTCAAATACTGATTATGTCTTAATTATAACTTACTTAAGTAAAAATTGGCCTTCAAAGTGTTAGAGTTATGGCTATAGAATTGATGAGTTACTTATTGTGTTTTTAAACGTGTATCGTATCATGACTCGGGTGAGTTTGTAATGTAAGTTAAAATCTTTTTCTTTTATTAAATTTAATTTGTACTTTAAGTTGTAAGTCATATTATACTGTAAAATCATTAATTTCATGAGATTAGAGATTATATGTGCATTTTATGGTTTTTCTAATTATTATACCGGTAGTTATTTTATATAAATAATATATTTTGTAAAATCCTCTAGGATACTCTATAATTATAAATATTTAGTTTTTAACTTCTCTTAGACATTAATAAACCATTAGCTACTGGAAATTTTGGGTTCCGAGTTGTTTTGTCGGTTTTGGAGTTTAAACATTAACTGTTCGGGTTCTAACGAGTTTTTGGATTTGGATCATCTTTGGTCAACCTTTTGTTATATATGTCTCTAATATACTTATAATCAATCTTAAGTTCTATATTTTTCACTATCATTTCTCTTAAGCCCATTTTTAATAATTTTCTTTATTTTCAAGTGAATATCTTTTGTATTTTAGTTTACCAATAAAATAAATTCTCAAACTTATGAAACTTAATTTCTAGTCTTTTATTAATATGATAAGTCCACTGAAATTTTTATATAATCAAAGTTTCATAGCTTCACCATTTTAGTTACCTAAATCGGTTAGTCTCGTTAAGTGTCCGTTAAGTCCCGGTTTTTCTACATTAGGCCCTTTAGCTCGGATTTCCCATATCCAATCAGTTTTATAAGATATATAGTATGTAGCTAACCCCATATTTCAGTGATTTAGATCCCCAAATTGATTTCTAGAATTATTACAAGAATAAGTGCATTTTCATATTTTACCTTATTCATAGAATACAGATAACAATTCTATAAATTATGAAATTTTATTTATAGGTTTAAATAAGTAAGTTTAACTTCTAGAAATATTTAAATCATTCTTTATACACTTAGATTATATACTTTCATATTTTATGAAAAATAAGTTTTTCGGGTGGACTAGTTTTATTAAAACCGGGTTTGTGACCAAGGTGGGTTGTAAGAAATATTTTGTATCATTTAGGGTTGATAATAAGTTGAGGTTTCATGGGGTTTGGTTGCATCACTAACGTGACGAAACGCGATATTTCGCGCGTTTTTGGGTAGTAACGGGTTACCTTGTCGTTTGAGGTGGGCAAGATGAGTGTGTGGGCTTCCGGAATGGACTTGGATTGATGAAAGAAAGCTACCCAATATAGTGAATTAGTTCCGGTTATAAGTTTAATGAAAGATGTGAACTTGAAGGAGCGTGCGTGTTCATGTGATGTTACATTCACTTAAGGAGCATATGGTTGCTTGTGTTGGATCGATTTTTAGGGCCTCCAAGTGCTGGAATCATGAGTGTTCTTGAGTATGCAAGTGGTTGTATGCTAGATGCTTCAAGAGAGAAATTTTTAAATATGTGTAGAGATGAATTTGAGTAGTGAAATGAAGTATGGGTGGGTGTTTGTGAAGTGGGCGGCCGAGAAGGAGGGAAAAGGGGGTTTGGGAGTCACAAAGTCTTGGATTTCTCAAGACTTGGTTAGGAGTTGGGTGATTTTGGCTAGTGAATCAAGTTAGCAAGGATTAGAAAGCTAGATCATGCATTGATCTATTTGGGTGGTGATGGGACAAGTCAACATTGTATTTTTTTCCTTTAAAAAAATATGATATGTATTTATATGTGTGTGTGTATATAGCGTATAGTGTGTGTGTGTACCGTAGGGTGTGTGTGTGTGTCGAATGGGGTGTGTGTGTGTGTCGAACAGGTGTGTGTGTGTGTATTCATACGTATGCATGCATGGGTATATGTAAATATATATTTTAAGTGTGTGTCAAGACTTATATATATATATATTATGTATGTGTGCCATATGGTGTATATATATGTATAGGTGTGTGATATTATTTTATGTATATAACAAGATTATATAAGAAATTTTTAAATAAGTCTTTGTTTTATAGAAGATTTGGTATTTGTTTTGACATATTATAGAGTTCCATTTATTAATTTATATATATAAGATTATCTATTTTTATTATTGTTATTATTATTTAAGTTAGTGCAAGATTGTCTCATGTTTGTATAAAAATAAATGCCTTTTTATCTATAATTTTTTATGTGATTTTAAAACTTATGGAATCATCATTTATTATTTTATTTAAATGACTAATATTTTCTAATTTATAAGGTTATGTTTGTTAAGTTTTGTTGATGCTCTTAAGTTGTAATAAACGTTATGGGTTCGTTTCGTTGTTTTTGTTTGGATAAGTCGATGTTAATGGTTTTAAAGTCTTAATATTCAGTAGGGTTCCACGTACTTAATTTTACTAACCGGGGTTTATTTTGCAGCTTTGTCTTCTAAGCTATCGGGCCCGAGGCCCATTTGGTCGGTTCAGCATGCCCTATAATCATATGTTGGCCCACTAGCCTATATTGATTATGCTGGTCAAAGCCCATTAAGTTTCGTGGCCTAGTGCCCTAGTGACCCAATGAGGGTTTGATGGGTCAAAGGCCATTTAGGTGTGTGTATTAATATGGACCTAAGCTTAGAGCTGTTGGGCCTAATTCGTGGGCTCCCTAGACAAGGGTTTGGTATTCATTGTGTAGCCCATTAAGGTTTCTAAAAAAAATTTCTAGGCTCAAAAACCGGGGTTGTCACACAACCCTTTTGCAACAAGTTTCCGACCGCCACTAGAAACCAGCTCCATCCTCCCCCACCGATGAAGCTTACAATCCTGTGATTCAGTCAATGATGAAAGGTTCGAAGATGAAAGGTTTGATGTTGGTCTCATGAATGGAACAATAGTACGTGAATGAAATTTTAACAACAATACTTTATTATAAATTATGAACAACTGAGTTAATGTTTATGGAAAAAAAATTACAACTTTTTAAAATCTTGTGGAGCTAGATGCCACAAAAAAATATTTTTGGATGAAAATGACAAAGTGGCCAAATCATAGGAAGAAAAACGATAATTTACTCTAAAATAATTAAATAAATAATAAATAATCGAGCCTATTTCAAGTCTGAGCTTGTAAAACTACTTACTAGACAAACTTTAGCTTTGGAAATAAAGCTAGAAACGAACCAAAGATCAAGCTTGAACTCAGCTCCATTAGCTAGGATAAGCTCAATCAAATTGGAGGCCTAAGGTAAAGCAGACGTCATGACTCTTTTCAAGTGCCTTCATTATAATAGTATTAGATCCATAGTTTTTATGAATGGAGAAAAAAGGGATTTATTAAAATATGTCAAACGAATACGTTAAAACATGCCGATCAAGTCGATTTGAGCAAGTCAAATAAGTTGATTAAAGGTTGGTAAAAGTACAATTGTACTATTGTAAAAACTTGGCAAATCACATTGAACTCATCTAACCTAATAATCCTTTACATATGATGCCACATGGTATTCTCACAAACCCTCTCATCTTAGTTTTTCCACGCATACTATTTATTTAATTTTAAAAAGTCAAGTAACTAATTTTCATTTTTTTCTCACACTCTCTCTCTATATTATAAGAGAAAGGTAATACAAAGTCTTTTAAAACTAAAAAATATAAGAAGGATTAAGATGTTAACATGTGTTCTTTTTATCAAAATTAGATTGGGGGTAAAATTATTAATGTTTCCCCTTCTCAAGTTCCATCTTTTTTTAAACATTCATAACTTTTACATACGATATTATTTTAAAAAAAAAAAACTACACCATACAAACGAGTATTTTTTAATCTTTAAAAACTTATAATGTTGTTATAAAAAACAAAGTTTTTTTAAACTCATTGTGTAATTTCGTAAGATCATTGTGTAATCTTCTGAGTTGGTGAGAATTACACAATTATCTGATGAGAAATACACGATAAGTTTGAAACATAAAAAGTTTACATTTCTTATTATTGTGTTATTCGAAAATCATCATTTTAGAAAACACAATACATAACATAATGTTCAACATTAGCCACAATGAGTAACACAATGATCAGCACTAGACTCGATAATTAGCAATAGACGCAATGAGCTGCTTGACGAGGATTACACAATGACTTGATCATGATTACATAATGAATTGAAAAACATAAAAACATTACATTTTCAGCATTGTGTTATTTAAAAATCATCAATTTAAAAAACATAATACATAACACAATAGTCAACATGAGACACAATAGGTAACATAATGACCAACACTAGACTAGATAATTAGAAATAGACACAATGAGCTATTTGACGATGATTACACAATGAATTGATTAGTATTACACAATGAACTGTAAAAACGGTAAAAAAATTAACATTTTCAGCAATGTATTATTTGAAAATCATCATTTTGAAAAACATAATGGTTAACATTAGACACAATGGGTAACACAATAACTAGTATTAGACTCTATGATTAGCAATAATCACAATGAGCAGCTTGATGATGATTACACAATTACCTAATAAGTATTACACAATAAATTGAAAAACGTTAAAAAATACATCTTTAGCATCGTGTTATTTGAGAATCATCTTTTTTAAAAAACACAATGCATAACACAAATGGTCAATATTAGCCATAATGATCTGATAAATATTACAGAATGATATGATATTACACAATAAGCTGGCGAATATTATATAATAAGCTGAAATAATGTGAAAAAACCTTTGTTTTTTATGTATCAAAATTATAGACAATTTAAAGATTATAAAACCCTTATTTTATGGTGTAATTTAAAAAAAAATAATATTGTATGTAAAAGTTACAAGCGTTTAAAAATAAAAGATGAAATTTGAAAATGTGGTTAAAACTAAAATATCCTTAGCCTATTATTTAAAGTTTTAATTATTTAGCATTATGCCATCAGATTTTCTTAGCTATTAGATCTAAGGTCTAATGGATAATAATACTTCTCACACTTTTTAATTTTTCCTTTCATTTTACAATAACCTCACCCATATTATAAATCCAAGTTATTTTTTAACCATTAACTTTTACAAAACATTTTTTCATCAAATAAAACTAAGTATTTTGATTAAATAAACTTTTTCAAAATCAAAATTGACTAAAACTATGAATTTTTCTGAAACAATGAAAAAATTTTAAATTATGAAATATTTTTAAATAAATCTTTTTATAAAATAAAAGTTTAATATAAAAATATTTTTTGCAAAACAAACCCGGAGTTTCTAAACAATGAGATGTTGATAAACAACATGAATTTTTTTAAAGCAATAATTTTTTAAAATGAAACTTTTAAAAATTGTAAAAAATGTTTTATCAGCTAATCAAAGTATTTTTATATTTGACGTTTTATAGTTCCTAACTCCTCCTTTATAAATATTTAGTATTTTTTTTAACCGTGTAATACACGGGGTTATAACCTAATAAAAAATATAATAGTAAACTACTATTTTGGTATCTGGGGTTTTGTATATTTAACCCTTTTAGTTCAAACATAATCTTTTAAATCTTTTGGTCTTTAAGGTTTGAATATTGTAATGGTTTTGATTAATGACATTAACCTTGTTAGTTTCTCAAATTAATTCAATGAAATTTCAATTATTTCATGTATTTAAAGAACTTTTATGTATTGTTTAATACTTTATTAAATTTACTTAAAATAATAAAATAAAATAAGAGAGTATTTATTTGTTAAAAAAGAAAGAAAAAGAAACTGTTGAGATGATGTAAAGGCTTTAGCCTCCTGAAAATATAACTTAAGATCTAAACTAGTACTCTAAAAATCTTTAACTATTTATTATTTTATTAAATAATAATCTTTAAAATATATCAAGAACATAAAAATTATTCTTTTATTCCGCAAATAAACATTTAATATATTAGGAACGACATAAGCATGCGTAAAACTATTTGTGTATTTCTTTTAACAAATCTTTTGTATTTATAAAATATCTATACACAAAAAACAAAATGAAAGGAAACTAACAATCGAGACGACTCATTTGTTTTTAGTTACAAAGATTTTAGATGCATATTTGTAATATTTTTTTACAAAAACAATGTTCAATGTTCTATGATGAGGTATTATAGAAGAATGCAACTATTATTCCATGACCATACTATCTAATTTGAAATCCACAAGAGAAAAAGAAAAAAGATTTACATGAAAAAATAAACATAATATTATGAATTATTACCATAACAAGTGGATGAACTTTTTGTCAAACTTGTAAATAAGTTTACTATGCTACTTATCAACCAAATAGTTTTACTTGTCTACCAAAATGATTGATCTTTGTAGTATAAATACCACCTCAATGTAGATGAGAAAATACATATATTGTATATACTTTCATAAGTTATACATTTATCTTCTTCTTGCTATTGCAATTCTCTTTAAAGTTCTTAAATTATAACACTAATCTTGTGTTAATTATTGTGATATTATAACACGTTATCAGCACGAGAGCTCTTAAACTCTAATCAAGAAGATCAATAAAGCATAAAATCATCCATTAATCAAGGTGAGAGCTTCATTAAGTACTAGTCTATGATATATTATATTGAGAAGATAACTAAGATAAATAAAATAAGCATAAAGGAGATCTTATTATGGACATCTTGATAACCATGAGACTACTAACAAACTAACTTCTATTTTTGTATCTAACTTTTGATTATGCAACTAACATTTTCTTTTATGTCAACTAACTTTTACTTATGCATCTAACCTATTATTTATGTATCTAAGGGGCTGTTTGGCAAAATCTGATTAAATAAGTGCTGAATGAATAAGAGGGTGAACCAGTAAGAAGTCTGAACTAATAAGTGTGTTTGATTACACCCTAATTTATTAACCCCTTATTTCATCCCTAAACACCCACACTACCCACTACCCAACCCTTTTCTCTCGTAGACCTCACGCCACTGCCACCGCCACCGCCACCACCGGCTGACTTGCCACCGTCGGCGCCGGGTCTCATTCGCAACTTCTGGAAGAACAGATGAGTACGTTGAAGGGGACGCGCGGTTGCCGTCACCGTGGCCGTCGCCGACCAGTACCAGATCCACCCTCGCCCTCGCCAGATCCGCCCTCGCCGTCGCAGACCGCCACAGCCGTGGCCGTCGCCATCGCAGACCGCCACCTCCGTGTCCGTCGCCATCGCAGACCAAACCACCGCGAACCACCGACTTCACGTCTGACTCGGGTCAGATGTTAGTTTAGATCTGACCGAATAAGGGTTCGGTCAGACCTCTTCTCCGGTAAGATGCAAGCAACTAAACAAGCACATCTGACCGAGTCAGACTTGCACGTCTGACCGGGGTCAGTCAGACCCAACCAAACAGCCCCTAACTTTTACTTATGCAACTAACATTTACTTATGCATCTAACTTTTACTTAATCTTTAGTTATACAAATAATATTTCCTTTTATGTCAACTAACTTTATACAACTAACACTTCTTAATTATGTTTATTAACATTTATTCATACTAGCGTCTTATTCTTGTCCTAACTTGTCGTTTTTATTCTCTTTTGGCTTTATAAACTAAATTCATGTTTTTATAACATAATCTTATACTTATCTATTTTATTCAAAATTACTGTTGATATATACACACACACGACAGTTATATAGCCGTTATAAACGGTTATATAGCCATTGTAAACGATTACATAGCCGTTACAAATGGTTAAATTTAAACTATAAATTGTCCACTATCAATTTATTTTTGTTTACAATAAACAGATTATCTTTTTTCTCAAGTTTATCCAAGGTAATTTTTCAAAGATGATCCACCTGGTTTTAGTACTGGCAACCATAATGCTCATTTTAATTTTTATCCTATTGCTGAACTACCACTTGAAGAATTTAAACTTTTCTTATTTCTGTATTTGTTTATAGCTCTACCGCTTTATTGTATCCAATGCTTATTGATACACATCGATTCTAATAATTATCTTAATATTTGCTTAATTCTTGTTTAGCAAACAAAAATGTCAAACATTACGAAAATTGAATCCCAGCTCTTAATATCAGTGGAGAAAACTATATGTCGTGGACGGCTCATGTAAAAAGACATTTTAAATTCATGGGTGTCTTAGAAACTATACAAGAGGGAAATGCTTGCTCGGAACAAGACAAAGCGAAAGCTGATGTCTTTTTGCATAAGCATATTAATGAAATGTTACAGTTTGAATATTTAAATTGTGAAGATCCGTACATTTTATGGAAAAAAATTAAAAAGTAGGTTTGATCACCAAAGGGAAGTTCTACTTCCCACTGCTAGAGATGAATGGAACAATCTTAGGTTCTAAGATTTCAAAAAGGTAAACAAGTACACCTTTGCTTTGTTCAGAATATGCTCGACCCTCAGATTCTACAGACAAAATGTTACCGAGGAAGATATGTTAAAAAAAACTTTCTCCACATTTCATATATTAAATATAAACTTGGAACAACACTATAGGTTGCAAAAGTTTATAAGATATTCTGATTTAAATTCATTTCTTCTCATAGCAGAAAAAATAATGAGCTTTTGATGAATAATCATCAAGCTCATCCCACAGGATCATTAGCAATTCTAGAAGTAAATGTTGCTACTAAAAACTCTGGAAGAAAGTGGGGACGAGGACGAGGTCGTGGTCGTGGTTCTTTTGATAAAAGTTATCCTAATGGTGGCAACCATTCTTTCAAGGTAATTATAATTACCGAGGTAACTTTTATAGTCGTGGACGTGGTCGTGGCCGTGGTAGAAATCAAAGAACAATCAATTACCACGCACCACAAAATAACAATTCCAACCAATATAACAGGAATGAAGCTGGTAGGTCCGAAAACAATGGCACTTCTTGTTTTAGATGTGGTAGCACAAACCACTGGTCAAAGGCTTGTTGCACAGCTCCACATTAATATGAACTATACCAAGTCTCTCTTAAAAGGAAAGAGAATGAAGTGAACCATGTTGATAATTTTGATGATCTCAACTTTGAGTTGAACACCGCAGACTTTGACATAGAACTCTGAAACGCATGTTGATTGACCATAATAGGTATATGCCACAATTAAGTGTTTTCCTATCTTTAATTATGTATTTTTCTTCATGTAATGTTTTTATTTCCATTAAATAAAGTTCTTGTTCAAATATAATAATATCGTAGTTATTCACTTATTATTTTTCTTTATACTTTCAAGATTAAAATGAACATCACTGGAGCGCAAGATCAAACAAATGAAGCAGATATATGTATAGCGGATAGTGGAGTCACACACACTATACTTAAATCTAAGAAATATTTTTATGAACTTAAACCAACAAAAGGAATCGTTAATACAATATCAGACCCTACATACCTGATAGAAGGAGTGGGAAAAGCTAATTTAGCGTTACCAAATGGTACAAAGCTTATAATAGAAAATGCTTTATTTTCCGTAAAATCAACAAGAAATCGGTTGAGTTTCAAAAAAACATATATCATAACAGATATGATACTTAGTCAAGGGTTTACATTGTGACAACTCATCCAAAACTCACACGATTTCGATTCCTTGTGCCAATGCAGTAGACCAGTGATGGACCTCACCATGTAACGCAATTTCGGGACGAAAATTCTTCAACATGGGGGTAATGTGACATCCGGTAATTTTCCGTTACCAAACTCCGTTTGTTCCGTTAAGTCTTGCATACACG
Organism: Flaveria sonorensis; assembly: GCA_025506505.1. NCBI lineage: Eukaryota > Viridiplantae > Streptophyta > Magnoliopsida > Asterales > Asteraceae > Flaveria > Flaveria sonorensis. The sequence continues at coordinate 7,526,252 of CM046431.1, forward strand.
TGTCGGGAGCACACACTAGTTGTCGTTGAACGTTGGTGACTTAACAGTAATCAGTAATGTTAAATTGATGATAACTAAGTTAACAATGTGATTATTAAGTTATGCTTATGTGATTTAGATGTTAACTGTAATTTTATCGCGTAACGTGAAAACGTGCATATTTATTTCGTGTGTTTTGTGATAAATGGGAATTATGCATGATTGTTATTTGTGATTAATAATAATTGTGTTTAGTAGTTAAAAACTATTTAAAAACAATTCAAAAAGCCTAATCTTTATAAAATACAAATTATAAGGGTTAAAAGGGTAATTATCATTAATAAAATTTAATCAAAAACCAAAATCCCAAACCCTAACCACCTACGGCCGCGACTTCATCCCTCTCCCTCTCCCTTTGAGATTTCGGCCAAGAACACCAACAAAGCCACGGATTTGATCGATTTCAAGCATCACAACAAGTTAGAATCATCAATTGCAAGCCATTACACGTTTAAAGGTTAGATTTTTGTATGATTTGATGATTGTTCATGATTGGCCGAAAGTTCCATGCGAATTTTGCAATTGATGGTCGATTACATGTTGTTTGTTGATGTTAATGTGTTGTTAGATAGATTACATGTTAATTAACGTCAAGTATGCAATAAAGGTTGGATTTTTACGAGTTTTTATGGATTTACATTAAGGCCGAAACCCTAGTTCGAATATTGCAATTGAAGGTCGATTTTTGGTTGTGTGTGATGTTGTTATGTTAGTTATGTTAGATTGATGCTAGTTAACGTCGATTTGCAAGAAAGCTTCGATTTTGATTTGGTTCATAGGTTACTAATAATAGTAACTTTATTTTGCATGAATTGATGATTGGATGATGTATGAATGTTATGGATGTGTTTGTGATGATGATTAGATGCTAAGTTGATGTTATGAACAATTGAAAATCAAGAAGATGTGTTATAGTTCATACATTGCTAAAAATAGTAACTTTTGGTGTTGAATGTTGATGAATCATGATGATTAAGTGTTGTTGATCATGTTTAGATGTGGTCATGGACTTGAATTGGTATATAATTGATGAATTCATGAATGTAGTGTGAGTTTGATGAATTTGGGATGAACTTTCCCAAAAGGGAAACTTTAATTGTGCAAATCCTTGAATTGGATGATTTGAGCATGTTTGGGATATTAGGATCATGCTAGTGTGTTCATGGATGGTTTCTAAGGTGATTAAATGTGTTGTTTAGGTATATGAATGTTGATTTGGTTTGTTACCTGTTTTGGCCTGTTGTGATTCGCATGACTTGTATGACAATTGGTTGTATGATGATCTAGGTAGTACATGTGGTTAATGATGTGCTATATGTAATCAAGTTGTATGTTGATCATGTATGACATACTGTTGTGTTAGTATTAACGAATTATCACCTATAATGTCACCAACGGGTCAAACGGGTCAACTGGGTCAAATGTGTCTTGTCTTTCTTAAACCTTGAGTTCCTTGGTTTGTAGAGCACTTAGGGTTTCGTGTTGATTTTGTATACACGTACTTATGTACTCTTGTGTTCTAGGTGACCTTTGAAGGTTGTCTTTTTCTTTCAAGTTAAGCTCTAGGTTAATTCTTGCGCGCATCAGGTGAGTTCTTGCCCCACTCATTTTACATCATCTCTTTTGGGGGAGATAGCATACTGTTGATCAAACGCTTTTATATATGAGTGTGTATAATATTGATATAGTGCTGTTTACCATGGAAAGTCCTCACACTTTCGGATTGTTAATATTGAATAGCGGGGAAATCTTGGGTAGTACTACTGGGTCTGACGAGCCCCACCTGTGCGACTCGAGGTCAAACGGGTGCAATTTTGTCCTAACATATATTCGTCACGACCTGGTAAGTCGTGACGGGAGGCAACAAACGTAACACAGTCAGCTTCGATCGCGAAATCACTATGATTAATATTTTATGTTAATAGACTAGCTATCTATTGCAATACACTACTTATGCTCTGGAAACTGTTGATTGGTTTATATTTTAACACAAACTCTTGAACTCACCAACCATGTGTTGACTTGTTTAGTATGCTATTCTCAGGTTAAGGTTGCCAGTTGCCTAGGAGCACGCACACCAGCATCGTTGAGTTGTCTACATTGTTTGTTTACACATTTGGGTTTATTTTCTATTAAACATTTGTGTTTGGGGCGCGTATGTTTTGCGCATTCTCTTTACATACTACTTGTTTTGAGTTTTCTAGTTTTAAAAACGCTTCCGCAGTATTTTAAACGTTAGCTCTGGTTTTGTGTTAATCATATAGAGTCGTTCTTGGTAACTAATGACTGAGATCCTGGTATGTCACGCGCCTCGCGGTAAAACCCCGCTCGCGGATTTTGAGGGTGTGACAGATTGGTATCAGAGCCATTGGTTATAGGGAACTAGTTGCATACACACACTAGACTATAACCGCACAGTTGTTAGTTACTTATCGCTTACTCTCCTTACTGTATACTCATTGGCATACGCAACACGTACTTCGCAGCATGGCATCGTCGTCCAGGAATTAGGCAAGAGACCTGCACGATCTGAGTCACCTCCTACCTCTCCCGTACCTGATAGGGGATTTAACTGGCCTCGACATCCTTATCCTCCTAGCGAGATAGACTGGGATCAGCCTTTCATACCTCCTGAGCTCGATCCTCCGCGTAACTGGGATTTCTACCCCACTTACATAAACCGTATGGCTTATAGAGAGCGCGTACCACCAGTAGCACCTACACGACCTAGGACTAGGTCATCAACCGCCTCTACTTTGCCTACACTTCCTACCTTGAGCATCCCTCTGGAGCAGGCATTTGCAGCTTGGTAGCCACACTGGACACAGAGCGACAGCGAATTAGAGGACTCACTGATGAGAACTCTGCATTACGATCTGAGATGCGTCAGCTGCGTTTCCAGGTAGATACGCTTCAGGAGCGACTTTCGATGGCCATTGGTGGACATCATACTCTGGCAGGCAACGTGGTAGCACTTAGTGAGCGCATGGACGCACAGGAGCACCATAATATGGAGATCGATAATAGGTTTGCTGAGTTAGAGGCACAGCTAGCAGCACTCCAGATTGCTGAAGCTCCTGCACCTTTGGTGGACCCTGATGAGGAAGACCCAGAAGAAGAACCCGAGGAAGCCCCCGAAGAAAACCAGTAGAGATGGATGAGGACAGTGACGGATCTGACGTACTGGACTGATCCTACCTTTTAAATGACTTGGACTATGTAGTGTTTCTTTTCTTTGAAACCTATGTGGGAAGGGTTGTTTCCCACCCAACTGACAAACTTAAATTTTGACATTGATGGAATATTTTGTGACTCAATTGCAAATTATTTATCTTTGATTATTATTTCTGTTATAAATGTTGTGGTTGTGGTGAATGCATTATTTCTTATTGTTTACTGTACCTTGATGAGATTAATGTGTTGGATGTTACTCATTATTGTAATTGTGAATTTTAAAGTGAAATATGGACGCACGTGGACGAGGACGTGGGCGTGGTCGTGGACGTGGCGCCGGAGGCCGTGGAGCCGGAGCCATAAACATGACGCCTGCGGAATTGGCGGCATTAATTAATGAACATGTTCAGGCGGCAGTGGCTGCTGCCCAACCGGGACAACCAGCAGGTAAATGATAACAAGAGGTTAAACTGATTATCCTAGTTATTTGTCTAGGATATCTGACTAATGTTTGGGTTGTCAAAACAGGACCACCACCATGTACCTACAAGTCCTTCATGGACTGTAAACCCCATACCTACAGCGGGACGGAAGGAGCTGTAGGGCTTGTAAGGTGGTTTGAGAAGACAGAGTCTGTCTTTGCGAAATGCAACTGCCCGCCTGCTGATCAGGTGAAGTATGCCACCGGGACATTGGAAGGCGCAGCACTTTCCTGGTGGAATGCCCAGGTACAAATGCTGGGTCAAGCCATGGCCAATGAACTACCTTGGGATGAATTCAAAGAAATCATGACTGAAGAATATTGCCCCCGGAATGAAGTGCAGAAACTGGAGATTGAGTTCTGGCAACTCAAAATGCAAGGCTCAGAAATTGAAGCCTACACAACTCGTACTCATGAGTTAGCCACTTTATGCCCAGGGATGGTGAATGAAATGCACAAGAGGGTGGAGCATTATATACGGGGATTGGTGCCTGAAATTCAAAGTATGGTAACTGCTTCTAACCCCACTACCATACAACAAGCTATCCGAACAGCCCACAGGCTGACTGACCAGGCAGTTGAGCAAGGTCGGTTACCTAAACGGGGTGCGGTGGCAAGCGTGCCCGACCAGAAACGCAAGTGGGATGGTTCAAGCAACAAGGGATCGTCATCCAGTAGCCAATCTCAACCTCAACAACAGCAGCAAAGTCAGCAACAGCAACGGAAGTTCGATAACAACCGAAGCTTCAACCAGGCGCACTCAAATCAAGGACCGGCGGGTATGGTGGAAGACTGCCGAAGTGCAACCGGTGTAACTACCACCATGTGGGTCGGTGTGATAACTTCAAGTGTCAACGTTGTGGGAAGATTGGTCATGCAGCCAAAGACTGTCGGGGTGAACTGATGAGAAAGTCACAACAATCACAAGAAACTCCGAAAGGTGTTTTGAATGCGGAAGCGGAAAAGAAGCCATTACAAACGCAACTGTCCCCAGCTTAAGAGGAATGGTAATGGTAACAACAACAATGGGAACAACACAATAATAACAATGGCAACAACAATAACAACAACAATGGTAATGGCAACAACAATGGAGGCAATACAACAATGGAGCCAAAGGAAGAGCCTTCGTCATTGGCTCAGGTGAGGCTCTAAACGACCCTACAACAGTAACTGGTAAATTTTCGGTTAATGGTGTTTTGCTACTGTATTATTCGATACCGGAGCCGATAGAAGTTTCGTGTCCACTAGGTTTTGTAGTCTTTTAAGTGATATGCCCTCAGCCTTAGAATCTAAATACACCGTAGAGTTAGCTGACGGTACACAGATTCACGTAACGCATATTCTTAGAGACTGCAAGATAGAGCTTGCTGGTCATACATTCACCATAGATCTCATGCCTGTTACGTTAGGAAGTTTTGATGTGGTAGTAGGCATGGATTGGCTTTCCGATAAACAAGCAGAAGTCATATGCCACGAGAAGATCATACGGATTCCCCTTGGTGAAGAAGTCCTTACGGTCAGAGGTGATAGGAGTGGTGCGGTGATAGGCATCATCTCGTTTATGAAGGCACAAAGTTGTTACGAAAGGGTCGACTAGCCATATTGGCACTCGTCACAGATAAACAGACTGAGGAAAAGAAGATAGAGGATATCCCCGTAGTTCGTGAGTTTCTCGAGGTGTTTCCGGAAGACCTTCTGGATTACCGCCTCATCGTCAAGTTGAATTCCAGATTGAGTTGACTCCAGGAGCCGCTCCAATTGCGAGAGCACCGTACCGATTAGCTCCGAACGAACTGCAGGAATTATCCGCTCAACTACAAGAGTTGTTGGATAAAGGGTTCATCCGACCGAGTTCGTCGCCCTGGGGAGCGCCAGTTCTATTTGTGAAGAAGAAGGATGGTACATTTCGAATGTGCATTGACTATAGGGAACTGAACAAGGTTACTATCAAGAATAGATATCCCTTACCTCGTATCGATGATTTGTTTGATCAACTGCAAGGATCAAGCTATTACTCTAAGATTGATCTGAGGTCTGGGTATCATCAGCTGAGAGTTCGAGAAGAGGACATCTCGAAGACTGCTTTCCGTACACGATATGGTCACTATGAATTTTTGGTCATGCCATTTGGGTTGACGAATGCACCAGCAGTATTCATGGACCTCATGAATCGGTGTGTGCAAACCCTATCTTGATCAGTTTGTTATCGTCTTTATTGATGACATACTGATATACTCAAGGACGAGGAAGAACATGAGAAGCACTTACGTTTAATCTTGGAATTACTAGAAAGGAACAACTGTACGCAAAGTTTTCTAAGTGTGATTTCTGGATACGTGAGGTACAATTCTTGGGTCATATTGTCAACGAGAAGGGAATACATGTTGATCCTGCTAAGATTGAAGCGATAAAGAATTGGTCTGTTCCTAAGACACCGAGTGAGATACGACAATTCCTTGGATTAGCGGGATATTATCGACGATTCATTGAAGGATTCTCTAAGATTGCACAACCTCTCACAGCCTTGACTCACAAAGAACGACGTACAAATGGGGTGAGAGTCAGGAATCTGCTTTTCAGTTGCTGAAACATAAATTGTGTAGCGCACCAATATTAGCGTTACCGGATGGTAGTGATGACTTCGTAGTCTACTGCGACGCTTCTATTCAAGGACTTGGATGCGTCCTGATGCAGCGGGATAAAGTGATAGCTTACGCCTCTAGACAATTGAAGATTCATGAGAAGAAACTATACCACCCATGACTTGGAACTGGGTGCGGTAGTTTTGCCTTAAAGATCTGGAGACATTACTTGTACGGTACCAAATGCACCATCTACACCGATCACAAGAGTCTTCAGCACAACTTTGAGCAAAAGGAGTTGAACATGAGGCAAAGACGCTGGGTGGAATTTTTAAACGACTATGATTGTGCTATTAAGTACCACCGGGGAAGCAAATGTAGTTGCTGATGCTGAGTAGAAAAGAGACTGCTAAACCTCGACGTGTGCGAGCTCTGCAACTAACGATTAGTACGCAATTACCTGAACAAATCCGAGAGGCTCAAACAGAAGCTTTGAAAGCAGAAAACATTGGGTCTGAATCGTTAAGGGGTATGGAAAAAACAATTGGAAGTAAAAGCGGATGGAATTCGTTACTTCATGGATAGGCTATGGGTACCTCTACACGGAAATCTGAGAGACTGGTCATGATTGAGGCTCACAAGTCCAAGTATTCTATACATCCTGGATCTGACAAGATGTACCACGATTTGAAGGCGCACTTTGGTGGCCTAACATGAAAGCAGATGTAGCTACTTATGTGAGTAAGTGTCTGACCTGCTCGAAGGTTAAAGTGGAGTATCAGAAAACCATCTGGTCTACTACAACAAACCGAGATCCCTATGTGGAAGTGGGATCAAATATCAATGGATTTATTACTAAGTTACCTCGCACTTCTACGGGTTGTGATACAATATGGGTTATCGTGGATCGATTAACAAAATCTGCTCATTTCCTAGCGATAAAGGAAACAGATAAGATGGAGAAGTTAACCCGACTTTATCTGAAGGAGATCGTTTCGAGGCATGGAGTACCAATCTCAATTATTTCTGATCGCGATTCTCGTTTCACATCACACTTCTGGCAGTCGTTGCAGAAAGCTTTAGGTACGCGATTGGATATGAGTACACTGCTTATCATCCACAGACTGATGGTCAAAGCGAGCGTACTATCAGACTTTGGAGGACATGTTACGTGCTTGTGTGATTGACTTCGGGAATAACTGGGAAGTTCACCTACCATTGGTGGAATTTTCTTACAACAACAGTTATCACACTAGTATAAAGGCAGCACCATTTGAAGCTTTATATGGGAGAAAGTGTAGATCGCCAGTTTGCTGGGCTGAAATTGGTGTGATAGTCAATTAACGGGTCCTGAGTTAGTACACGAGACAACTGAGAAGATTGTTCAGATAAGAAACCGCATGGCGCAGCGCGAGAAGACAGAAAAGCTATGCTGACAAACGACGAAAACCTTGGAATTTCAGATAGGTGACAAAGTTTTGTTAAAGTCTCACCATGGAAAGGTGTAGTTCGGTTGG